>WNWU01000125.1:246010-325545 GCA_012654045.1 Ptyas mucosa | reverse complement strand
GAAGGAAGGAAGGAAGGAAGGAAGGAAGGAAGGAAGGAAGGAAGGAAGGAAGAAACAGGGAGGGAGGGGAAAGTTAATGAGATATGGATGGATGGATGGAAGGAAGGAAGGAGGGAGAGAAAAAAGAGAGGAAGGAAGGAGCCCAAACTCTGGCACTAGACTCAGCTTCAGAGGACGCTTTGAAACAGCACAGAAATCCAGGGCTGGAAGGGATCTTGGAGGTAATCTAGTCCAACCCCCTGCTCCAGCAGGAAACCTTATATCATCTGGGTTATTTTGGTGCCTCTAACAGAGAGGAAAATTCCCAGAAAAGGGAAGGAGTTTATTAGGACAAGGCTGCCATGCAGAGGAAAGCAGAGATAGTTCTCGATTTACGACCACAACTGAACCCAAAATTTTGGTTGCTAAGCAAGAGCGTTGTTAAAGTGAGTTTTGACGCATTTTACTCAATCCATCCTCCAACAGTGGATGTCAATCACTGTGGACCAAATTGAGAATTTGAGAGCAAAGGCCTGTGGGATTACTGGTGATTGACACACTTGTAAGGGAAGGGTAAAGGTACCCCTCGACTTACTGTATGTCCACCATTGAGCCCCAAATCTCCATTGCTAAATGAGACAGCTGTTCAGTGATACATTTTCTTATAGTCTTGCAAAATTCAACGTACTCCAGTTTATTAGTGAAAATTGCAATATTCTTCATTGTCTGTCGTTTTTCCATAGCATGAAAAAACTTTACATCATTAACTCATTTTACAAGAAAAAAGCTAGCAGAAAATGGACATGGAAGAGTCCATCCATCTGGGTGCACAAGTGAAATTGACCACATCATGTCAAGTGATAAAGCCATAATCTGCAATTGTACTGTCATCGATCGTTTTAACATTGGAAGTGATCATACCGTGTTTCCCCAAAAATAAGACATGTCCGGATAATAAGCCCAATTCGGCTTTTCAGCGCATGAGATAATATAAGGCACCCCCGCAAAATAAGCCCCCCCCCCCACCAATACTTACACGCATGCACAGCCGGTTCCGCAATTTCCTCTGGTTGCTTGCCGCACAACCAAAATGAGTTGAGGAAGTGAGGCCGGAGGGGGGGAAGAAATCAAACTTCTTACTCCACGCATCTTGGTTCTCCCTCACCCCACCTGCCACCCCTCTCGATAAAGAGACGATGGGGAAGGGAAGCAGCCAGGCTGCTGTTGCCATTGGGGTGGGGTGGGATGTATTGGGATGCTCGGCTAGCATGAACAAGGAGGGGAGACGATGGCAATGACGGGACATCCATACTCGCCGCCTCCTGCACCCCCAAAATAATAAGACCCTCCAATAATAAGGCCAAGCCCTTATTGGGGGGGGGGGTGTCAAAAGAAAATAAGACCCTGTCTTATTTTCGGGGAAACATGGTAGAATGGTACGAGCTAAAGTGAAGATAGACTCTCAAAAAGAGCATATGAAAATGATAAAGATGTAATGAAAAACAAAAAAGAGTGATAAGCTATTAGATGTAAGCAGTGATTTTGAAATTAATTCATCAAATCACTTTGCTCTATTGCAAGATTTGGAAGAGATTAACATTACGGATGTAATGTACAAATGGTCAAAAACATCCTTGAATCTGCTACATCTAGAGCACTGCCAAAAAAACACTTTGTACAGTCAAAAATCTCTGCTGAAACTATTGTTTTAATGAAAAAATGATGGACAATGGGAAATCTATCTATTAAATGTGTTTCGCAAAGAATTGATTAGAAGTCTGAATCTTCTTTCAAATGAACTAAATTAAATAATTCTTAAAATCATAAATTCCCACTAAATAAATAAAACAATATTATTTAATATGAAGTTTTAATATACAAATAGGAATTAGTTCTAATATGGCAATAATGCTACTTTTCTCAAAACTTACTAAGTAATTCAACATAAGAAATTAGCATTGTTGTTATTTGTTAGTTGCAAAAATTACCATAGCAGAACTTTGGAACATAAAAATGTAATTTTCTTTGAAGTTTTGGCTGAACAATTAACACAATAACATCATTCTTGAACTAAAGGTTATTTTATTTTCTTCTACCAAGTTTTCTCTTATAAAATCAATTTTTTGGTGGTTTTGATAATTATCAGCTTTACAAAAGATGGCAAGGGCTTTCAAAACCCCACTGCACTATACAGTCAACCACAACATGGAAATAAATTTTACCACACATCAGAGGAGTATCAGAAATGACAGCCACAATTATACAACCATTGGGAATAATGGTGGCTCACAAACCCACATCAATGCTCTGACAAGAACTGTCTAAACCAAAGATAAAATACAGGAGGAGAACAGCAATGTAATCTACAAGATCTAATGCAACAACTGTGATTCTATGTTGGGCAAACAAATGCAACAATTCTATGTTGGGCAAACAGGTCAACTGGAAACAAGAATCCACGAACACTGACTAGCTGTCAAACAACATGACCACAAATCCCTGATCTCAACTCACATTGACATCAAGCAGCACCAGTTTGACTAGGATGGAACAAAAATCATTGGCCGTGCTACCACATGCCATGTATGCAAATTCATTGAAGCCCAGTATTCAACCAATGGATTTATCAACAAATAAGTTGATTTGGAGTCAGCCTGTTAACCTATAAAGAGCCATATCAATCGAACAACCAACCAGTGATGGTACTGATCACCTCGTCACTTACTGACTTTCACACACAATGACCGGCTGACAGGTCACATGGCATGACCAGCTGATCACACAATGTCATGGAGCATTGACCACGACATCAATAAAAGTGATGAAAAACTGAAACAAAATGCTTTAACCAAAGTCCCACTGAGGATGCCATCTAGCTTGGTGATAAAAAATTCAGACGCTTGGAGAACAAACCACCACCAATCCTGGAGGTTCTTGTGTGCCACAGTAGACATGCATAGCATTAATCTCATAAAGAATCAGAATGAGAGCAGGAAATCTCCTATAAGTGCAAGACTTGGAGGTGCTCATCAGCATGTCTTTCAGGAAGGGTGTAAGTTTACTTTAAAAAAAAAAAGAAAATCAATGGGCCAAACAAGACTGTTTGACAGATTGCGTATAGTCGATGGGCTATATATATATATAGTGCAAACCTGATCTAGATCTACTTGTGGTACACATATGACCAAACCAATACTGGGTTTGGAAGTAGTGTATTTGGTTGAAACTTTAACCAGAACATCTAGGAGTGTCAAATTATAATTAATGAAAATTACTAAAATAGGTTATAGAATTATAAGGTTGCCCAGGGCAGGAATCCTCGTATTATCCCAAATGGCTGTCCAATGTTTGCTTGAAAACCTCAATGATGCCACACATGATGCCAAGAGGCAGGCTGTTCCATTGTGATCTAACTATTTTAATTAGTATTTACATATCTCAACAACTGACATCTTATATTTTTACCTGCATATGGGATACTTTGCAGGAATATTATCTTAGGTTTATCTCTTCAGATACCTGCTTATTATAGCTGGTGACTTCGATGCCAGATTTGGAGCAAATGATGATCTACCACTTATGCATGGTAACTAAACTTGAATTGGAAGAAAAACAACTGGAATAATACAAGGGCAAACAACTTTTATACTGTGTCATAACTATGTAATTTGTCCCCATTAGTTAAATTTATGTTTAATGTCAGACCTGCCCCAATCTGATCTCTTAGGAAAAGAAAGATCCTTAACTCCATTTGGTTGAAGCAAAAGGTTATTTTATTAAAAGATATTGGCTGCAGTAAAGTCAGCTAGCTCTGGGTTTCCTGTAGTCAAAAGACACGGAAAGGTTTCTCCTCATCCCAGCCTTCCCCCATGACCAGTCCATCTTCAGCCAATCAGAACTTGCCAAAGTGTTTTGAGAACACTGAGATGTTTTAGGGTAATCCACATTCTTTCTCAGGGTGCCTGGCCTTGGATGTGTTACAAACTGGTTCCAAGCTGCTCTGGTTTTTATCACCTGTCATTCCCCCTTCCCTATTTCCCATCACGTACACACACAACTTTATTGCCCATCTATTCCCTGCATTTTAGCTTTTGATGGCAGGATGCCTGTGAGGCGCCAAGCCGAATCTGGCATTTACTTAAATATATAATTGTATTCATTAAAGCCCTTCATGGCATGGGATCTTATTATCTGAAGAATTGCCTCATCCCTATTTCATTAACTCATCCCATCCCTTCTCACAAGGAAGGTATGTTGTAGACTCCATCAGATAAAGTTTCATGGGGGGAGGGGAGGTCTAGGAAGACAGCCTTCTGTTTTTGTTCCCAGTCTATAGAATATCTTGCTCCAAGAGTTGAGGCTGCTCCCATTCTGCACACAATCTCGAAGGGCTTCAAGACCTGGCTCTGACAATTGGCATGGAGGCTCGAAGAATGTCACACAACTTTGGGGCTAGCTGATGGCTTAAGGGCACTTCCTCTGCCTTGTAATTTTTAATGTTTTAACCTTGTTTTAATGTTTTTAACATCACTTATTTATTAAACACATTTATATGGCCACCCAACTCATACACAAGTTACTCTAGGCGACTTACAACATTAAAAATCCACAACATAAAAACCCATAAAACCCTCACCCTACCTCCAAAAATGTTTACTATATTTTTATGATTTTTATTTGTAAACCAGCCCCTCAGGTAAAATAGCCATTGTAGAAATTTGATAAGTTACTATCAGTTTCACAGGTAGTCCTTGTTTAGTGACAATTGGGACCTGCAACTTGGTCATTAAGTGAAGCAGCCATTAAGTATAACCACCTGTGCTTATGCTCTTACTTCAGCTTTTTTTTTGCTTTATAAACCAGCAAACATTATATAAGTGAGGATTGGTTGCAAATTTAGTTTGTCATCACCATCATAATTGTGAATAGTTACTAAATGAGGTAGTCACTAAATGAGGACTGCCTGCATTACTTTTACATCTATTAGCTGAACTTAACTAAATACACAATGTGGTCCTTGATTTTAAAAAAAACTTTTATTGGAAAAATATTATAAATAAGTTGTTCTCAGGCATTTTCAAAGGTATTTTATTCCTGCTTGCTTTAATTGTTTCAGTTAATAAACATTTATTAGCTGGGACTAGGATAATTGGAAGAATTGAACCCCAAAGTGTGGATTCCTAGTCTACATAAGAAACTTGGATAGATCTTCCTTGATTTCAGCTTCATCCCAAGGCCCATGGATATTGTCTTTGAAGAGTTGCAGCCTAATGAGGCAGTAAGGGCACAAACATGAGATGGCAATCAAAAGGAGGGCAAAAAGAACAGTGCCAACACTGGAAATGGTTAGTAGTCCCATTAAGGCAGATAAAGCAAAGAGTAAGGTAGCTATCATGTAACAATGCGGGGTTTGAGCTTTGAGCTTCTTCTGTAGCATAGGCCATAGGGCAAATATCTGGATAGCAAATGTCACCATGACAAAGGCATGTAAGGACCGTGGCAACCGTGAGGCTAAGCAGACTGAAGCAAAGATAGCCATGTTGAGGGACAGTGTACTGGACACAATAGCTGCATTTGCCCCATAATCATAAAATATCAGATGTCCTAGGAGCATGAGGGCAGACATAGCATAAATTGTATCAGTGCTGATAGATTCAGTTAAGGTCTTCAGAATAGGAGAGAAGCCATAGGTGAATGCCACAAATACCACAGAATTCTTCAGATCTCCCCATCGTGTCTGGCCGCTTTGATTTCTTTCTATTCCTGAATCAGTGGCATCAAAGAGTACATAACCAATCAGGGAAGCGATCAAGCCAACTCCAAACAGCCACTGGGGAGCCAACAGGCCCATATCCATGTACCACCAGATGACCACGAAGACACAGACACTACATAATTGTTGTATCACCACTCCAGATTCAAACACCACTGCCCAGTACTGATACTTGCGTGCATGGATATTCTTGCGTAACTTCTCTAAGAAACTTTGATCCACATAGTTATCAGGAAATGACTGCCTCTTGTACAACACTTTCTGCCAACGTTGCCTTATGGTATGTTCCAGTTGGACACAGAGTATATTTCTCGCCATTGCCTCATAGTTCTTCACAATATCATGTTATGATGGAGTTCATATTATCTAGAAACAAAATAATTTAACAGTGGCTTTGTAGATAATCGGTCACCACATATATAAACAATTTCCAACAATTTAATCAATAAAAAATGTCATCACTGAGGGTCGATGGTTTGATTATACCACTTGGTACTCATAAGGCAGAACAGAAAGAAAAAATGCAGGGCTCTTTGGAATTAGAGAAACCAAAATGGCTAACATCTTTCTACGAAACTGAGTATCTGCTACATTGAGGGGGCTACAAAGAAGAGAGAAGAGACAAGCTTTACTGTAACACAACAATCTTACTTGAAATTGTGTTATTTTCTGGCTCTAAAAAATTCCTTTGACAACCACTATCGATGTTTGTAATACTGGTAATTAGTGCACAAACACTGCACTTTTTACTTATGTGTTTCCATTTTATGAACAGTTGTTCCCAACCTATTCATTGTATCTAAGGGATTTGTGGTCCCAATTCACTTTACCAATACTAGGTTAAGGAAGGCTATTTTAGAAGTACCATGCCCCATGCCCTTTGTGCAACTAATAAAGTTGGGATAAAAGTAATACATTTAGCAAGTTGCTCTTCCTGTTAGTCTGATTCTACAGTTCCTCTGCCATCATCCCCCCCCCCCCCCCAAAAAAAAACCTGTAACTGTGATAAGAATTTTCTGAAATATTTGAGCGGAGGGTTCTTACTACGCGCCATTTCGTAAACATTACAAAACTAATTTGTGCAGCAAGATTAACTTCTGTTGGTACACAATGAATACTCCAGTACCAATGTAAGGCATAATTTGCCTTTTGAGAAAGGCAGTCCTTAGACTGCAATCAAGATAGATGGGAAACCATGGAATAAAGAGGGGCCGTTGTGGTGCAAGGTTTCATTCCAGTTTCCGGGCTGGAGTTGCACCCCTGCTGCCCCCTGTAGTGATTTTACTTTCTGAACAAATGCACTTTCGTTCTCTCCATGTTGAAATAACTATGATGTCATTTTTCTGTAGTCAATACTGGAGATCCCAGCTATCGTAACGAATCAGAACGGAAAAAGGAGCTTCTTAAATAAATAAATAATAATAAAAAAACCGACCCTCCCTTACCTTGGCTAGAATTGTGTATGTCGGAAAAAGGAAATTCTGCTGTGACGATACATCCGGCTGGGGAATAGACGTTGGATTCGTGTTGCCCTCTGCTGGCCAATTTATGATCAAAACGCTTGCAAGCCGTTTATTACCTGATTCGCTGCTCGCAAATCCTTTTAGCAATCCAATACGGAAGTTACGTCTGCTGGAGAGGCTGTAAACATATTTGAATATAAAAGGGATTGCGTGTTGTGAGGCATGACAGACCTGGATACACATTTGCTTGGATGTACGTTTATTTGCCCCCAAAGCAAATCAACCCAACCCAACTGAACTGTGGGTAAGATGGGCATTCAGTGATGACTCCGCATTGAAACCGAGTCTCTCCTAAAGCCTGGTCCTTAAAGCATACTTTGGCATAAACAAATATACCTCAGAAGGTACTATAGTATTCTGACTGAGGATTGCGGATATATACAGAACATGGGCTGTAGCTGCTATTTGGGTGAGGAGAAGCCTGAGGGTAGCTGGAGGGAGGGAGACAGTGAGGATCCAGTAAATGAGATTTGAGGAAGCAAGTGTCAAAATATTTGAACCAGGTTTCAGGCTGTATTAGCATTCAGCGCTCTGTAGCAGTTCTCAAGAAAGAAGGTTCCAGTTGGACATTTTGGAATGGAATATACTTCTAACTGGACAAACTTGTTTCTGTTAAATCATGTCCTGTGGCAATCAGAATATTTATTGGGTGAGCTTCTTTTGCATAATCAAGATAATCTTTGCATAAATATGTGTGCTACAGAGGCTACAATTTTAAACATACTTTATAGAAAGTATCACATTTACTTCTGAGTTTACATAATGATGAATTTACATCAGAAATTTCAACAGAGAATATATGCTATGGGAAATGTCAGATCTACTGTTATTAACAGGACTTCTTTTATTGTGGAATAGATTAGGATCTTTAAATCTAAGTATGTGAGTTGTGAAAGATCTGGGGAAAAATAAGATTATGTTATTCAGTTTATTGCTGAACAGAGGCAACAAGATTCCTCCCCGTTCTCCCGTCTCAAACAAATGGCTTAAACTATCTCAATCAACAGCAGCTACTACTGAAACTTTTTCAGTGCTCTGGAGAACTGAGGATAAAACCTGGTTTGAATTTAACTTAAATTGAAAATATCAGCTGCCAGATGTCTTATCAGAGGCTATATTTGTAAAATTCCAACTGTGGTACTTTTAAAGAAGAAAACTGACATGCTGGATGACAACTCATAGGGACATAGACTAACTGATGACAGGGATTTCAAAGTCCATTTGTTCCAGCAGATAAAATTGCAATTCCTTCAAGTTACTACATCATACTAGGTCTGCAGTATGATCCCATAAAATGTGGGATGAATAATAGTTCTGTGTACATATAATTTAATGAACAGCCCTGGCAGCAGTATACATATAAAGAATCCAGAATTCTAGTAGCGATGAAAGGCAAACATAGTAAATCCAAATAGCCCAAATTCTTCATCTAGCGCAAGGACAGCAACCTAAAGTCTATATATAATGTATGAATTATATCTCTGGCTACTGAACAACCCTGACCACAATGACACCATTTCCCACTGCTTTAAAGCTGAAAGAGGTAGATTGCAGCTATATTATGAAAGAGAATTAATACAGTTGTTAAGTTGGGGTTAAATGAAGAGGCAGGACTCAGCTCAGTAACTACGGCTCTTTATTTGAAGCCGGTACAGCAAAAACTTGCTTGTCTCTATGACAGCTCCCTCTTTTAAAGGGAGCTGTCCAACAGTCCAGCCACTGAGGTTGCTTGGTTTTCCCGCTGCTCGCTGTGGCCAATGATTTTAAACTGCTTCTTTTACTGCCTGGGAAGTGGACCTGAGTGAAGCTTTGCCCAAGGCTTCATTCCTTAAGTACATATTCAACATCCCTCGCCTCTGGAAAGGATGTTATTCAATCAGAGAAACTCAACTGACGTAGTCACGCAGGTAGGTGGGGTGTTGCTGGGTGTGACTTGACCTGCGCAGCTCAGTTGGAGCAGCGGCGGCAGCCTGGGTAGTCAGGTCTGCTGCTGCTCCGGAGTCAGCCAATGGAAATGCCTGGAAATTCTCCTGGAGCGTGGCTGACTCCACTAGAGTCGACTCCCCCAGAATGTTTCGCTGGATTCTTGGTTCCTCAGGTGGGTGTATCCGTTGCCTATTCGGGTTTGAGTCTAATGTGTGTGGATCCTCAAATTGTAGGTCTGCTTCTAGGGGTGTTTTGGTTGTTGTTTGGGTAGGATTTCCTTCTGGTTTCCTGAGGGTAGAGTTCCCTATGTGAGCCTGGAGTTGATCTATGTGTCTTCTCCATATTTTCCCTTCTTCTAGCTCTACTCGGTAAGAGCGGGGGCTGGTAATCGTGAATATTTTGGCAGGGACCCAGGAGGGACCACCGGCATAGTTATGGGCATCTACTAGGTCCTCTATGCTAAATGACCATTGCTGGCTAGTCGCATCGGTGGGTACCTCAGCATTTTAATTGGGATGTAGTCTGTCTAGTTGTGATCTTAGTTTGCGACCCATTCGTAATTCTGCCGGGCTCTGATTTGTGGTGGTGCTAGGTGTTATGTGCTGTAGTAGGAGAAACTTGTCTATTTTAGCCTGCCAGTCTCTGGGGCCCATTTTAGCTAGTGCTTCTTTGGTTGACCACACCATTCTTTCCGTTTGACCATTGCTCAACGGATGGAATGGCGTGACAAGAGCATGTCGGATTCCATGTTCTGCTAGAAATATCTCAAATTGCTTTGCTGTGAATTGGGCCCCATTGTCGGAGACCAGGACATCTGGTAGGCCATGGGTGGAGAAAAGTCCCTGTAATACCTTCATGACCGATTTGGCCATTGTTGTGGTCATAAGTATTACCTCAAGCCATTTTGAACATGCATCTACAACTATTAGAAATATTTGACCCTGGACTGGTCCTGCGAAATCAATGTGTACTCGTGACTAGGGTGCTTTGGGGATCTCCCATTCTCTCGCGGATGCCATGGGTGGTGCTGGTCTGGATTCCTGGCACGGGATACAAGCAGCAACCCATTCCGTTATGTCCCTATCCATATTCGGCCACCAAACATAGCTCCTGGCCAGTGCCTTCATTCCGACAATGCCAGGGTGCCCCACATGTTGTGCCTCTAGCACTTGCCTCCTTAGTATATAGGGTACAACCACTTGATCCCCCCCCCCCAATAGGCATCCCTTTTGAGCTGACTATTCCTGTTGCCATGCTGGAAACGGTTTGAAATCAACCTCCATCGGCCCCTCAGGGCACCCCCTCCACACCCAGTTCAGAACCTGTGAAAGAATTTTGTCTTTTGCTGAGTGTCTTGCTATCTCGGCTGATGTAACAGGGCTGGATATAAAGTCCTCAATGAGCAGTATGGGTGCAGCAGGGGCAGGATCCTCTATGAGGTCTGGGAATGGGCAGCGGCTGAGAACATTGGTGTGACCAATGTAAAATGACCCAGCTGAGTGTTAGCCCATAACTATATGCAGCCATGAAGATTGTCCATCTAGTCATTCACAGGGATAAAATGTTCAGTGTGGGGTGGTCCCCCGCGAGAATGCCAAGAAGCAGTTGTGCAATTATTTCAAAGTCCCTCCCATATAAGTATTCATGGAACCACTTGACCCCTGCCATTGCAGCCAGTGACTCCTTGCCCAGTTGGCTGTAGTTTCATTCCGCTGCTAATAGTGTCTTAGAGTAAAATGCAATTGGGGCCTCGGCCCCATTTGGCATCTGGTGGCTGATGACAGCCCTGATGCCAAACGGGGATGTGTCACAGGTTAAGATGAGGGGCAGAGTCTCATTATATTGTACAAGAGTGCTAACGGATGACAATAGTTTCTTAACAGAGAAGGCAGAGGATTCCTTCCGTCCCCAGATCCACTTCGCCTTCTTGTCTAGCAATCAGTGTGGTGGCTCAGCTACTGTCACCTTCTGTGGCAGAAAAATACTATAAAAGTTTAACAGCCCTAGAAATGCCTGGAGTTCTGTCTGATTCTTTAGGGGTGGGGGCTTCCTTCCTTTAACTTTGCTTTTGGTTGGGTATATTCCCAAGCTATCAATTAAATATCCTAGAAATTTGACTTGCAGCACAGCTATCTGGCTTTTTTTTTTAAACTTTAAATCCAGCTTTTTGAAACCGACTCAAGACTCTCTTTAGTCAGTAGATGACTTCTTTGTTGTCTGCGGACATGAGGACATCATCAAAGTAAGGCACCACCTCCGGGATGCCCTATAGGAGGTGTTCCATTATACTTTCAAAGAGTCCTGGCGCCACACTTACACCAAATTGCAGCTGGCGGCATTTAAATGCCCTTCTATGTGTAACAATAGTTTGTGCTTCTGTGGTGGCACAATTGTCATGTATGACCCCATGTCCACTTCCACAGGGAAACCCCTCGATTAGAATCATGACATGGATCTTCTTTGAGTGGGTGTGCCTTAGAATGCCCAATGATCATTTGGTGTGTTTCTCTTGCTTGTGTGGCTTGACTTTCTCTTCTCTTGGGCTTTGGAAACTGCGCTTTTCGAAATCCCAGTTGGGACGTAGGCTGCCCTGCAGGCTGCCACTGGCAGTACAAGGCAGGTTGGTTGGTGCAGCAAACCCTTGCTATGTGTCCCTTCCGCTTGCATCTTTAGCAAATAGCATCCCGGAAACAGCAGCCCACTCTGGGATGATTGCCCCAGCATCCGGCACAAAATGGCAGTCTTTCTCCTGGCTCTGGGATTTCCCTCTTCCTTTCGAATCATAGGCGATGGATTTCATTGTCCTCATCTGTGGAGTCTTCAGGCTCCATGCTGTCCTGATGCACGGTAACTGCTCCTTGCAAAGGCTGTGGATTCCATGTTTTTTGAATTGTCGCTGCTGACTTATTGGAGGCTTTGGTTGCTCTGGCTTCCTCAAGCACTGTTTTAAATGTGAGATTAGGCTTTGCTAGTAATCTTCTTTGTAGATTGATATCCCTCAATCCCATAATATCCCTCAATCCCTATCATCACTTCCTCTATATTGCTGAATTCGCAACGAGCTGCAGTTTTTTGTAGAGCAGCGATGTGTTGGTTAATCATCTCACCTTCTTCTTGATTTCTGTGGTAGAATTCGTGTTTGTTCACCATCATTGCCGGCACAGCTGCATAATGTGCTCGGAGTGTTTCCTGGCATATTGTCCATGATACCATCTGCACATTGGCTGGTTCTGCCAGCGCTTGAGCCATATTGAGAACTTCAGGTCCACAGTAACTTAGGAAGAGCATTCTCTTCCTATTATCTGACAAACCCACAAGAAGTAATTAAATCGGAGCATATATGTCTTTCAACTTTCCTTCGTTGTATTGAATGGAGCTGGTGGGGTGGGCATGGTCATATTGGAGGCCAAAGCAGAGTCATGACTTGCTGTGATGATGGCCGATGCCATGTGGATGCCCAGCTCAGTTTAGCTCCTTTGTCTTTTATTCTCTTTGCATCCCACCTTCATCGCCAGTGTTAAGTTGGGATTAAATGAAGAGGCAGGGCTCAGCTCAGTAACTACAACTCTTTAATTGAAGCAGTACAGCCAAAACCTGCTTGTCTCTCCGACAGCTCCCTTTTGAGAGGTTGCTTGGTTTTCCCGCTGCTTGTTGTGGCCAATGATTTTAAACTGCGGCTTTTCCTGCCTGGGAGGCAGAAGGCTTCACTCCTTATTTACATATTCAACAATAGTGAATTTTTTTTTAGTAATACCCCAATTTCACCTTTCAAAATTAAGGAAAAATACAAAATACATGGCTTCACTTATCTACAAAGGTTAAAATACATGGCTTCACTATGATCTGACCTTCACTTACCTATGAAGGTTCAGTGACCTAGACACTAAAAGGTTATCCATCCTTGACTCAACTTTGTAATTAAGACAGTTTTGTTTTTAAACTTTTACTACTCTAATTTTTAGAGATACACTGTACTAGTTTACTCATTATGATAGCAATCATTCTCAGAGTTGGATAAATAGTATATTTTGCTGTCTTAATTGATTTTCTCTTTTGTCTTAATTTATTTTAGGGATATGAGTGACATGATAGATGTATTCCAGTATTTAGAACTAGGGGTGACATGATAGATGTATTCCAGTATTTGAGGCGTTGCCACAAAGAAGAGGGGGTCAACTTATTTTCCAAAGCACCAGAGGGTAGGACAAGAAACAATGGATGGAAACTAATCAAGGAGAGAAGCAACCTAGAATTAAGGAGAAACTTCTTAACAGTGAGAACAATTAATCAGTGCAACAGCTTGCCTTCAGAAGTTATGGGTGCTTCATCACTGGAAGTTTTTAAGAAGAGACTTGTCTGAAATGGTATAGGACTGTGATGGTGAACCTATAGCACGTGTGCCAGAGGTGGCACGCAGAGCCCTCTCTCTGGGCATACGCACTGTCACCAGCTGCTCTCCTGGTTCTGGTGCATGCGTGTGCCGGCCACTTGGTCTTTGGGTTTCTGGCGCTTCAGCACACATGCATTCCAGTTTGGACACTCAGTGCCGAAAAGGTTCGCTATCACTGGATAGGATCTCCTGCCTAAGCAGGGGATTGGACTAGAAGACCTCCAAGGTTCCTTCTAGTTCTATTCTGAATTTGAATGTAGTCATTTATCTAAACTATATAATGCTCTATGATGTTCCGTCATATCCTATGTGTGGATGATGTTCTGTGAAGCTTGGATCCTCATGGATTCTAGTGTTCCTGTGAACATCTCCTTTCATACTCACCAGACTTTATTTTCCACTTGATCTTTTACTTAAAAAACAAAACAAAAACAGAAGCTAGTTTACTGAAAAAGAAAGTGTCAGCCTTAGGCACAGAGTAATCATCATTTCCATAGATGTTTTGCTCAATAGACATCCCAGAAGCATTATTTAGAAAGTAAAAAATGATGCGGGTCTGCAGTCCATTACTCTCTTTTACATGCATGCTCCCTGCCGGGGAAAAAAAAGAGCAAACAAGTAGAAAGTAATCTGAGAAGCTAGAATGGAATCTTTTACTCTGTTAAATGGGTGTTTTGTGAGTAGCCATGCCCTCTAGCAAAGATACTGTGTGAATAAGCCTTTTGGTTATTATTTGAGAATTCACCTAATACACTAATTTCCCAATGTTCCTGCCTGCCAAAATATTTAAATATTCTTGCAGTAGAATACTGTTGTTTAAACTGTTGTTTAAACCTAATGATACTTATTTTTGATCAACATATGTGAACGTAATATGGCATGTGTGGGATTTTTAGTTATATTAACAAAGTTAGGCACTCTGCAACCAGTTTCATCTTAGAACTTATCAGACATAAGCATCCAGATGTTATTTTATAGGGTTCACTTCAAATCCTTTACTAGGAATTGAACTAATAGACTTTTGCACTTTAACAATACAGTTAAGTGTCCATATTTGCAGGATCTATATTAATGGATTCATTTTTTTAACTCACAAAATTCTTACTAAAAATCAATGCAATTGATACTGGCTAGGACACCTTGTGATTTTTGTGTGTTGTAGTATCAATAAAGTTCCATAGATATACAAGGAAACAAGAAACAGATCAGAGGCAATGTAAAGTAGAGTGAAACTGCCTCCATTGCATTTTAACTTCCCAGAGGCTGGTGGGAGGAGCTGCTGGCTGTGAGTGGGAGAGACTGAGAGTGAGTAGAGGACAAAGGTGAGCCTTGGATAGTACAGTGGTCTAAAGCACCCTCTTATTAACATCAGCTGCCTGCAATTATTGCAGGTTCAAATCTCACCAAGGCTCAAGGTTGACTCAGCCTTCCATCCTTTCTAAGGTAGGTAAATTGAGGACCCAGTTTGTGGGGGCAATAAGCTGACTTTGTATAAATATACAAAAGTATGAAGGCTATTGCTTAGCGCATTGTAAACCACCCTGAGTCTCCGGAGAAGGGCGGCATATAAATTTAAAAAAAAAGGTAGCAGCCTGTGCGCCTAATGGCACACAAATCATATAACTATAAACCAAAAATAGCAATAATACATTCAGGGGTAGTACGCTTGAGATTGTGATTTTATTTTATTTCAAAATGACTGGCTTAGGTTTTTTTTGTATTTATTTATATGAGTAAGTATCAACCTTGCTGTCAAGCAAAACCAAGCATTTAATAATGAGTGCCAAACCAAGTGCACTAATCAAACAGTTGGCAAGAAAGTAGGCGCAGTCAGGCAGAACACAGGTTACGTAGACAGTAAACACAGGGTCAATCAAAATGGACTCAAATGTCTATACACCAATGCACAGAGTATGAGGAATAAGCAGGGTGAATTAGAAATTCAAGTAAATGAGGGCATATTGTTGCCATTACGGAAACTTAGTGGGATGAAACCCACAAATGGAATATACAGCTAGAGGGATTTAAATTATTTAAAAGAAATAGACCAAATAAAAGGGAGGTGGAGTTGCACCATATATAAGAAATAACTACATCTCCACAGAAACAGAGCACAACAATGATGAAAATTATCTTGAATGCATTTGGGTCAATATCAAAGGGGAAAAAATGACATTGCCATAAGTCCATACTATAGGCCACCCAATCAAACAGAGGAAATAGATGAGCTTTTTGCTAGTCAGCTAACTAAGGTATGTAGGAAGCATATCACAATATTAATAAGGGATTTTAACTACCCTGACATCAACTGGGAGACCAACTGTGTACCAAGTGGAAGATCCAACAGGTTCCTAACAAATCTAGCAGACAACTTTGTTTCCCAAAAAGTAGAGAAGGGAACAAAGGGATCAGCCATATTGGACTTAATTCTCACTAACAGAGATGAAATGATAGGTGTTGAAGCTACAGGAACCTTGGGGACAAATGATCATGCAATATTGGAATTCAACATTATGCAAGTACAAGTAGTAGAATAAAGTCAAACTAGAGTCTTGAACTTTAAGAGAGCTAATTTCAATAAACTTAGAGCTTGGGAAGGATTCCATGGATGAGAATCCTTAAGGAGAAAACAACTCAAGAAGCTTGGGAATTTTTGAAAAGTGAGATTATAACAGCCTAATCTAGCACAATACCAATGAAGAAGAAAAACAGCTCTCAAAAGAAACCAGCATGACTGCATAAAGAACTCTGACAAATTGAAAGACAAAAAGGACAAGTATAAAAAGTGGAAAGAGGGGCAAATTACTAAGGCAGAATATCAGCAAATAGCTTGAGCCTGTAAAGATGAAGTGAGGAAAGCTAAGACTCATAATGAACAAAGGCTTGCAACAAAAGTAAAAAATAACAACAACAAAAAAAAGCTTCTTCCAACATGTTAAAAACAAGAAAAAAGTCAAGGAAACAATTGGTCCATTGCTGGGAGAAAGTGGCAAGAATGTGACAAGCAACAGGGAGAAAGCAGAACAACTTAACTTGTTTTTTGCAACTGACTTTACACAAAGGGAAAAAACAGTCCAACCTATCAAAAACAGCACCACAAAAAACAGATTAGGAACACAAGTTAAAATAGGGAAGAAAATGGTAAAGTGAACACCTGTCTACCCTAGACGAGTTCAAATCACCAGGACCGGATGGGTTACACCCCGGGGTTCTGAAGGAACTGGCAGACGAGATCTCAGGACCACTGAACTATATCTTTCAAAGATCCTGGAGCACTAGGGAACTGCCAGAGGACTGGAAAAGAGCTGATGTAGTTCCCATCTTCAAAAAAGGGGGAAAAAAAGATCTCGGAAACTACAGACTTATCAGCCTGACCTCAATACCAGGGAAGATTCTGGAAAAGATAATCAAGCAATGAATCAGTGAACACCTAGGGCAAACAAAATAATAACCAAAAGCCAACATGGGTTTGTCAAAAACAGATCATTGTCAGACTAATCTTATTGCATTTTTTGACAAAGTGACAAAATTAGTGGACCAGAGGAATATTGTCGATATAATTTACTTGGATTTCAGTAAGGCATTTGATAAAGTAGACCATAACCTACTACTAGATAAAGTAGAAAAATGTAGGTTAGACAGCATCACCACCAGATGGATTCGTAACTGCTTGACCAACCACACTCAATGTGTAGTCCTTGTACTCCAAGGCTCTGTTTTAGACCCAGTGCTCTTCAACATCTTCATCATGACTTGGATGAGAGGATAGATGGGGAATTCATCAAATTTGCAGATGACACCAAGATGGCAGGAATAGTCAACACTCCAGAAGATAGGCTTAAGATACAGAAGGATCTTGACAGACTTGAACATTGGATGCTATCTAACAAAATGAAATTCAATGGTGAAAAAAGTAAGGTTCTACATTTAGGCAAGAAAAACAAAATGCACAGGTACAGTATATGTGGTACCTTGCTCAATAGTAGTAACTGTGAGAGGGATCTTGGAGTCCTAGTGGACAACCATTTAAATATGAGCCAGCAGTGTGCAACAGCTGCCAAAAAAGCCAACACAGTCCTAGGCTGCATAAACGGAGGGATAGAATTAAGATCAAGTGAAGTGTTAATACCACTTTATAATGCCTTGGTAAAGCCACAGTTGGAATACTGCATTTAATTTTGGTCTCCAAAATTAAAAAAAGATGTTGAGGCTCTAGAAAGAGTGCAGAGAAGCGCAAAAAAGATGATTAGGGGAAGATGATTCAAAGTGGTGGAATTCCTACTGCTAAATTTGTGGCTTGGGTACATAATAGAGTTGCAACAAATGGAGAATGAACTGTTTATTTGTACTGTCTGTCTGCGCCAACTCAGAAAGCTCAAACTGCCCAAAGAGCTGCTGATTCAGTTCTACAGAGGAATTATTGAATCTGTCATCTGCACCTCTATAACTTGTAAGCTCTGCAACCAAACAAGACAGACACAGACTTCAATGGATAATTAGAACTGCAGAAAAAGCAATTGCTACCAACAATTGCTTCCATTGAGGATCTGTATATTGCACGAGTAAAAAAAAAGAAGACTGTGAAAATATCTACAGACCCTGGACATAAATTGTTTCAATTTCTACCCTCAAAACAACACTATAGGGCGCTGCACAAAAAAGGAGTTTTTTCCTGAATACCATCACTCTGCTAAACAACTAATTCCCACAACACTGTCAAATTAACTACTAAGACTGTATTACTATTCTTCTCATCCTTACTAGTACCTATTTCTTCTCACTTATGGCTATATCTATGTTGCTTGTATCTTTACAACTTATATTGTTTTTATTGTTTTCTAGTATATTTGATTGCTTATTAGTATCTTGTAACAATCACTGTGTTGTATCATATGATTCTTGATGAATATATTTTTTTCTTTATGTACACTGAGAGCATATGCACCAAAGACAAATTCCTTGTGTGTCCAATCACACTTGGCCAATAAAGAATGGTATTCTATTCTATTTCTATTTCTATTCTAATTCTATTCTATATTCTATAATTTATATTCTATTCTATTCACCAGCACAAGGAAAATGTACAGTGAACATTGGTAAGATTTTGCTTAAGGAAATTGTTCTTTATAACAGATGTAAAGTTGGTACTTCTTGTACCAACAGCTCTGTAGAAAACACTATCATTGCCAGCAAAGGCTGGTTCCAAAAACTGAAGAGGTGCTACTCACTCCGTAATTTTACAAGCAAGGCTGCTTCAGGAGGCTGCTTCAGGTCTATCCTGTGCAACTCAGGATGAAATTTGTCAGTTTTTCATGTTTTAAATCCTCTGTAAACTATCCAGGGTCTCTGGGAGTGGCACGGCATATAAATTTAATAAATAAGTAAATTGTGAATATGGTAAACAGACTTGACCTGTTGCTTTCAACAACCTGCGATGTGGAGATAAGGCTGGTTCTGGAGCATACAACAGGATTCAAAAAGGCCACAAAAAAATCTATCTCTCAGTCATCTTAAAAAAAGATTTTGGTAATATCTTTCTACTATGTCTTATTGTTTTGTGTGTTTTATAATCCACGTCTCCATCTGCTATACCATTAAAATCTCCGATCATACAGATGTTATCATATTCCAATTCCATTATTTTCATGTGCAATTTTCTGTAAAAGTCACTTTGATTATTATTTGGAGCATATATTGCTACTAAAAGAATTTTCATATTATTGTCCATTATCTCCACCATCAAAATTCTGCCTTCTTGGCTTCCGGTTGGCACCGCCGTCATTGTGGATGGTCTTCCCAGACCTCCAGCCCCGTGATATTGTTAAAGCCGACTTGACAGCGTTAATCGGCTGTCTGACGGCTTCTAATCCTCACCTTCGGGAGAAGAAGGAGAGGAGAGCTGGTGGGTGTGGGTAGAGTTCCCTGAAAACCCCTGGAATAATTCCAGGGGCTTGGACGGTGAGAGCTCCCCATTTTGCCCGCTGAAGCTCCGAATCCGGGACGACTCTGTTCTTACAGAGCCAGACATCGCGACCAACTCTGCCTTCAAAAGAGAAACTAATTGATTCCAGCAGCAGACAGAGCGGAAGCAGGGAAACAATTAACTTGCAAGTATCTATACCTAGCTCCGAGGCTACATTGTTGTGAGAGAAAACTTTTTGAATGGAGGCTTAAAGATGGTGCTTTTGAAGTGGCTGTGAAAGTGAAAGTTAGGAAACGAAAGTGTCTTTTGTGAACTGCGCTCTTAAAGGGCTATAGCTGCCGGGCTGTGAACTTGTTGAAAAATAGAAGAGAGACTATTTTACTTCATAAATTGTAATTTATTGAAAGTATTGTGGAAAGAGGTTTTGGCAAGTTGAATAAGAATAAGAAAACACCCTCTTTTTTTTCTGATTTAAGATGGCTGCTAAACAAGTTAAAGTAGTGGCTCCCAAGGGTGGAGGAGGTTCTCCAGTGGTGACACAGAAAGTACAACATCCGGTGGATACACAGAGCCAGGAGACCTCCTTGAAAGATCTTATTGAAAAAGTTTTAAAAATTTTACATACATTTTCTCCCCCCTCCCCAACCACCCCCCCGACTTCCCAGAACAAATACAAGATAAAATACAGCTCAAATTCTCTAAATTAAACTCCATTTCACACTTATCTTAATCATAATCATTAAACAAATAGATAAAAGGAAAGCAAGACTTCTTTCTTCTTATTCCATCTAAGTCAACAAAATTAATATCCATTTATAATTACAGCAGTTAATAAAACAATTAAGTATTACCTAATCAAACCTATCATTACTCAATTTAGCTAATTGATACTTAACAAATTATTAGGTCTATACAATTTAACAAAATATTTTATAACTTCTTTCATTTAAAACAAAAAACAACAACAACAACAACAAAAAAGGAAACCCTCATTCAAAAACCCCAAATTTAAAATAAAATACTATATAAACTCTTCCGTCCTCCACTTTTAAACTATCAAGGTCCAATTATAATTAAAACACTTAATAAAAAATAATAATAATAATAATTTTTTTAATTAATAATCAAACCTCTTATTAATTTATCAATACATATTAAAAAATCAACTAAGAACATCATTTAATAACTATATCAAACATTTAAGTTTTTCATACTAGATTAAACCAGTTGCTAATCTTCTTGTCTTCACATCTTCCAACAGCATATAAAATATCTTCATTTGCGTCTACCCACCTAAATAAAAATTGCTTCTTTATATAAAAAAAAAACCCCGAGTGACTTTATAATTATATTTGAAATGGTATCCATCAAATCCAGTCAAAAATTAGATTATTAAATTCATCAGACGTATTAGGGAAACCACCAGATCACCTGCAATTGCCCTAGGTCCATAGTCCTTTTGCCTTATATTTATTACCATCAAACAGGAAACTCCAATTTGCTATATTCAATAAAACTTCTGCGATTGCAATTAAGTCCAAATTTATTACAGTCCTTAATAAAATATTCCAAATCATTCAAGTCAGGGCATATTTCACATCCAACACCCCAGCATTGCTGTGCTCTGTTTATTCTTCTCAAAATATTCCAATACAGCTGTAGGTTGCCTCCTCATCGTCGCTCATCACTTAGTTAACTGGCATTAGACTGCTGTCTGGTTTTTTTTTTTCCAAAAGTTCAAAATCTTTAAACAGTTAAACAATACTTTTTAAGGACCATCATCTCATCAAGCAGGGTTATTTTCCATTTTTCCAGTCTTTCTTCTTTTCCTTTTTATGAACTTTCTTCTTAACTTTGATCCTTCTGCCTTTTTTAACTCCAGTAAAATTTTGCAGTTTTTGGGATTGCATATTATAAAATTTTTGCAGAAAAACTTCTTCTGGAAACAGCTCTTTAAATGCAGATTGGGTTTTATAAAAAAAATTTCGTGTAACCAAAATCTCATCAGCTTCCAAAATTTCTTGCTCCTTATTCTGCACAGCATTCATCTTTGTCTCCTCAGTAAAAACTGCTATGATCTGTTGTTGTTCTTTTCCGTCTCCCAACTCTTCATTCAATCCCCCACTGCTAGATTGCAACTCAGTATTTCCATGTATTTCATTGTTTCCAGCTTGAGAAGCTTGAAATATAGTATCAATTCTTTCCAATAAAGCAGAGGTAATTGAATTCCAAGCTTCCTCAAAATCAGACCATATCTGAGGGTTAGTTAACCCTTCTTTGCTTTCTTTGCTTTCAGAAAGACCAGCCATCTTGCCCCCCTTCTTCCTTCCCTTCCAGAAGGACAGGAAAAAAAGGAAAAAAAAGAATATATAAAAAAAAGAAAAAGACCCTTTACAATTTGTAATTTGTATTGCTGCTTCAATTATTATTATTACATCCTTTCTTGTTTCATCCACTTTTCAAAAAGGAGTTTTACGTTTCAAACAGGGGCTTGTCAATAATTACTTTTAACTTTCACTTCTTCACGCCCCGTTGAAACTCAAACGCCATCTTGCTTTCACTTCCAGCTTAAGGAGAATCTTTTAAAGAAAGTAAATCTTTGGAGTTAAAAGAAAAAAAAATACTTGCTGTTTCATTCATGCTGCTTGTGCTCCGCCAGCTTGATTCAAAGAATATTTGTTTAAAGTTGGTTGCTGGGATGGTAATGACATCTAGCTCTGCAAAGCAGAGACATCCAGGGTCCGGAGTGCTGACAGGCTTAACGGGGAGCTCTCATCTTCGAGCGCCAGATTATAGGTAAAATCTGGCACTCTCAGGGAGCTCTACCCCACCCGTCTACTCACTTTCCCCCCTCGTACCAGGGGGAAAGTTTTCAAACCGCAAGACAGCTGATAGACGCTGTTCTTGCGGTTCTACGGAGCTCTGGGTTGGCGCTTCAAAAAGAAGCGTCCAGCGATGTCGCAGTCCCACCGGAAGTTCCTCCTTGAAAGATCTTAAGGAGTTTATAAAGGAAGCTATGCTTAGTCAAACTGCAGCCATGAATGATCAAACAACAATTATAGAGGGAAAACTTAAAGAATTTGCAGAAGAAATAAAAGCAATTAAAGAGGTTGTGGAACAAAAACATGATGAAATAAGAGAAGATATTATCTCAGCAGTTTCAGGATTGTCAAAATCTATTATTGAACTGGAGGACAGAGTAGAAGAAATCAATGAGGCTAATTTGAATCTGGAAAACAAAGTTGGGGAGATTGGGGCCAAAACAGAAAGGGTGGATGAAGATGTAATTATGTTGCAATATAGATCAATCAGCTTTGAGATTGAGAGGGCTGAAAGAAAATAGTGGTGAAAACTTAAGAGATATGCAATTCAGATTGATAAAATTTACAGGGTCAACTCCTGGGTGGCAAGACAAAAGCAATTGCCAAGAGATGTGGTGATTTATTTTACATCCAGGAGGATCAGAAATGATATTTTACAAGCTTCATATAAAAACAAGCTTCAAGCAGATGGAAAGGAAATAATTGTCTTGAAAGAAATTCCCTCCAAGATGCTAAGAGTTAGAAAAGACTTTGGATTTTTGGTCAATGAGTTGAGAAATCGACAAATCCAATACAGATGGGATGTCTCAGTTGGCTTAACAGTGAATTATGGAGGAGAGAAATATTGTTTAAACTCACCTTGGAAGGCAAAGGATTTTTATATTAATATTTTAAAGGCTGGATATCCACCTTCATCTGGAGAAGGCAGAAAAGAAAAGAAGAAGACTCCACAACAAGAGATAGAGGTGAAGCAGGCCCAAACCTATGTGGAAGTTGCAGCTGGAGGAATTGGTCCGGAGGATGATTTAACCCAATTTGAGCCCTTAAAACTGACTTCTGATTCACCTAAGAAGCTGGAGGAACCAAAAGGCCAGTGGGTGACACGAGCAACTTATAGACTTCAAGAAAAACTGAAGGAGCAACAGTCTCAAGCAGCAGCCCAAGTGGCTCAAAAAACAGAAGCAATGGGAGGAGCAAGGCCTAAGAGTAAGATTGAAGTTCTTCAGAGCATGCTCACTAAGCTTCGAGGGGCCAAAGATGGCAACTAAATTTTTATCCTGGAATGTTAATGGCTTAAACTCACCACAAAAAAGGAAGAAGATATTTCACTATTTGAAACAATTTAAGAATGATGTTATTTCCTTGCAAGAAACGCATATTAGAACTTTAGACCAAAAATATTTGATAAACTCAAGATTAGGTACTCATTTTATTGTGCCAACATCTGAAAAGAAAAATGGCCTTGTTATATACGTCAAGAAGGGTGTACCAGTTAAGTTAATTGAAGCAGATACTCAAGGTAGATATATTGCAATTGAACTATTGACTCAGAATGGAAAAATGCTTCTAATTGGAATTTATGCCCCTAATCAACAACAGGTTAAATTTTATAAATTTTTGCATAACAAGATATTACAATGGGACTATAGATCTTTTTTAATGATGGGCGACTGGAATGGCGTAATAGATATCAGGTAAGATCAAAAAAGTCTGTCTAAGACATCTGTACTTTCAAAACTACCCAAATCTTTTTTTGATATGATGGAAGATATGGAATTAAGAGACATTTGGAGACTAAGGAATGCGGATGATGCACATTTTACTTTTTTTTCTGACAGATATCAATCTTTTTCTAGGATTGATTTTATATTAACTACAAATGATTTTCTTTCTAGGGTGAAGGTGAAGATATGTCCAAGAACTTTAACTGATCATAGTCCGGTGTGGGTGGAATTAGAACAGGAAAGGGGAGAAAGGAGGTCTTGGAGGCTAAATGAAAATTTATTTAGATAATGTGAAAATGTGAATGAGCTTAAAAAACAAATGAAATAATTTTTTGCTATTAACTTGCATAAAGGTACATCTATGGAGTGTCACTGCGTTCTTGTATTTCCCAGCTGAGCTGTCATTTTTGGTCTAATAGGCTTACTGTAGTTTTGCCAAGTTTTGTTATCAGTATTAAGTGCGCAAGCGTGCATTCCTTTCTAGCCTCCATTATCACTTCTTCTTCCTCCTTTGTTCTCCTGCCAAGAGGTCAGGCAGGAATGCCGGCAAGATGTAGCCAATTAATTAGATAGTAAGAGTTATCTTTATTTTTACTTTACAATAAAATGAGCTTTCTCTTAGAAATTCTTCGGGTTTTATTTTCTTAATGTATACATTCAAGGAAAAGCCTCGGTCCAAACCTCTAAACCAGGGTGCGATTATCCCAGAGCCAGGATGGGATCAATCAACTCCCTGACACCTGGTAGCAGTCGGACGGTTAAAAGTTATGGCTTTTTCCTTGTTTGTTACTTCTGATAAGACCTCTAAGCTAGTTAGTTAGGATGATTAAATTTGCGACTGAGGACCGCTAATCTAATTGTCTACTAAGATGCCGAAGAAGAAGAAAAAGAAACAAAGACCACTCTTCGTAAGTGATTTGATTGATCTTTCCAATGAAGAGCAAACAGAAAGGAGGTTTTCAAACTTCCAACCAATTGCTTCAGCTACATGCCTGGAAGAAACCACAGGTGCTAAAACTGAAAAAAATGCCCTTGCAGAGGCTTCAGGAACAACTATATGAAAGAAATGCTGCTTTTGAAGGCGATGAACGACAGGTCAGTGATATCTCTTCCTAATTATGCATTTTCACAGATAATTCCTGTAGAAGCCCAAAGATTTGAAACGCTTGGTGCAAGGCCCAAGTTTTCACAAACCGCAGAGCATTTTTCCTCCCACACAGAGAGAGAAAAGATTTGTTATTCTCCTCAAAGCCCCGAACTTACTCAGCGTGAGAAAGATATCAAGTTCTATCAGGAGCATATCAAATATTATGAAAATGAGCTATCCCAGTTTAAGATGGATTTGCTTATGCTTGAGCAAGATAAGAGAGAGCCTCGCGACTTAAAAATCTCTAAAAGCGCCATTTTGGCTTCTTCTTCAGAGCCAAAGACACACCCCCTGGTGGATTCTGTGTCAGGCCAATTAAAACAGAGAGCAATGCACACATCACATGAAATCCTCCCTGATCAAATTACAAGTGCCACATATGCAGACCTGCCCGAGACTATAGGTGCAGCACCATCTGCCGGCCAAAGTAATTTACTAGAGGAAGCTGAAAGGCAACACAGTTTGCATAAACATTTTGAATTGTTGCAGCAGACGTTAGCAAACGTGTCCTTGGCTCGTTTAAATATTCAGGCTGAAATGCCACAAGTGTTTCCACAGACCCAATCTCCTACACCCCCTGGTGGTGCTGGTGTCTCTTTAGATGGAACACAAGAATGCTTAATGCAGCAAAGGCAGGCTCAAGCACAAATGGCAGCTGGAATGCAGCAGATTCCAATGCAACAGCCACAAATGCCTGCATATGTGCCCCTAGCCATGGCACAACCAAGACCAGCTCCTGGTCCACCTCCAATGGCACAGCCAGCATATCAAATGCATGTTCCTCACCAGGCATTTTTTGTTGCCCCACTAGCGGGTGAGTCCAAACTAAAAATGTCAGGATGCAATTATAAAGCCTGGGTCAGTGAGATTACACTATTGCTTCTCAGAGAAGGCACTCACTGCATGATTTTTAATCCTCCTGCACAGCCATGGACTTTTGCAATGAGGGACTTAGAGATTAGAGCTCGCACAACATTATTGATGTCCATGGACACTGAACTGCAGGTCACTTTTCCGCCTGATGCAACAGCCCAACAAATTTGGGCCCAATTGGAAAATTGCTACAGGCCCGTTTCAATTGAATCTTCGTGTTTGCTCATGTCTGAGCTCCACGGTTCGAGATTGAAACCTGGTGATCAAATTGGAGGACATTTGACCAAACTGAAAGGAATCAGAACAGAATTGAGAGAAAAAGGTCATAATATTGATGATATTCAAATGGTCAGCATTATCATTAACTCATTGAGCTATGAATGGAAAGATGCTGTTACAAAAATTAACCAAGTCCCTATTGTTCAACGCACAGTGGACAATGTATGTAGACTGTTAATTGAAGAGGAGGCTTTCATGTTAGCCACGCCACATTTGAGGGAACCACCCGCATCAAGAGCTCCAGCGAGGCGTCACTTCCGAGGAAGGGCCTACAGTCCAAGGATGCCAAGATGCAACATCTGCAATCGTGTGGGACATGCCACCCGGGATTGTCCCCAACGAGCACCAGCTCCCGTCTCATACCAGCCCAGAGGAACAGACTCCAGAGGCAGAGGCAGAGGCAGAAGACAAAGTCGTCGTGGTCCAAGGCGTGATCCACAAGCTCCACTTGCCACACTGGCAATAACCAATGATCCACAACCTCATCCAGAGTACGATAGATGGCTTTTGTGGACTTTGGACAGTGGTGCAGCATTGCATGTTACCTACAGAAAGGAACTTTTCACAGAGATGCACGAGCCTGAACCTGAACTACGTGAACTTTATTCTTTTTCCAATCATCCTTGTAAGGTCGTAGGAAAAGGAACTGTTTATGTTGAAGAGCTCGATACATTCATCCCTGATGTTTATTACATACCAACAGCAAATAGCAATTTGCTTAGTCAAGCCCACTTATCTAGAGCTTTAAAGTTCCAGGTTCACCACCTTGAGAAAGCAAGTTACATAGTTAAAAATGGAGATATTGTTGCTGAAACCATGTTGATTGGTGGTGTTTATTACTTAAAGCCAAAGCCTAAATCGCAAGCACAGGCAAGTATACAATCTCCAAAGAAGGAGAGCACAGGCCCAGAGAGAGATGCTCCAGAGAGATCCTGTTGCTACTCCAAAGGCTCCTAAAGCCAACAAAAAGAAAATTAGGAAACAGGTTGCTCAGAGCAAGCCTGAGGTTCCTCATAAAACTGTCAATGTTGAAAATTCACTAACTGGTAAACCTTTGCATTACAGGTGTATCCACAAATGGCATAGAAGATTGGGGCATGCCAGTTTCCGTGTTCTTAGCAAAATGCCGGAGTTCGCAAAAGGTTTGGATCTAAAGGGGTGTAAGGTGTTTTTGGATTGTGCTGTATGCAAGAAGGCCAAATCCAAAGCAGCAGCCATTCCCAAACATGCTACACGCCTGTCAACACGCATTTTTCATTTGGTACACATTGACATAGTTGGTCCATTTCCGCCAACACTTGGTGGAAGAAAATATTTTCTAACAATTGTTGATAATTATTCCAGATATGGATATGTATATCCTATGAAAGAAAAATCTGAGACTTTTCAGATCTTTAAAGACTTTGCAGCCCTTGTTTCTACCCAACACCAAGTTCGCATCGCCAGAACCCAGAGTGATCGTGGTGCCGAATTCATGTCTCAGCGTTTCCAGGATTGGATGCGTAAGAATGGAATTATCCATCAGACTTCAGCTCCTTCCACACCGGCTCATAACGGAGTCGTAGAAAGACGACAAGGGGTCCTGCAAACCATGATGCGTTGTCTCCTAGAAGACGCCAACCTTAGTATGCCATACTGGGGTGAAGCTATCAAATATGCAAATTACATTGTCAACCATACTTGGAGCAGTGTAATAAATCAGACTCCTTTCTTCATGATGTATGGTTACAAACCAGATCTCAAAAACCTCCATATTTTTGGTTCATACGCTATGGTGAACATTCGCTTAGCTCAAAGAAGAAAAGGAGGTCCAGTAGCAAAGAGACTGAGATTTATGGGTATTGATGATAACTCAAAATGGAGCAAATTTATTGACTCTAAACATGTAATTGTGATTTCCCAATCTGCTAATTTTGAGGAAGATGTTGACTGGTCCAGGATTCATTCCAATGATCCTGGAGTTTACTTTCCTAGAGATGATGTTGTTGATGCCATGCAGCCTGATGATCAAGATTCACAGGCAAATGTTCCATCCACCAGTTCTTCTCCACCCGATGTTCCGTCTTCGCGAGCCGTGGATGCTGATGCTAGCGACGAATGTGAGGATGAGGACGAAGCAAAAGAAGAATGGACTGTTGTTCGGAGACGTTCCAAGAGGGCCACAAAAGGAATCCCTCCACAACGATTTTCATGGCAACTGACAAAAGCACCCTTGCCTTTGATTTGCAATGTTACACTTCCACCTGATACGTTCACACAAATCCAGTATCTTCCTGATTCAGAGCAAGAGAAGTGGTATGATGCAATGCAGGTTGAAATGGACAGTCTAAAGAAACTTAAGGTCTTTACACCTGCAAAACCTCCAGCAAACAAAAGAATCATTGGCACTCAATGGGTCTACAGACTCAAAAAGAAACCAAATGGTGAGTCATTGTACAAGGCCAGACTTGTAGCTCAGGGTTTCGCTCAACGTTATCCTGAGGACTACACAAATACCTACTCACCGACAGTCAGAACTGAGAGTGTAAAAATTGCTTTAGCTACTGCAACTATCCTTGGCTTAGAAGTTTTCCAGTTCGACGTGGACACGGCTTATCTACATGCTGACCTAGATGAAGAGATCTACGTAAGAGGTCCTCCAGGGTTCCGACAGCAAGAAGGGGATACCTGGTTTCTACAAAAAAGTCTTTATGGTCTGAAACAGTCTGGTTTAATGTGGTATTTATGTCTTACTGACAAACTAAATTCAATGGGCTTTATTAAATCCGAAACTGATGAGTGCGTGTTCACAAAAAGATCTAACAATGCATATGAAATAGTTCTTGTTTATGTTGATGACATTGTTTATATTGGTCCAAATAAGCGGATGAGTGAAAGTTTTGCCAAAGCTTTGCAGAGATACTTCACATTGAAATCTTTAGGTCATATTAGCACTTATTTAGGTGTTCAGATTGACAAAACACAGAAGGGGTTTAGTCTTTCACAAGAAGATAAAATTGAACAAATTTTGCATCATTGCAACATGAAGGATGCTAACACAACAAAGACACCCATGCAAACAGATTTTCACAACTTGACACAAGAACCGAGTCCTGAGTTCGAGGATCAAACACTTTATCGTTCAGTCATTGGGTCACTGTTGTACATTAGTAGTTGGACGAGACCCGACATTGCACTTAGTGTCAATCTCTTGTCACGACACATAGGTAAGGCAAAACAGTTTCATTGAACATGTGTTAAGAAATTATTGAGATACCTAAGGCACACAAAACACATGAAGTTATTGTTAGAACCAACACATACTGATTATGCAGAGTTATGTTGTTATGCAGATTCTGATTGGGCGAGTGATAAGAAATCACGCAAAAGTACTTCAGGTTATATGATGTTCTTGAATGGATGTCCTGTTTATTGGCAAGTGCGTAAACAGAATTTTGTTTCTTGTTCATCTACTGAAGCTGAATATGCTTGTGTTTCAGATGCATGTAATTCTCTAACTTGGTTTGATGCTTTGGTCACAGATATCTGGACACGTCCAACCCGACCAATCACCGTGATGGAAGACAATGAATCGGTGGTTTATATTTCTGAATCACATTTCACAGGTTCTAGGTCCAGACACATTGACATCCGTTATCAAAACATAAAACAATTGGTGAAAAAAGGTTTTGTTAAAATGCAATATGTATCTACATATGATCAAATTGCAGATATCCTCAACAAGCCACTCCCAGCAGCTCAACACGAGTATCTGCATAAGAAGATGTGCCTTATGTGGTGATGTACCTGATGTTCGCTCAACTGGCAAAGAAGGGGATTGTCACTGCGTTCTTGTATTTCCCAGCTGAGCTGTCATTTTTGGTCTAATAGGCTTACTGTAGTTTTGCCAAGTTTTGTGATCAGTATTAAGTGCGCAAGCGTGCATTCCTTTCTAGCCTCCATTATCACTTCTTCTTCCTCCTTTGTTCTCCTGCCAAGAGGTCAGGCAGGAACGCCGGCAAGATGTAGCCAATTAATTAGATAGTAAGAGTTATCTTTATTTTTACTTTTACAATAAAAATGAGTTTTCTCTTAGAAAATCTTCGGGTTTTATTTTCTTAATGTATACATTCGAGGAAAAGCCTCGGTCCAAACCTCTAAACCAGGGTGCGATTATTCCAGAGCCAGGATGGGATCAATCAACTCCCTGACATGGAGATGGTGTGGGATGCAAGCAAGGCCTATATGAGGGGAGTCTTAATACATATGAATAATAAATATAGAGTGAAACAACAACAGAAACGGAAAGAGATAAAGGAGGAAATTTAAAAGAAAGAACAACTACTTGTGGCTACTCCAGGAGACAAGAAACTTAAGGAAACAATAAATGTATTGTGACAGCAATTTAATATGCTTATGGCTGACCAAGTGGCAACTAGTTTACAATATGCTAAACACAATACATTTTGCAATGCTAATAAACTGGGTAGATGGTTGGCCTATATGTTGAGAAAAAAAGCAAAAATCAAGAGTTATTGAAAAGATTGAATTTAGAGGTAAGGAGGTATATCAACAGAATATGATTAAAAATGCTTTCTTAGAATTTTATTCAAAGTTATACTCAAGGGATCCAATTCAAGGTATAGATATAGATAAGTACTTGAAAGGTGAGAATATTCCTGATTTAACAATGGAACAGAGGGAGGGGTTGAATTGCTCAATAACTTCTGAGGACATTGTTGCAGTTATTAAACAATTAAAAATAGGTAAAGCTCCGGGGACAGATGGATTGACAGCTGCATATTATAAGAATTTACAAGAGGAAATGGTGGAACCGCTTAGAATCTTATTTTGTAAAATTCAATTGGGGGGTGAAGTTCTGCCATCTTGGAGAACAGCTTTTGTCTCATTGATTCCAAAAGAAGATCAAAATTGTGTTAAACCAGAAAATTTTAGGCCAATATCACTTTTGAATATTGATTATAAAATTTTTGCTAAGGTATTAGCGAATAGACTAATGCCAGTTATGCAACAGTTAGTTCACAATGATCAGTCAGGGTTCATACAAGGGAGACAAATGAAATATAATGTTAGACAAGTTGTAAATTTACTGGAATATTTGGAAAAAAATAACCAAGTCCCTGCAGCGTTCGTGTTTTTGGATGCAGAGAAAGCATTTAATCGATTGAATTGACAGTTTTTGTTTAAGATAATAGAAAAAATGCATTTTGGAGATCATTTTATACAATCAATTAGGGCAATATATCAGGAACAAACTGCACAAATAGTAATTAATGGAGGTCTAACAAAGCCTTTTAAAATTTTATTATTATTATTATTATATTATATTTATATACCGCTCTACTCCCGGGGGACTCAGGGCGGTGTACAGACAAATGATAAAATACATATAATACAAATATTTTAAAGAATTGATTAAAATACAATTAAATAATTTGGTCTTAAACCTAAAATTAAAACTCCAAATTTATGAGATTAAGATTTAAAAATATAAGAGCAATTTTAGAAGAGGTTAGTCCAGGCCAGCCTGCTGGAATAGAAACGTCTTGAGGGCACGGCGGAAAGCGCGGAGATCTGGGATTGTCCGTATCTCCGGGGGGAGCTTGTTCCACATGGTGGGTGCCCCCACAGAGAAGGCTCTCCCCCTGGGGGCCGTCAGTCGACACTGTTTGACCGACGGCACCCTGAGAAGCCCCTCTCTATGGGAGCGTACTGGTTGGTGAGAGGGTACTGGTGGCAGAAGGCGGTCTCGAAGATAGCCCGGTCCTAAGCCATGGAGCGTTCTAAAGGTGGTAACCAAAACCTTGAAGTGCACCCGGAAGAACACAGGAAGCCAGTGCAGCTCGCGCAGGAGGGGTGTCACATGGGAGCGCCACATCGCTCCCATAACTACCCGCGCGGCTGCATTCTGGACCAACTGGAGCCTCCGGGTGCTCTTCAAGGGGAGCCCCATGTAGAGAGCATTGCAGTAGTCCAGGCGGGAAGTGACGAGGGCATGAGTGACCGTGTTTAATGAGTCCCGATTTAGAAAGGGGCGCAACTGGCGTATCAGGCGAACCTGATAAAAAGCCCTTCTGGCCACAGCCATCAGGTGTTCTTCTAAAGATAGCTGTGAGTCCAGAAGGACGCCTAAGTTTCGAGCCCTCTCCGTGGGGGCTAATGACTCGCCCCTAATAGTCAGCGTTGGCACCAACTGACTATATCGGGATGTCGGAAACCACAGCCACTCGGTCTTGGATGGGTTGAGCCTGAGTCTGTTCCTCCCCATCCAGATCCGTACAGCCTCCAGGCACCAGGACATCACTTCAAGCGCATCATTGGGGTGGTCTGGGGTGGAGATGTACAGCTGGGTGTCATCAGCGTACTGGTGGTACTTCACCCCGAAACCACGGATGATCTCACCCAGTGGCTTCACATAAATGTTGAACAGAAGGGGCGAGAGAACCGATCCCTGTGGTACCCCACATATAAGGGGCCTCGGGGTCGATCTCTGCCCCCCTGCCAACACAGACTGCCACCGGTCAGAGAGAAAGGAGGAGAACCATCGCAACACGGTGCCCCTCACTCCCAACTCTTCCAGCCGGTGCAGCATGATACCATGGTCGATGGTATCAAAAGCCGCTGAGAGATCTAATAGGACCAGGGCAGAGGAACAACCCTTGTCCCGAGCCCTCCAGAGATCATCAACCAATGCAACCAATGCCGTTTCCGTGCTGTGTCCAGGCCTGAAGCCCGACTGGAACGGATCCAGATAAGATGATTCATCCAGGTACTGAGGAAGCTGTTGTGCTACCACACTCTCAACAACCTTCGCAACGAAGCGAAGGTTGGAGACTGGACGGTAATTAGCCAATATTGCCGGGTCCAGGGAAGGCCTCTTGAGGAGAGGTCTCACCACTGCCTCTTTCAAGGCAGCAGGAAAGACACCCTCACTCAGAGAAGCATTTATAATCCCCTGGAGCCAGCCTCGTGTAACCTCCCGAGAGGCCAGCACCAACCAGGAGGGACACGGGTCCAATAAACATGTGGTAGCATTCAGCCTCCCCAGTATCCTGTCCACATATTCGGGAGTCACAGAATCAAACTCTTTCCAGGTGGTATTCTCAAGACCTGCCTCCATCCTTTCCTCTGAATCTACTATGTCAGAGTCCAGGTGTTCCCGAATCTGAGCGATTTTATCATACAGATATTGAACAAAATCCTCGGCTCTACCCTCCAAGGGGTCTTCCCGCGCTTCCTGAAGGAGCAGGGAGCGGGTCACCCTAAACAAGGCGGCCGGGCGGTTATCTGATGATGCAATAAGAGCGGAAAAATAGTTATGTTTTGCCGCTTTTATCGCCACTAGGTAAGTCTTAATATGAGATCTTACCAGTGTTCGGTCAGATTCAGATCGGCTGGCTCTCCAACTGCTCTCCAGGCGTCTTTTCCGACGCTTCATCTCCCTCAGCTCCTCAGTGTACCAAGGAGCCAGGCGAGATCGGCGTCGAGTCAGAGGCCGCAAAGGCACGACTCGATTCAAGGCCCCGGCAGCCTCCCTATCCCAGGTGGCCACCAGGTCTTCGATCGAGCCATGTGCCAGAGCCTCAGGAAATGGCCCAAGCTCCTTCTGGAACCTATCTGGGTCCATCAGGCGCTTGGGGCGGAACCACCTTATCGGTTCCGCCTCCCTGCGGCGGGGTGTGGTGGTTCGAAGGTCAAAGTGAAGGAGGGAGTGATCCGACCATGACAAGGGCTCAATCACTATATCCCCTATCTCAAGATCACTCAACCATTGACCAGAGACAAAAACCAGGTCCAGCGTGTTTCCCTCAGTGTGAGTAGGGCCATGAACTAACTGGGTCAGGTCCATGGCCGTCATGGAAGCCATGAACTCCTGAGCCACCTCAGACGCCTCACCGACGGATGGCAGGTTGAAATCTCCCATGACTATAAGTCTAGGGATATCAACCGCCACCGCGGCTATAACGTTGAGTAGCTCAGGCAGGGCTGCCGCCACGTAGCAGGGAGCCAGGTACGTAACTAGCAAGCCCATCTGTACCCCATGACCCCACTTCACAAGGAGGGACTCACATCCGACCGTCTGAGGAACAGTGGCCTCCTTCGGGCCAAGACCTTCTCTAATGATAACTGCCACCCCCCCCACCCCTCCCCTGTGACCTTGGCTGATGAAATGCTCGGAAACCAGGTGGGCACATCTCTATGAGAGAAACCCCTCCCTCCTGGCCCAGCCAGGTCTCCGTAATACCTGCCAGGTCCGCTCCCCCCTCTTGAACAAGATCACAAATGAGGGGGGCTTTGTTTACCACAGACCTGGCGTTGCATAGCATCAGCCGAAGGTCCAGGGCCTGAGGGTCTGTGCAACCTGGGGAACGAGCAGAGCATTGGGGGCCGGAGCATGCCACCGCTTGAAGACAGCGAGCGCATACTCCCTTCACTTGATATGGCCCCCTACTCCCGCCATATCTGCCCCTCCCACCTATAGTACTGATGTAATGTCTACCGATAGTATAAGCTCTAACCCCCTCCTTGACTCCGGATTTCATATCACCTCCGTCGTGCTCCTTAGCCGGACTAGACCCCGTCCCTTGCAGATTAACCCCTGAACCCACACAACCCACCCCCCTCCCGGGAGGTCCCCCAGCCTCCTTATTTACATTAGAAACCACCCTCCTCCCAGATCTTTTTAAAATAGAGTTTGAAAAACTATCTAAAAAACCCCAAAGCTTCCGGTTCTTAGCATACCACCTCTCGGGGTTCCAAAACCCGTCCTTGAGGGCGGCCCTAGATAATTGGGAGGGCCAAACCTGCGAGAGGGGGGAATCTCGCAGTGTGAGGAGTTCTGTTTTTGAATACATTAGAGGAGAGATGGAATTGGAAGTGATGAAAGGCTAATTTTCTTCTTAAAGGTGTTAAAGATGGTTTAAAATAGATGGTTAAGACAAAAAGGTAAGGTGGATAGTTGTACAAGGAAGCCGGTATACTATAACATCGGAATACCATCACCCTTTCATGGTGATGGGAAGTCTTGTGATTAAATAAGTTGGTCCAAAAGGGGATTGAGAAAGGAACAAGACAGGGTTGACCCCTTTCTCAATTGCTGTTTATTTTGACCTTAGAAGTGTTGCTGAATAAGATACGAGATTCGAATAGGTTAAAGGGAATTGTAATTAGACAGCAAGATTATAGATCAAGGGCGTTTGCAGATCACTTGGTTATTACTTTATCTCAACCGATAGAATCAGTTACATGTTGGATATTTTGGATCAATATGGTAAAGTATCTGGTTTTAAAGTAAATCAGTATAAAACAAAGGTGATAACTAAAAATATGTCTGTAACTCAACGGGAGGAATTAGGAAGAATAACTGGGTTTGAAATAGTTAAAAAAGTTAAATATCTTGGAATCTACATTGCAGCTTCAAATACGAAACTTTTCAAAAATAATTATGAAGTGCTTTGGCAAAGAGTTCAGAGAGAAATGGAAACTTGGAAAAAATTACAGTTATCTTTACTGGGAAGGATAGCAGCAATAAAGATGAATGTATTACCTAGGTTTTTATTTTTGTTTCAAATGATACCAGTGCTTAAGAAAGATAGAAACCTGATGGATTGGCAAAAAGGGGTTAACACTTTTATTTCGGATGGGAAAAAAACCAAGAATAAAAATGAAAATTATACAGGATGTATGTGAAAGAGGAGGTCTTAAGATGCCAAATTTAAGATTGTATTATGAAGCAGCTGCCTTAACAAAAATTAGTGATTGGTTTAATTTAACTGAAGAGAGAATTTTAAATTTAGAAGGTTATGATTTGTTATACGGATGGCATGCTTATTTGTTATATGGAAAAAGGTGGATAAGGCGTTTAAAGGTCATATACTTAGAAATGCCTTACTGAGGGTATGGAAAAAGTATCAATATAAGTTAATTATAGAATCCCAATTTGGGCAAACCCTAGACATGCGATAGAAAATATAAATATAGAGCAAAAACAGGAGGTGGTTACTTATAAAGAGCTTCTCTTTATGGAAAGGGGTAAATTGCAGTTAAAATCTTTAAATGTACTGAAAGAAGAAGGTATAATTTATACTTGATTCCAGTATAGTCAGCTCCAAACTAGATGGAGGGAAGATCAAAAAATTGGTTTTATGCAAAATGAGGAAAATTTGGTAAAACAGATTAGAGAACAAAGTCAAATGCATATTAAAAGGTTATAATATAATGCATATTAAAATGCATATTATATATTATATGTAATGCATATTAAAAGGTTATAATGTTTTATTGGAAATAGACTCAGAAATGGAATTGGTAAAAGATTGTATGATAAAACGGGCACAAAATTTTCAGGAACTGGTAATGTTGGAAACTTGGGAAAAGATTTGGGTTAGAAATGTTAAATTTACACAAGCACAAAATTTGAGGGAAAAATTTTATAAAATATTTTATAGGTGGCATTTAGACCCTAAAAAATTATCATGTATGTATCCAAATGTGCAGGCTAAACGTTGGAGATGTGACTGTGATGATGCTACTTATTTTCATATTTGGTGGATCTGTAAGAAAATCAAAGCTTTTTGGATAAAAATTTGGTGGGTGATGCAGAATGTTTTTTAAAAAAGGTTGAAATTTACTCCACAATTGTTTTTATTGGGTATTACAACAGGTTGTACAACAATAGAGACTAAACTGATTTTAAACCTTATATCGGCAGCTAGACTGCTGGTGGCGCAATCCTGGAAGAAAGACTTTTTGCCTACTATTGATGAGTGGATACTGAAAGTAACGAACTTGGCAGAAATGGCGAAGATTTCAGCTTATCTGAAGGATATTACTCAAGAAAGATATATATTGGAACTTCCGCTGTTGCCGTGAGCCGTCGCTGACGGTCTTTTGAAGACCGCTAGCCCGATCGCCCGTAAAAGAGCCGTTTCGGCAACTGAAATGGCTCAAAAAACTCCGAGACATAAAGGGCTTGTGAGGAGAGCCGGCGGCTGCAGGTAGAGTCCCCTGTGAGACCCCCAGAAAGCTTTTTTTGCTTCTGGGGAGTTAACAGGGTGGGACTCCCTATCCACCCCGCTGAAGCTCCGGACGACTGGGAAACTCTGCTTCAAAGCAGAGCAAGACAGCACGGCAGCATTACCAATAACAACAACGAAAAATAAGGAAGATCTGAAACTTCTTATTAAACAGCAAGTATTGGAAGTTTTTTGGACTATTTTAAAGAGTTCTTAAAGTGAAAGTAATCTGGTTCTGAGAAAGGGGGGAAAAATGGCACTTGCTTTCAGTGGAGAACAGCTGAAAGCGAAAGTAATCTGATCAGTGTATCCGGCTACATTTTAAAGTAACAAATCTGGCTGGAAGAGGCAGAAAAGCAACCAAAAATAAAATAAAATAAAATAAAAATACTAATTGACTTTTATAGACCTGATTGAATCTGGAGAACTTTTTGGGAAAAGTTGCTAGAGTTTGTGGAAAAGGAAGATCTTTAAGAGGCAAAATGGCAACAAAGCAACCGGGGGGGGGGTTCCCCCACACATAAACAGATACAGCCTCAAACAGCGCAGTTGCAATCTCAGACAAAGGAAGAAAGTCAATATGACCTTATTATTAAAGAAATTCAAAGATCAGAGAAGGAGGTTAAAGGAATGGTTCAAGAGAAATATGATGCAGTCAAACAGTGGTTAAAGGCCTGTCTGAGGTAGTGTTGCAGATTGATAAAAAAGTGGAGAATCTTGCCTCAGAGATGGAGACCAAATTTAGAGCTTCTGATTCAAGAATGATAGAAATTGAAGAAGTTACACAAAAAATGCAAAATGAGATTACTATGATGCAATTTCGATCAATGGAATATGCTATTAGACTGAGAGGTGTAAAAGAGAACACCAGGGAGGATCTCAGGAAAATTTGTGCAGAGGCTTTGGCAGTTATGTTGAAAGTGGAACCAGGCGTGGTTTTGTGCAAGATGGACAAGGTCTACAGAGTTAATTCTCGTGTGGCAGTACAAAGACAACTGCCTAGAGATGTGGTTATATATTTTACAGACAGAAGAATGAGAAATGAAATCTTGCAAAATTCCTTTGTTACAACAGTTCAAGTTGATGGAAGTGAGATTGGAGTTTTTAAAGAATTACCACCCAAAATGTTAAGAGATAGAAAGGATTTTGGATTTTTGGTGGCAGAATTGAAAAGACAGAACATACAATTCAGGTGGGATGCGCCAATAGGTGTAATATTGAGGCTGCGAGGAGTGAGATACCGCCTTAACACTATTGAAAAAGCAGAAGAATTTTATTATAACGTTTTGAAAGCGGGCTCTCCTCCTCCACGCGCATCTTCACCAATAGATAAGGAAGTTCAACTACAAGCTGAGATTGATCAAGAAACAGAAGCACAAATAAGGCAGTCACAAAGGGAGGCAAGAGAGTCAATGGGAGCAGTAGGTGGAGTTGTGGTTGACCCTTTTGCACCATTTGAAGCTTCTCCTTTGGAAGAAATGTCTAAAACCATCACAGAGGCGGCGATGGCTTTGGAAGTAACAACATCCAAAATGGAAGAGCAACGTATAACCAGAGCAATGTCTAAACAAATGAAGCAACAGCAGCAAGAATATATTAAGCCACAGCGTGAAAAAAGAAGCAAAGATAAGCAGCAAGCTGAAGTCATGGGAGGAGCTAAACCGAAGATTGCTATCGTAGGAGAGAATCTTCAACAATTGCTCTCAAAACTTCAGACAGGGTCAAATGGCACTTAAATTTTTGTCTTGGAATGTTAACGGACTGAATTCTCCGCAAAAAAGAAGGAAGATATTTCACTATTTGAGACAATTTCATAATGATGTTATTTGCTTACAGGAGACTCATGTAAAATTGCAAGATCAGAAATACTTGATAAATTCAAAATTGGGAATGCAATTTGTTGCCTCAAATTTAGAAAAGAAGAATGGAGTGGTGATATATATAAACAAGAGATTTGTAGCTAAAACTATAGAAGTAGATAAAGATGGAAGATATATTGCAATTGAAGTTATTACAGATGGTGGACCAATCTTGTTGGTCGGAATATATGCTCCAAATCAACAGCAGGAAAATTTTTACAAGTTGCTTCATTTAAAAATTCTGGATTGGGATTATTCAAACATTATAATAATGGGCGACTGGAATGGAGTAATCCAACCTAGATTGGATAAAAAAACTATGGCCAAAATAGGGAATAAACTACCACAAGCTTTTTTCGAACTGAAAGAGGATTTGGAATTGAAAGACATTTGGAGAATTCGAAACCCAAATGAACTGGACTTTACTTTTTACTCAGACAGGCACAAATCCTTTTCCAGAATAGAAAGTTTTCTCTTAACTTCTAACTTACTTTCTAAAGTAAAGAAAATAAAGATATTTCCTAGGACTTTGACTGACCACAGTCCGGTCTGGATGGAAATTGAGATGGGCAAAAGAGAAAGAAGATCCTGGAGAGTAAATGAGAATCTATTTAGATATGAAAAAAATATAATTGAACTTAAAAAGCATTTAAAGGAGTTTTTTAAATTTAACCTGAATAAAGGTACCCCTATTGAAACAGTTTGGGACGCAGGTAAAGCATATATGCGGGGAGTACTAATTCAAATGAACTCTAAACATAGGCAGAATCAGCAGAAGAAAAGACTACAACTGGAATCTGAGATAAAAAAGAAAGAACAACAACTGATACAAAAACCAACAGATGGAAAATTGCAAATGGCTATAAAACTTTTGAAGGATCAATTTCAAATGCTTATAGCAGACCAAATGGCAACTAACTTACAATTTGCAAAGCATAATACCTTTTCCAATGCTAATAAACCGGGCAGGTGGTTGGCGTATACTTTGAGGAAACAAGCATCGACACGAATTATTGATAGTACTGAATATGCTGATAAAGAAGTTTATCAACAAGATCTAATTAAAAAAGCCTTTTTGGAATATTATACTAAGTTATATGCTAAAGATGACATACAGAATATTACTATAGATGAATACCTAGAAAACAAGAGAGTTTCAAAAATTTCAACGACTCAAAAGAAAAGTTTGGAACAATTGATAACAGTGGAGGAGATCAGTTTTGCCTTAAAACAATTAAAAACACCTAAAGCTCCAGGGACGGACGGCTTAACTGCAATTTATTATAAAACTTTACAAGAAGAAATGATTGAGCATCTTAAAGATTTATTTCGTAATATACAACTAGGAGATAAGATACCTTCCTCATGGAAAACAGCTTTTGTTTCATTGATTCCGAAAGAAGAATCAGGTCCTAAGAAACCAGAAAATTATAGACCAATATCTTTATTAAACACAGACTATAAAATCTTTGCAAAAGTACTAGCCAACAGATTGATGCCAGTTATTCAAAAGATAATTCATCATGACCAAGCAGGATTTATTGAAGGCATATATATGAAGGAGAATGTTAGGCAAGTTATAGACTTAATGGACTATCTAGATAAGAATAAACAGATCTCTGCAGTGCTGGTTTTTTTGGATGCGGAAAAAGCCTTTGATCGAGTGAATTGGAACTTTATAATTAAGACTTTGGAAAAAATGGATTTGGGGGAGCGGTTTATACAAGCGATTGGTGCAATTTATCAAGAACAATATGCACAACTTATTATTAATGGATGTTTAACATCGAATTTCAACATACAAAAAGGCACCAGACAAGGTTGTCCATTATCCCCGCTATTATTTATTCTAATTTTAGAAGTCTTACTTAACGCAATACGGGATTCGAACTCCTTGACTGGAATAGCTATAAGGCAAGAGGACTACAGAACTAAGGCATTTGCAGATGATCTGGTTGTTACCCTATCACAACCTATGAACTCAATAATCCAGATGAAAAATATCATAGAAGATTATGGCATGGTTTTAGGCTGAATCAGAAGAAAACTAAAATGATTGTCAAAAATTTGACAGAGAGCAAAAAAAAGGAACTGGAAAGAATGGCAGGTTTTGAGATTGTTTCAAAGGTCAAATATTTAGGAGTACAAATCACAGACTCCAATGCTAAACTGTTTCAAAATAACTATGAGGTTCTGTGGCAAAAGATACAAAAAGATATGCAAAACTGGAAGAAACTGCAGTTATGGTTCTCCATTGAGAGTGGAGACAGCAGCCAGGATGGGGTGTTCTTGCCCAATCAGCTGAAAGGACTGAGTCTGTCAGTTAAGCTAAGTCTTAACTGACCCTTGTTGCCGGGTAGACCAGCTTTTGACTCAATCCTTTCAGCAGGACTGGTGTGTGGTCTTTAGCCCTCTGCCTTTTTTGATCTCCTTCTTAAATTCTGTTTGGGTTTCTTGGATTTTTTCGACTTGGATTGTTTACTGGACTCTGTTCTTGACACTCGGACTGATTTGGTTGCTCTCGGTATATCGGCTGACCCGGATTGGCTTTGACTTCGCTTCTGTGAGTTCGGCTTGCTAGACGTGCTCTATCTCAGCTTGCCGGGCGGCTGCCTGGAGCTGGGGGAGTAACGCCGCTGTTCCTTCCTACGCTCGGGAGGCTTTCCGGGCGAAGATTGGCGTGGAATTTTGATGCCCGCTGGCCCCTTTTTCGTTGTCCTTGGCGTGCTGGCCTTATCTGCTTCCCGATCATTTAATCGCTGTGGTGAGTGCTGTGCGGCTTGAAAAAGCAGCGGCGGCCATTTTAAACGGACTTTTTTCCTTCCCGCCATTTTTTGACAGCGCGGCTTCTTCTATTCCTTCCTGGTTGCTCCGTTGGTCGTCGGCTGCTCTCCTTTAGGACGGGACTGCATTTGGAATGCTCCGGAACCGTCGCATTCCTCCCCACTCCTCTACATTGCTTGATTGATTAATTGACAGTTGTGGAGCCTCGCGCCCACTATTTTCTGGCACTGCGGCAGCCGTTGGACTGGAACTTGCCTGTACTCTCCTCATTGGCGCCTGTCTCTCTGCCTCAACTGTTGCTGTCCCCTGGACCTGACTCACCTTGAGGAGCGCCTTCACCTTCTGTTATTGGCTGTTCATTTGTGGGGTTTCTTGCCCCCTGGGAACTTTGTGGCAGTCTGCTCCCGTACTGGACAGGAATTTTTCTGGCTTATCCAACTTTATTTGTGGAGCTTCGCGCTCCCATAATACTGTTCAAGGCTGGTCATCATCATCATTATTATTTTTATTATTCCTTCTCCTTGGGGCCTGGCTTGGACACGGCCTTTATATCTGTGGAGCCTTGCGCTCCCTCTTGGGTTGGCACACCCTTTTTTGTGGAGTTTCCGCGCTCCCGTATATCCTTGGCCTGATTATTGTTTCCTGTCAGCTGGTGACCGTAATGTCAAAGGCCTTGTCTAAATCTAAGCACGGCCGTAAGGCCAGTGCTAGTGTGGTGGGACAATCGGCTACTTCGTCTGCTACCCAATGGCCGGCTCGGGAGGCCCCTGAGGTTCCATCCCTGGCCCCTCCCTCGACTCACTCTCGCCATAAGTCGACCAAGCATAGCCTGGTTTCATCTTCCAAGGTGGAAAAACGGAAAGATAGAGTCTTAACAAAGTTATGTGACAAAGCGTGTGCCACCCCTTCTACTGCTGTCACTCAGCCGCCTTCTACTCTGGCCCAGCCGGCTACTGAGAACGTTCCTCGTCCTACTACTCCGGATCAATTGTCGCTCCAGGACTGTCCTGTCACTATTTCGGCTGATAATCTTTGGGGCCCTGATTCTTCCTCCCTTCCGGCACCTTCGGGTCCTGCCGTCGTTCAGACTGTTCCTTCAAATCCTGCGGCTGCTCCCGCCTCCGAGACTATTACCTACCAGCTACGTCCCAACCAACTTCAACAAATGATTGAGGCGGCGGTTCAGAAATCTTTGGCGGATCATTCCTGCACATCCAGTCAGCAGGGCTCTGTTCGGTCGATTTCTTCGGTTTCTCCGGAACGGGAGGTCCCGGAATGCTCTCATTCTGCCCGGCCGGAGTCCCCTGCTGGTTCTCATTCAAGCCATCCTTTGGCCATTTCTGACGTGGACTATGCGGACTCAGATCTTTCAGAGGATGACAATCTACCTCCTGATCAACCGTCCTTTATGGGCCTTTTTCCGCAAGCTCTCTTTAAGTCTCTACTATTCAAAGCCGTCAATACGGCCTGGCTATCCTCGCCTTCTGCAGATCCGGCCCCAGCCTCTTCTTTGGCGGGCCTTCTGGACCCTATGTTTGCCGAACCTGCTCGTCCCATCACGGCCATTCCCACGCCCCCTTTGTTTCTCGATGTGGTAAAAAGTCAGTGGGAGTCGCCTGGAGCTGCCCCCTTCCGTCAGCGAACGACAGAAAGAATTTCTTTGTTGCCTCCGATTTGGACTCTCTTCTTCAGACCCCCCCGGTTGATGCTCCGGTGGCTGCCCTGTTGCCAAACATAAATATTTCTGGTGAACCCGACGAGGGTCTTCGTCCGGATGAGTGTCGTTTGGACCTCGTACTCCAAAGGGCATTTCTAGGTTCTGCCTGGGCGATTCGAGCGGCCGCCTTGGCGTCGTTTTTCAACCGGACCACCCTGCTTTGGTTGAAACAACTGCAGGAGAAATTGCCACCAGAGGACTTCCGTGTGCGCCAGGACTTGAATAAGATAGTGGCGGCGGTTCAATTTTCTGCAGATTCCACGCTGAATGCCACCAAGTTTGCCGCCAAGTCCTTGGGATCCGCAGTCACAGCTCGTCGCTTGGTCTGGCTCCGACATTGGCAGGCGGATGCCAGACATAAATGGCGCTTAGCATCAGTTCCTTTCCGTGGATCTAAATTGTTTGGGGACTCCCTTGACCCGTTCCTCACAGAGACCAGGGACAAGAGGAAGGTTCTGGCTGCGGTCTGTCGCAGGGGAGAGTCCCGTTTTTTGCCATATCCTTCTTGGTTCCCTGCCAGAGGTGCTGAGGGGGGGTTCCCCTCCTCTTCTTCCTTCCCTTCGTTTAGACGTTACTCCACCTTTAGCAGGCAACATGGGTCTCAGGACAGGTCTACCAGGGGACGTCCTTTTGTTTCCAAACGGCCCTTTCGAGGGGGAGGAGGTCGTTTTGCCTGCCGCCGTCACTAGTTGCATCATGTATCCTCCCATTGGTGGCCGATTGGGCCTCTTCGGCGCCATCTGGGAGTGCTCCACGTCTGATAAATGGGTCCAGGCCACTTTACAATCAGGGTTGGCCCTTGAATTTCTTCCCCCCCCCGGATTCCTTTGTATGCTGTCCGATTTCTCGTATTCCCGAGAGATGGTCCCTTATGGACTCTGCGGTACAGCATCTCTTGTTGATCAGGGCTATCCAACCTGTTCCGCCTGATCAACAGGTAAAGGGTTTCTACTCCCGGGTTTTCCTTGTTCCCAAGTCTTCGGGTGGGTGGAGACCCATTCTGGACCTTAAGCGCCTAAACCGATATGTCATCTATCGGAAATTTAAGATGCAATCTTTGAAGTCCATACTTGACGGCGTCCGGAGGGGCGATCTCCTCACTTCTATAGACCTCACTGAGGCTTATTTGCACATCCCTATCCTTCCCTCCCATAGGCGATATCTTAGATTTTGTTATGGGGGTGCGCACTACCAGTATAGAGCCTTACCCTTTGGGCTATCCTCAGCGCCCTGTACTTTCACGAAGGTCTTAGCCGCCTTGGCGGCTTACCTTAGGATTTGATCCGTTCAACTTTTATGTTATTTGGACGATATCCTTGTTTTATCTTCGTCCCTACAACAGGCTGTAGCGGACGTGCGTTTGACTATTGAGACTTTGGCTTCACATGGTTTTTCAGTCAATGTAGGAAAGAGCCACCTAACTCCCTCTACTCGTACCCTACACCTGGGGGCCATTATTGATTCGGTGCAGGGTAGAGTTTTTCTGTCTCCAGAACGTCGGGAAAGTCTACAGGCTCTGGCTTCCAGGGTGGAGAAAAGTAGTAAGGTTTCCCCCTTTACCCTTTCCCAATTGTTAGGTAAGATGATTTCCTCCATTTCTGTGGTTCCCTGGGCCCAACTACATTCCAGGGAGCTTCAGTGGTTTCTCTTACCTTTGCAGAAGGCGGGTTGAGGCACCTCCTCCCGGCTGGTTCCAGTTTCCCCAGTGGTTCGCAGGTCACTCAGGTGGTGGCAGTCCCCAGCCATCTCGGAGGGCTGTCTCTTTCTCGACACTCCCAGGATCATGGTGACGACGGATGCCAGCCTTCGGGGCTGGGGTGCTCATTGTCAGGGCCAGATTGCGCAGGGAATCTGGACAGACCGGGACTCTCGGCGGCCTATCAATTGGTTGGAATTGCAGGCGATCTTCCTTGCCCTCAGGGCCTTCCATCATCTGATCTCCGGGGGCCATGTGCTCATCCTAACAGACAATGTCACTGCAAAAGCACATCTGAATAGGCTGGGGGGCACCAGATCCCGACCCCTGTTATCTGTGGCCATGAAGTTGGGCCTTTGGGCAGAACGGCACCTCAGCTCCATTCGGGCGGAACACATTTCTGGGGTTGCCAACTCGCAAGCGGATTGGCTCAGCCGTCAGCAGGTGAACAATGCCGAGTGGCACCTTCACCCTTGCATCTTTCAGCAACTGGTCCTCCGCTTCGGCATTCCAGTAGTCGACTTGTTTGCGACTTGCTCAAACACACAGCTTCCGCATTTCTTCGCCCGCTACGAGGACCCTCAGGCGGAAGCCATTGATGCCCTCCAGGTCCCTTGGCCAGAGGGTCTTCTTTATGCCTTCCCGCCGACGTCGCTGCTGCCCAGAGTCATACGCAAACTTCTCGTGGAACGGGCGGAGGTAGTCCTGCTGTCCCCCCACTGGCCTCGGAGGCCCTGGTTTGCGGACCTTATCTCCCTCTCGGTGAGCCCCTCGTGGCGCATTCCCCTCAACGAGGACTCCCTAACCCAAAGAGCACTCCGTCATCTGGACCTTCCCTGGCTTGATCTGGCCGCCTGGCGGTTGAGCGGTGCTCACTAAGATGCGCTAACATCCCGTCGGACGTCATCCAGACCATCCAAGCTTTGTGGCGTCCGTCAACAGACCGCATTTACTCTGCGACTTGGCGGGCCTTTTGTTTGTGGTGTGACCAGAGCAGTGTGAACGCTCTTCAGGCTTCCATTGTGGATATCCTTGTTTTTTTGCAATGTGGCCTTGCGGAGGGACTCTCCCCCAATACCCTACGCCGACAGGTGGCTGCGATTTCATCGGTTCTCACCTGTGGATCGTTGTCATTGCTTGCGCAGCACCTTCTGATTAAGCGCTTCCTTCGGGGCGCATCTAATCTCAGCCCGCCGACTCTGCATAGATACCCTACTTGGGATCTCCCTTTGGTCTTGGACTCACTCACTGAACCTCCATACGAACCTTTACGCTCGTCCAGCCTCAGATTCTTGTCATGCAAGGTTACCTTCCTGGTGGCCATAACGTCGGCTCGCCGTATATTGGAGATCGCGGCCTTGTCGGTTCGTGAAGATCTATGTGTTTTCCACGCGGATCACGTGGTCCTGCACCTGGATCCTACCTTCATTCCGAAGGTCAATACGACGTTTCATCGTGCGCAAGAGCTGGTCCTTCCGGACTTCTGCCCGCGTCCTGCTCATCCTCGTGAACGTCGTTGGCATACCCTGGACGTCCGGCGGGCGCTTCGCATCTACGTTAAGAGAACTTCTTCCATCCGCAGGTCGGAATCGCTTTTTGTCTCCTTCTTACCTGGTTTGTTAGGCTCCAAGGTGTCTTCGTCTACAATCGGCCGATGGATTCGACAAACAATTGCCTTGGCATATGATCTCCACTCCCTCCAGAGGCCTCGTCAGGTGACAGCTCACTCCACCCGTAGTGCGGCTATGTCAGCGGCATGGGCAACGCAGGCATCTTTGCTTGAAATCTGCAGAGCAGCTACGTGGACGTCACCGGCCCCTTTCATCCACCATTATAAACTGGACAAGTTTGCGGCGGCAGAGGCCATGTTTGGTCGGCGAGTTCTTCAGCAAATTGTGTCTGGGGAGGGTTCTTCGGACCAGCCTGCTCCCACCCTTCAATCGGGATGGTGAACTGGGGTATGTCCCATCCTGGCTGCTGTCTCCACTCTCAATGTAGAAGGGGCGTTGGTTCTACCTGAGACGCACCTTCTCGTTGAGTGGAGACAGCAGCCAAACCCCCCCTGGGCTAGTCTGGTCCTATCTGTCTGCTTTGATGGTTTTTTTCTGTCTTTTCTGCTACCTACTCCTACCACATGCCGAGTCTGTCTCTGCAGGTCTTCGCCAAAAGCTGGTCTACCCGGCAACAAGGGCGGGACTTAGCTTAACTGACAGACTCAGTCCTTTCAGCTGATTGGGCGAGAACACCCCATCCTGGCTGCTGTCTCCACTCAACGAGAAGGTGCGTCTCAGGTAGGACCAACGCCCCTTCTATGGGGGATCTGTTAATATAGTGGAAGTTAGGTTAATTTAGTTTGTGATTGTTATATGCAATACCCTGTATTTTGCTCTGGGAAGTCGGGGTTGGGTGGGTGGAGGGGGGGTTTGGGGAGGGATGGGTGGGAAAGGGAGGGGGGATGGAGGGTGAAAATAATTGTTGTATAAAACTCTTCTGCCTTCTTCATCTGCATTATTTGCTCAGTTGGTATTGCATTTCTAATATATAAAACCACTCCTCTTTTTTTACATTGTGGCAATGATGTGAAGATTTCCCCTAATTTAGCATAAACTAATATCTGTTCATATTGCTTTTTAATATGTACTTCTTGCAGGCAAATTATATCAAATTTTAATTTTTCTAATTTGTGGAATATCTTTCTTCTTTTTACAGCTAAGCTAAGTCCATTTATATTTATTGAAATCAATTTTCTCTCTTCCATATTCATACTTTGTATGTAGGCTTTGTTGCTCTAGTTGATCTTAATTCACGCTGTTCTTTGTATTCCACAACCCCTCCTACTGCGCCTTCTACTTTTTCCATCATTGCCAACTCCTCTTCTTGGAATTGTACTGGGACAACTGTCATTTGAAATTCCATTTCTGTTTCCTTCTCTTTAAAAAATTCTGCATGAAATGCTCTCGCTTTGTCTATTGTATCTATTCTGTATCTTTGAAGTTGCCACGCTAACACTAATCCCTCTGGTACCAGCCATCTGTAATTCACACCTTTTTGGAGTAATATTTTGGTCAAAAATTGATATTCTCTCTGCATCTCTCTCACTTTTCTTGGTATTTGCTTCAAAGCCACAATTTCTTTCTCCTTATACTTTAATGTTTTTTCAATGTTTTTTCTCTGGCAATTTGCCAGAGAAATTTGTGTTTTAAGTGATTTCTTAGTAAATCTTATATGCACTTCTCATTGTAACTTATTACGCATTGCATACCTAGTATAGACTCGATATATCTCATCCACACCATCCGCACAAATTTAAAAGATGTATGGAGAGATAGAAATGGGAAAAATAGACAATATACTTTTTATTCTGATAGACATTCATATTGGTCTAGATTAGACATGATATGGACAACAATGGAATTGACATTAAATTTAGAAGAAATTGAGATAGAAGCCAACACCTGGGCAGATCATTATCCAGTGACAGTGAAATGGAAAGGACAAAGGAGAAAATTTAGATGGACTTTAAACAATACTATATTAAAAAAAAAGGATTTTGCACAGAAAATGGAGAGAGAATTGGCTTTCTTCTTCGAGGAGAATAGGAAAGACGATACCTTGACGCAAAATCTTTGGGATTCGATGAAGGCTTATGGTAGAGGTTTGATAATGGACTACACAAGAAAGAGAAATGCGAAGAAAAGACAAACATACAAAATATTGGAAGAGGACTATAAGAGATTTGAAAAAGAGCTTCAGAAATGTCCACATAAAAAAGACATTGAAGTGAAAATGATACAATAAAACATAAAATGGACTTACTGGAGAAAGAAGAATTAGCTAAAAAAATTAGAAGTTCCAAACAGAACTATTTTGAGAATGCTAATAAACCAGGAAGATGGTTAGCATATAAATTGAAAAAAGAGAGAGAATCAAGAAAAATAATACAATTAATTGACAAGGTAAATTTGGAAATAAAGAGAAGAAAAAAAATTATACAGGATTTTTATAGATAATTGTATGAGAAAGAAAAGATAGAGGAGGAAAATGTGATACGATATCTTCAAAATGCAAACTTACCTAGGATTCCTAAAGACGTTGAGGAGATGCTAGAGGGAAACATAACGATGATGGAATTAAATGAAGCAATTAAGAAACAAAAGAATGGAAAGACACCAGGGCCAGATGGTCTGCCAGCAGAATATTATAGGACATTGCAGGAATCTTTAAGTCTCCCATTATTAGAAGTTATGAATAAGGTGATGACAAAGAAGGAAATACTCAAATCATGGTCTGAGGCATATATTACATTGCTTCCAAAGGAGGATACAGACCCATAACAAATAAAAAATTACAGACCTATTTCCCTACTAAATTCAGATTATAAAATTTTCGCTTCAATATTGGCAGAAAGAATTAAAAGATACTTAAATGATTTTATACATTCAGATCAAAATGGGTTTTTTGCCCAGAATTTTATATTTGTTCCAGACAATTCCAATTAGATTGGGGAAAGACTTCCTTGAAGAATTGAATAAAATGGTGTTAGAATATATTTGGCAGGGAAAGAAGGTGAGGATAAGACTAAAGTTGCTACAAGATGCTAGAATGAAAGGGGGTTTTGGCCTACCTAATTGGGAACTTCACTATCAAGCGACAAGTTTGATGTGGATTAAAGAATGGATAACATTAAGGAATACTAGATTAGTGAATCTAGAAGGTCATGATTTGTTGATGGGGTGGCATGCTTTTTTATGATATAAGGGAAGAAAAAGACAGGGGTATTTTAGGTGACACCATATACATGAGGCTTTGTTATTGAATTGGGAGATTAAAAAACATTATTTGAACATTCCAGTCTGGGTATCAATGATTGAAGCTTTTTCATATTCAGTAATATTTAGAAGAGAACAAATCAATGGTGGGTTCCTCCCAGTTCGGCCCGGTTCGGCTGAGCCGGTAGCAGTGACGATACGATGTCACTGAACCAGTTCTCTTTGTTCGGGAGCTGCCCCCCCCCGCATTATTCTTACCTTTTATTTGGCCCTGCCCCCAATTTTTCACTGCCTCCCGAGTCCCAGCTGATTGGCTGGAAGGAAAAAAACTGTTTAAACTATTGCCGCGGGGCTTCAAAGGGCTGCCCTACAGCTGATCAGTGTTAAAAGGCAGTGTGGTGGTAGACCAGGACGCTCTAAAAACAAATGGGTAGACTGGGACAGTCGAAAAACAAATGGGTAGACCAGAAAACTCCAAGAACAAATGGGTAGACCAGGATGCTCAAAAAACAAATTGGTAGACCGGGATGCTCCAAAAACAAATGGGTAGACCGGTACAGCTCTACAAGCGGTTAAAAGCCTGGTAGACCAGTACCTCTGCTAAATCCTAAAGAATTGTCACATGACCATCAAACCACGCCCACAAAATAAGCCACACCCACAGAACCGGTAGTAAAATAATTTAGAACCCACCCCTGGAACAAATTGTTAGATATAGTGAATTAATGGATGAAAAGGGTGAACTTAAATTGAAGCAAGAATTGGAAGAACAAGGTTTTAAGATGGATTGGTTTTCTTATTTGCAAATACATTCTAGATATGAAGAAGATTCTAAATGAGGTTTTTACAATTTTTGACTAATTTAGATAAGATATTGACAGGGTCTGATGATTATGTAATTAAAAAACTGTATGGTTATTTATTAGAGGTAAAATTGGAAGAGGAACACGTTAAAGAGACAATGATAGCATGGGGGGAGAATTTTGGTCACGGGATTGATTTAGAGAAATGGCAAAAACTGTGGTTGCAAAATTATAAAATGACAATGTCTACAGCATGTGAGGAGAATTTGTATAAGATGTTTTACAGGTGGCATCTACCCCCTGACGAGAATAGCCAGAATGTTCAAGAATAAATTGGAAAAATGTTGGAAATGCCATCAAACTCCAGGATCATATTACCATATGTGGTGGACATGCGCAAAAGCTAAAAGATATTGGACTAAAATCCACACGATTGGAAAAAATGACAAAGAAACACATTGACTTTAAACCAGAGATATTTTTATTAGGGATTTTACCAGAAATATATAACAAAGGACTGAGATATTGTGAATGTTTTAACAGTGGCTAGAATTGTTTTTGCTAAAAATTGGAAAGGTGAGAAGATATCTACTGAGGATGAAGTCATTAAGAAAATTATGAATTGTGATGAAATGAGTAAATTGACATTTGAAATTAGAGAACAGGAAGATAATACCATTTGATTTGGGACTTGTTTTATCAATGCTAGATAATAAAGCATGGAGATGAAATATGAAATTAATTTAATGATAAAATATATGAAATGTTTTGTTAAACAATAGCTAAATGAATATAACATATAAAACTGTTAAATAAGAGAAATTAAATAAGTGGTATTTTGGGATAAAGGATTGAGCACAAAAGAATTTTAACCGATCGATACACGGTTTGTAATTGAATTTGAATGATGGTGATTTTATGTTTTGTTTTTGTTTTAAATAAAAAAAAATTCAAAAAAATCTATCTCTGCCTGCCTGGTAGCAATTCTGATTTCCACTCAGACAAAATGTTTAAAACAAACCAAGAAATTGGATTAGACCCCGATATAGCAAAAGGTCCATTTGCCTCGCACCTTGCCATAATCTTTTTTTAAAAAACATGAACCTACCAGCTACCTTTCAACCCCTGACGTCAAATGAATTGCGTCCCCGGCGTTGCTTGTAGCCACTCCCCTGATTTTATCAGAAAGAGCATATTCCTAGAGCAGAAGCCAATTAGATATCGCGTTTTAGAGAAACGTCACTGCTACACCCGGGTGATTGGGCCACGCTCTTCGGAGGAAGTTGGGTGGGGCTTGGGTAATTTTTCAGTACGCAGGCGCAGAACGTTCATCGCGTTCTCTTCCCCTTTCTTAGTGCTTCTGTGGTTGACGCGTCACATTCCACCTCAACGCGACGGGACACGAAGAAGACGGGCTTCTGGTTTAGTTTGGGAAAAGAGGCGAGAGAGTGAGGTGTTGTGTAAAGCCGCCGACGCGCCTGCTACGAGCCCGTCCCATGAGAATTCCCTCCTCGGTTTGCCCCTGTCTCGTAATCAACAGCAACAGCCACCGAGAGGATGCGTCGCCACCCCCTGGCCCGAAGAAGTGCACGGAGGAGACGATGAAGGAGGTGCTGCCCCGTCGACTTCTGATACTGGCGGCCTCCTTCCTTCTCAGTTGCTTGCTTGGGTGAGTGCTTTGACCGCCTGGGAATGTAGAAATGGTTGGAAGGAGAGTCTTGGGTCCCGGAAACTTCTTTCACATCTGCGCCCCTTGTTTTCCCGTACATATCGAACAGCGATTATTTTAAAACTTCTTGTCCAGTTCTGCAACTTTTAGTCCCTGGAGCGAAATTTTAATTTCTCCAGAGTTTAGAGTCTATTTTCGGTATGTGCTCCAGAAATAAAAAAAATGACTGCTATCGTTTAGCTTCTGCTTGTCCTAGTGTTACACTGAAACCAGACTTTCCCTTTCCAAGCTCTCCATGCTTATCAGGGACCAATCCATATGGTTTAAAAGGTGTGCCTGATTTTATAAGAAATGAAATGCTTGGAAATAATTTCTCATTTGGAATACACTTTTTAAAGCAAACGAGTTGTAGCAACCTTTCCCAGTCGGGTGCAGTCCTGCAGTCTACCTTTCCTAAAATTGATAGCAGTCATAGATATCACATGTTTGGAAGGTACTCTCTATTCTTGACATTTAACATCATACTCTTATTCTAAGTGTAGCTCTTATCCTAAGTGTAGCTTTTTAGAAGTTTAGTGATTAATAGTATTTTGTGCAAAAGGTATCTGGAGAGCAAACATAAGTTTTATACTTTTTAAAAAGATAACTTAGATTTTCTAATTTTTCCAAATTATTGTAAAAAAACCAAAGTCCAAATTATTAAAATAAATATTTTAAAAACCACGTAAAATTGGATTTACCATTAAAATATTATAACAATATATAAATAAGACACCATATTGATTGGATTTTTAGTATTGGTGAACACCAGTTGAACTTACTGTTAAATTTGAGAGAATGGGAAGGGTTATTAAAAGCAAGGTTAGTACTTTAAATTGGGTCTGGAAATGAATTGGCAAGCTATATGATGACATGAAGTGATAAAGTAGACATCATCATTGGCTTTATATGACCATTTTTATGGGAGCACATTAGTTCAAATTTCCAGATTGTTTTTAAAAGTAGTCCTTTATAGAGGACATGAAAATAAATGTCATAAGACCATGAATAGTTGAAGCAAAATCGTCTATCTAGATAGATTCAGAGTGGGTACCAGTCTAAACTGGTAAAAGCTCTTTAACGACCAACACAATGATTAACTTTTTCACTGTAGAATTCAGAAAAGTCTCAAATTGAACTCGATTGTTCACAAAGAGTGCAATTTTCCTTTGATTTAGAAGGGAAATTGCACTCTTTGAATATCAAATATAATTAAAAATATAACAACAACAACAAGAATAATAAATGGTACTAATAGTAATAGGAGCCCTTGGAGTAATACCCAAAGGACTGCCTAGATTCATGGAAATTTTGAACTTATTAAACCTGAATATTCTGACTTTGCAAAAAATCACCTTACTCAGAACTCAGATGTTACCTAAGAGGTAACAAGTCTTAGGTCCTTGGTTAGGATTTGAACTGTTAAGTTTTTACTAGTCCTGTACTGTGAATTGAATTGAAGATTACATTTTAAATAATAATATTGATATTGCAATACCAGGTGATACACAAATTGAAGAGAAGCAGCTAGAAAAAATAACAAAATATCATAATTTGCAAATTGAAGTTGAGCGATTATGGAGGAAGAAATCAGTGATTGTACCAATAGTAATAGGAGCTCTTGGAGCAATACTCAAAGGGCTGCTTAGATACATGGAAATCCTGAAGTTATTAGATCTGAATATCCTGATTTTGCAAAAAATCACCCCACTGTTTATATACTCTAATACTACCTTAACAGCTCTTAGTTTCTTGGTTAGGACTTGAACTGTTAAGTTTTTACCAGTCTCAGACTGTGAATTGAATTGAAGATTAACCATAGTAATCATTATTTTTATTATTATTATGTCCAGAATAACCAAATGCTACATCCGCACTATGAACTTGTTTTGGTGCCAGCAATCTAGTTAATTTAGTAATTTAGACAGAATAAAACTTGATAAATACATTTTAAAAAGACCTTTCCTATGCACCAGTTCATCTGCCTTCCTGAGATGAATATGGGGGATAATGAGAGATAACCATTAAGCTGTCTTGAGTTTATTAAATAGATTTTTATCCTGCCTTTATCACTTTATTAATCAAGGCAGTGAACATACATAATCCTCTTTCCTTCTCTTTTCCCCCAAACAGCAAACCTTGAGGTGGGTTGGGATGAGAGTTATTGGCCCAAAGTCACCCAACCGGCTTTCATGCCTAAGACAGAACTAGAACTCATAGTTTTCAGGTTTCCAGGCCAGTACCTTCACCACTACACCAAACTGGCTCTTGCAGTTCTTGGAGAAAATACAGGATAGAAATGTGTCAGATAAATTGATCAGATTCATGTAATTTGGATACCATCTCTTCCCCATCTCTGTATTGAGATGGGAGTCACCATTAATTTTTAAAACAATATATGTTAGATTTTATAATTGTTCCAAATCATTGGGTTATGAATCAGTAACTTTCTTAAATAAGAGATCTCACCATAGCCTCCATGAAGACAATGGAACCAACGCATCCAGTATTGTAGACTTTTGCAGTATCATTTCAAAATCCATCAGGATTAAAGGTCAAACAAACATACAAGTTTTCAAATGATACATTAAACTCAATCATGATAATTTAAACACTATAATTCTGTGATAGGAATGTTAAAGTTTTGAAGAGAAAGCAGATCTTGTATTGGTCAAAAAGGCTAATTTGAAAGCCATACTATTATTAACCAATGAAGTGTTTTCATTATATGAGTATTCAAAGCAGGGAATGTACTTTGCTTCCAGCACCACTTGAAATGTTCTGTCAGAATGGTCAAGCGGATTGTATTCCACCAGAATATTGTTGAAATATATGTCTTTTATTTCAAATCCAAAAATCCTTTAATTTTTTTTTAATGTGGGGTCTCCAACCTCTGGGCTGTGGTGTTTTCGAACTGGGCCATGGAAGTGGTGGATGAGCGTGCGTGTGCACGCTCTATTTGCACAAGCAGCAGGCTTGCTTGCACATTGCTGGAGTGGAACCATCCAACCCTCCCCCCGCTGGTCCGCAAAGCTGGAAAGGTTGGGGAACTCTGCAGTACGGTTTTCCATGATGAAAAATGTCAGGATGGTGAAGTTCCGTTTTAAAATCAGAACAAAATTATGTTTTATTTTGATCTTGAAACAGCTCTAGGATACGCTACAGATACTTTGCACATTATATGTTGTGCCTTATTGTATAATATAAATTGCTAAAATTCATTTTGTTGTAAGAGTTAGAAAAATACTCTTAAAAAGTACCTGTTCATACTCTTATATCTTGAAATGTTACATACTTTTATTGTGTAGAACGTTACTTTCATGATTTTTTAAAATATTTTTAATGTTCTATTCCTTATTGATGTTCCTCAATTTATGCTATGCCATATATTTACATAAAAGAAAAATATTTTTCAAAATAGGGAAAGGTTTGTTGGTGCCAGTAAAACCAATAGATGCCTTAGATTTATCCTAGATTGTTGTGACTATATTTTAATTCTAATCAATAAAAAAAATGCCCACTGCAGTTAGTGTGCAAAATATATATTTTCAAAGAAATGTCTGCTATTGCCATCAGGAATCAAAGAATCAAGAAAGACTTATTATTCAGAGAACTTTACATTTATATTACTAGTTACAAAACAATTCTTTGATGTTTTTATTAACCATCTAATATGTTTTATCACCATCTAATCCAGGGGTAGTCAACCTTTTTATACCTGCCGCCCACTTTTGTATCTCTGTTATAGTAGTAAAATTTTCTAACCACCCACCGGTTCCACAGTAATGGTGATTTATAAAGTAGGGACAAAACCCCTACCACCATGAAAGCTGAAACGCCCACTAGTGGGCGGTAGGGACCAGGTTGAGTGCCACTGATCTAATCCAACACTCGACTTCATAAAGAAGATTACAAGTAGTCTCGTTTACTAACTGCCTTGTTTAGTGACTGTTCAAAGTTATACCAACTGGAAAAAACAGTTTTGTTATCAATCCTTACATTTACAGTTGTTGCAGCATCCCACAGTCACATGATCATCATTTGCACACTTCTCAACTGACTTTCCAAAAAGCAGAATTAATGGTGAACACAGAAGTGGAACTGTAACTTACGATCATGTGACACCTTAACAACTGCAGTGGTTGGTTTAACAATGGAAGCCCAAGTTATGTAAAACTGGTACCATCACACGATTTTTCACTTAGCAACAATAATGCTTAGTGATGGAGTTGCCAGTCCCAGTTGTGGTTGGTAAGCGAGGACTACCTATAGAACTACACTATCTCTAGCCATTGCATGAGGACTACCAAATCCAGCAACTGGTCTTTTTATTAAGATGCTGTGCAATTTCTCCTAAACTTCAGATGAAGTTAGAAGAAAGACCTAAGTCCATTAAATCTAATACATAATAACTCCAGTTAGACAACTAGCTTCTTTTGAATTTTGTCTTCTCAGTTTTTTAACTAAGAGCCAATTCTCTACCATTTTTACTATTTAAGAATTTGTCAACAGTATTTTAAACTGCAGCATGCAGAATTGGATGCATATTACAACTATTGATAGAGCCCCAAAATCTAATTAGTTGCCTGCTACGGCTATACAAAGCACTTAAGTTGTGTTGCAAAACATACTGGCAAAAATGAAATGCATCTTCTCAAAGCATTGAGGCATCCATAATCTACAGAAAGCTCAACACAATTGTTTTGAGTATTTCCTCATGTTCTCTGTACCCGTAGTCCTCAAGTTATGAATGTAATGGAGCCTGCCCATTCCATTCGTAACCCGAGGATTTGTGGGAGTGAATCTCGTACCTTATACACGAATCATTCCTTCCTTTTGTCCATGCATTCGCTAATCGAATGCAGGGGTCGTTAAGTGCACATGAGATATTTTGGGATGGGGAAGGCCATTGGCGGGGTGGGTAGTGATGGAATAGGCCACCTGCTTCAGACCACCCAAGGCCTCTCCCAACCCACAGATACCTCATTCTCCATCCCCTGGAATCCCCACAATTGGTCCTCCTCCATCCTGCTGTGCCAGGTCACTTACCTGATGAAGATCTGTCTCCTCTCCAACCTGTTCCTTTGCTGCTCCCTCTTTTTTTGTCATCTAAGCCTTCCTCAAGCAGTTCAGCAGTGAAAAGGAGGCATGGAGGTGTGCGCGTTGCCCTCCGCACCTCCTTTCTCATCACCGAAGCCTTTTTGCTTCACATGCCATTCCGGGCCTCCTTCCTTGCTGCTGAACTGCTTGAGGATGGCTTCAATGAAAAAGGAGCCTGGAGGGCCGCATGTGTCATTCTGGGCCTCCTTTCCCGCCCCTGAACTGCTTGAGGAAGGCTTCGGCAATAAAAAAGGAGGTAAGGAGGGCCGTGCGTGCACCTCCAGAGCTCCTTTCTTACAGCAAAGTGCTTGAGGATCTCATCCTTATAGGCTTTGGTAGCCCTTTGCAAAAGCTTTTACTGGCAGGAACAGAACTTTTACTGGTATGATCAGATCAGATACCTACAAAGGTTAGTATCATTGAAACTGATATTCCCTTTATGGAAGCAAAAGTTGGAATTTTAAGAAGCAGGATAGGAAGAACATTGTCACTTTTGAAATTTGATGTTGCAGAAGACTCCCATGAGTACTGTGGACATCCAAGAAACAAGCCAATGGATGCATCAATCAAATTAGCCCAGAGTTCCCACTTGCGGTACAAATGATCAAGCTCAAATTATCCTACTTTGGAAAGATCTAGCTGTCTGGAAAAAGCTCTAATGCTGGTGAAGGTGGAAGGAAAGAAGAGGATGACTGGCAGCAAGTTAGATGGATTCAATTACAATGGCAATGAATATACCACTGGGAGACTTGAAAGAACATGTTAGGGAGATCATAGAAAAAAAAATCTATGTAGTTGCTAAGAGTTGAAAGAGACAATGGCAGATAAGATAAGCTTTAGGATACAGTTGATCAGGTTCTAAAAGTCTGATTTGAACTTGTTTGTCATGGTTCTGACTAATGAACCCAAGCAAATCAGAACTCTGAGACTAGAATCCTCCTCAAAAGATCCTCTTCATTGAGTACATCATATTAGCACAACTCTAAAGGAAAATCAACTCTAAATCTTTCCTGCGGTTTCAGTATAATTAAAATAGGAAATAACCTCATCCCCAAGTTTCACAGGTCACGTTGGCCAATTGGGTTAATTGGTGGGCTCTCCAGGCACTCCCTCCCCAACCTTATCCATTGCCAGTAGAGATGACCTTGGTTCTTACGAGAAAACTCTGTTGTGTCTAGTAAGGCATTCCAATCTCCTTCTCCCTCTGTGTGGCAACTGAGGAACAGAAAAATGGCTGCTACCAGGTTGGTTTTAAGTTTACAATTGGCTCTCCCCCTAGTGAGTGAGAACAGACGTTGGCTTACCTGAACGTCCCTTTTCAGGGCGCTGCGACTCCAATCCAAGGATGGGTTGTTTCTCCTTAGTTGCTGGGCAGAACTGAGTGCAGACATTATGATAATTCTTGCCAGGCCACGCCCATCCTGCTTAATGAGCTTCAGTTTTTTCTCACAAAGGCGCAGGAACTCCAGTCACTAAACAGAAGAAGCACAGAGAAGTAAAAACAGTCAAGTCCCTAGGCGGGAGCAGGAAGGTCAAACCGGGCGGGTATGGATTGGAGTTGCGGCGCCCTGAAAAGGGATGTTCAGGTAAGCCAACGTCCGTTTTCCATGGCGCTGCTTCTCCAATCCAAGGACGGGATATACCCATGTTTAAGTGTCATGGGCGGGGGGCTGACTGCTCCCGGTGCCCTGGGCAGTGGCCACTTGTTGTAGAACCCTGCGTCCGAAGGACGCCTCGGCAGAGGCGTAGGAGTCAATCTTGTAATATCATATAAAAGAGGAAGATGAAGACCATGAGGCAGCCCGACAGATGTCCAAGACCGAAGCTCGCGTTGACCAAGCAGCTGTAGATGCCGCGCTGTGAGTAGAATGAGCATAAACTCTGTCCGGTCGAGGTTTGGCTTTAACGTCATAGGCAGCATGAATACAAGCCTTGATCCATCTGGCCACCGTGGAAGATGACACCTTACGTCCCATCGAGGAAGGAGTGAAGGATATCAGTAAAGCCTCTGTTTGGCGAAACGACTCAGTCCGTTTGATGTATTGGCGAAGAGCCCGTCCAACGTCCAATGTATGCCACAAGGATTCAGAAGGATGACGCGGGTTCGGGCAAAAGTCCGGAAGGATAATCTCCTGAGCCCGGTGGAACAAATTTTGGAAAAAAGGACGGGTCCAGACGCATAACTACCCTGTCATCGTAAAAAACACACAAGTCCTTCCGAATAGATAAAGCTATAAGTTCCGAAACACGTCTGGCAGATGTAATAGCGAGCAAAAAGGTGATCTTAAGTGTCAGAAACTTGAGGGAGATGGAAGCTAAAGGTTCAAATGGTGGGCCGGTCAGCGTTTGAAGAACCAATGGCAGGTCCCATGACGGGTAACGATGGACCACCGAGGGAGAGATGTTGGAAGCTCCATGCAAGAAGCTCCGAATCCTTGGATTCTGTGACAGAGTCCGGTGCTGATCGCATGTGAGGACGGTAGACAGAGCTGCCACCTGTCTCCTTAGAGTCGCTGGAGCAAGTCCTTTAGCCAAACCGGCATGTAAGAAGTTGAGCACATCCGGAACATCCGCTGAAGTTGGATCTACATGGTGACCCAAACACCAAGTTGCAAACGCTTGCCACGAAGCCTCACAAATTCTGGTAGTCGAGGGGCACCTGGCCGACTGAATTACCTTTATGACATCCTTGGACAATCTGTCCCTTCGTAATTGGAGCTGCTCAAGCGCTAGACTTGTCAATCGGAGCCACCCAGGATCTGGGTGGACGATGACTCCCTGGCAGAGTAAGTTCGGCCGCAGGGGAATTGTCCACGGGGACGCAATCGATAGGCCCACCACGTCTGCATACCAGGGTCTCTGAGGCCAAAGCGGGGCGACGAGCAGGAGCTCTGCGCCCTCGAACAGAAGTTTTCGTATGAACCGTGAAATTAGGGGAAAGGGAGGGAATGCGTAGAGGAGTCCAGGCGGCCAAGGACACCGCAGTGCGTCACAACCTTCTGACCCTGTGCACTGGTATCAGGAATAGAACCTTGGTAGGAGGGTGTTCTGAGGGGTCGCAAACAAGTCCACCAGAGGGCGACCGAACCGGCAAACTATATCCTTGAACACTTCCGGATTCAGCCTCCATTCTGCAGGGTCGATGCTCTCCCTGCTGAGCCAATCCGCCATCACATTGGTATGACCCGAGATGTGATCCGCTAGCAGTGATGCCGTGTTCCGTTCCGCCCAAGTCAGTAGTCTCTCCGCCTCCAGCATTAGGGGCCTGGATCGAGTGCCCCCTTCCCTGTTTATATAGGCTTTGGTGGTAATGTTGTCCGTTAGGACCAAGACATGTTGTCCCTCCAAGATGTGGCAGAAGTGACGCAACACAAGACGAACGTCCCTCAACTCCAGCCAATTGATGCTGTTCACTTGCTCTGTCGGGGACCAACGACCCTGAACCACCTCATTCTGAAGATGGGCCCCCCAACCTCGAAGGCTGGCATCAGAAGTTAGAACCAGACATCTGGGCTCGAGAAACAGACACCCTCTCTGGAGGCTGATGACTCCCACCACTTGAGGGATAGATGGATCTGCGGAGGTAACGCAATCAGACTCGACGACGTGCTGCGTTTCGCCTTCTGAAAGGGAAGAAGGAGCCATTGGAGAGGGCGGGAGTGTCTGCGTGCCCACGGAACGATAGCAATGCAGGACACTAACTTCCCTAACAGTTGAGTCAGAAACAGAAGAGGAACCTTCCTCTCGGCTCTCACATGTGCCACCGTCTTCCTGATATCCTGAATGCGGTCCGGAGACAGAAACACTTGTCCCAGTTGTGAATCGATCACGGCCCCCAAATGTTGTAGGTGGGTCGTGGGAGATAGATGGCTCCTTTGGCAGTTGATGGAGAAGCTGTGGGATTGGAACACTTGAAGTACCCTTTTCATGTCCTTTGTTGCCTGGGAATGTGAGGACAACAGGATCAGAATATCATCCAGGTAACAAAGCAGACTGATCGGACGAGCGCTGAGTGACGCTGCCACCACCGCTACCAGTTTCGTAAATGTTCTGGGTGCTGAGGAAAGCCCGAAGGGCATTGCACAATACTGGAAATGATTGTTGTTGTACTCGAATCTCAGATATCGGCGATGCGACGGATGTATCGGGACATGTAAATAAGCCTCGCGGAGGTCCACCGACTGCAGAAGGTCTCCCCTTCGGACGGAGGCCAGAATCGACCTGAGGGATTGCATCTTGAACCTGCGATACTGAATGTATTCGTTGAGACTTTTCAGGTTCAATATGGCTCTGTGGGCCCCCGATGACTTGGGCACTAGAAATAAGGTAGCGTAAAATCCAGTCCGCTCCTGTCCCTCGGGCACTGGCTCTATCACCTGGATCGAAAAAAGTGGGAGATTTCCGCCTCCATCAGCTGATTTTGTATCGGGCAGCATGGAACTGGGCAACTTTGAAACCGGTAGGGAGGAGGCATGTGAAACTCGAGAAGAAGACCGTGTCGAATAGTGTGGTGAATCCAAGCATCTGATGTCGAGAGATCCCATTGGTGGTAGAAATACTGGAGACGACTTCCAATGGGACCCAACACCGGTGAGTCACTTGCCTCTGCAACTAGGTCTGTAGCCACCTCCTCGAAAGGGCCGCTTCCCTTGGGCTTGAGTTCTAGCCCTGTTGCGAAATGGCTGTCTATCGGACGAGCGCTCCGAGGTCTGTGTATAAGGTCGTTGAAAGTAGGGACCGCCAGTCCCCGAATAGGCCTGAAAGGGCTGGCGCTGCGAATATGGAGTACATCTCCTCTCAGGTCTATGATAAGAAGAGGGGAGGACCTTCTGTTTGTCCTTATCCTCCACTAAAATGGGCTCCAGAGCTGCGCGAAACAGCCGGGGTCATGAAGGGAGCCGAAGCCAGCTTCCATTTGGCTTTGGCGTCCGTCCTCCAGTTCCGAAGCCAAAAGAGGCGTCTATTGGACACAGATGCAGCCATAGCCCTGGAAGCAAACTTGGTTGCGGTCAAGGAGGCATCGGCTGAATATTTAGTGGTGGCCACTAATTTATTAATATCCTGATGCAGCCTGGTGTCATCAGGGGGCAACCGTTCCTGGAGCTGGCGGAGCCAAATCAAAGATGCTCGGTTGAAAAAGGATGTTGCGGTGGCTGCCCTGATAGCCCAAGCTGCGGCCTGGTGAGCCTTGTGAAAACCAAGCTCCATTTTTCTGTCCTCCGCTCTGAGGCCGTCAACAATATCAGATGATACTAATGAAGAGGAGGAGAGGCTAGCTACTGGGGAGTCCACAGTAGGCAAAGCTATCAGGTTCTCCAGTTCGGAAGCCGATGCATACAGATGTTTGTCCAGCCTGCTCGGGGCCGTCAACGAGCCAGGTTGACCAAAGGCATTCTTCACAACATCTGCAAACAAGGGCGGGCAAGGGATTACATCTTGGTCCGGTTTGGAGACCTGAAAGAGAGCCTCGTGTGGAGCTGAAGGTTGGGCAGCAGCGGAAGCTGGAGGTTCCGAGATGCCAAACTTGGTGGTGAGTTTGGCTTTATGCAGTAAGGATTTGAAGACTGCTGGTCTAAAGAGGCTCGTGAACGTCGGCTTGTCGGGAGGCAATCCCTCATTTTCAGAAAACTCCACATTCTCAGGACAAGGATCGTTGGTATCAGACTCATCAGAGGAAGTCTTTGCCGCCTGACCTGAAGATGAAGAAGGCGCCACCCGCGCACTCTCAGGTGCCACTTCCTGAGCTGTTTGGGCTGGTAGCACAGAGGGCTGTGTAACACCCGCTCCCTGCTAAAGGCCGGCAGCCAAGATCGTGGCCAACGCCTCAGACAGCAGGGACTGAAAGTTGGGCTGAGCATTGGACACCTCGGGATGGAGCCCCGCCGCCATAGGTGTAAAGGTGGCCTCAGGTAACTGTCTTACGGCCATGGGAGGGTTCACGGCCACTGGGGCAGGTGTGGGAGACAAGGAAGCAGACACCTGGGTTGAGTGGCACACAGCGGAGTTCGAGTCCAGAGCCGCGTCACCAGAGATGGTCATGGCAGTAGAAGGCCCTGCCGCCTCAACAAGATGAGAGGAATGGTCCTGGTCAGCCAACCTCTGTTTAGCCTGGTCAAATTGCTTTTCAAGTTGTTTATGTCTCCTCTGTTCAGCCTTGTTTGGAGCTGAAGCCTTGGGAGCCTTGTGGTGCCCTTTGGAAGCCTTGGATCGAGGCTTCTTCGATGAAGGCTCATGCCTCACCGGAGGAGGAGTTGTTTCCTCCTCCATATCGGATGACAGTGAAGACTCCGCCATCCCAATGCCAAGTAACTGCTATAGCGTGGTAAGTATGGGCAGATAGGAAGACAGAGGCAAGGGACCAGGGCCAGATAGAGAGGGAGAGGGGAAATACCCCGCACAGTCAATTGGCAGCTCAGTGGGATAGCGCAATAGGAACTGCTCCAGCTGCACAGGCCAACAGCCCAAATGTATTCGTCACTCACAGTTAGAAAGTCCAGACAATGTGCGCCAGCCTAAAGAGGCTCGCAGGTGCCGCTTCAAATGTCTGGGAAACCTCTCCGTATCTCAAATGGCGGCCGCCAAACAGACTGACAAAATGGCGACCTCCCAGCGATGAAATGCGGCAACAAAATGGCGGCCGCGAATGAAGGAGCGGCTAGGAGAGGCCGTCTGGTGCTCGGAAGGCAGAGCGCGCTGTCAAAAAGGCGCGAGCGTGAAAGCGCTCCCAGCGCTGAGAAGCAGTCAGCCTGGACGTCAGAGTGTGCTGTGGGAATGCCGGGCAGGAACTCCGGAGCAGCTGTTAAGTTGGAGCTGGGGCGACTGCTGTTTAACCACCTCGCCAGTCAACAAGCAAGTTGCCTGCGGCTAAAATCACTCGGATCCGTCCAGCCAGATCGGAATCTGGATCGCCTGAAAGGCAAAGGCGAAGCGGAACGGCCTGGAGCCTCAGGCGTGTTACCGCTCGCACAGTGCTCACCACAAATCCCACGGCGCAGCTCCAAGCAACGGAAAAAAAAAAGCAAAAGTACTAGGTTTGCAGAAATAAAAGGGGAAGGAAACCCTAACCAGTAATTATGTTGAAAAAGTAGCAGAGCACTCAAGAAACGCAGTTCTCACAGCAACTGAGTGAGAAAGACTGAAGCTCATTAAGCAGGATGGGCGTGGCCTGGCAAGAATTATCATAATGTCTGCACTCAGTTCTGCCCAGCAACTAAGGAGAAACAACCCGTCCTTGGATTGGAGGAGCAGCGCCATGGAAAAGTATCTGAACAATATCAAGTGCAGACAGATTAATTTTTTCACTAGCCATCCCTGCCATCAGCCACCTGTTCTTTTGGCTTTTGGGGGTTTTTCTCATGAAATTTGCTGATCAACTTATCTGCTCATACATTCTGATTCTTCACCCAAGTGGCTTCAGAGAAAGGGTAACTCTTCTACTGTACTAAGTACTATAGCCTCCCCTTATACAGTTTAAAGTCCAGGATTTTTGGCTCTGGTCTCTGTTGCCACAAAAGGCATTGATGGCACTCGCTGAGCATGCTCAAGGCCAGCGAACAGACATATTTGGAGCAACAGCTGCAGCTTCTTCCTGCTTTAGATTTGCCTTTAGTCAGGAGCGGCGTAGTTCATGGCGAAATGGTGGGTGAATTCACTTGCAAGGTATTCCTAAAGCCTCAGCAGGAGTGGAGGGTTGCTTGGGTAGTAGGCTAAGAAAGTGGGGTTAATATGCGAGGTGTGAGTACAGGTCGAGCTTGGCATTTCACTTTCCTACCTTTTGCAAACTTTTGGCTGCACACAAGAAAAGCAGAAGCAGCAGAGGCTCTGGCTTTTTTCTTTCCCCCAAACTCCACCAGAAATGGGTCTTCGCAAGGTTCATTGTGCCGGTGCATCCTCTTGCGGCAGGACATCTGCAAGGCTTGTTGTGCCATTGCGTGCATGAACAGCGGCACCGCTGTTTGGTTTGCCATGCCAGTGCAGCTGCTCACGGTAGGATGCTGCAAGGATTGTGGTGCTGTGCATGTGAGAGGCTGCACTGGTGTGACAAAGCTCATGGTGGTGCCGCAGTTCATGCATGCAACAGCACAACAAGCTTCGCCCACATTTTGCTGTCATAGGCAGGCTGCTGGTCTCTCTTGGCCAGAGTTCCCTCTTACTCACTTGAGGGGGAGGAGACCTCTATGGCCTGGCGTGCTAAGCTTGACTTCTCCCAGCCCTTCCCTGGCGGCTTTTTTGGCTTGGACAATGTGGCTGGGGTTGCTTTCAGCTGGAGTGCCGGTGCTAGGCATTCAACAGCTTGATAGCCCTGCCGGCTGCAGCTGAAACACTTGATGGGGCCTGTGGCTGGAGCAGAAGGAGGGATGGTGGGTGGCTTTCTTGGATCTGCTTGGGCTTTGATATGGGCACACTGCGCTTCTTGCACTCTTTAGCTCGAGGTACAGCACTATGGCCATCAGGTATGAATCATGGGTCCGCTCAGGAACTCCCGCTAGATTCAGGCCTGTAGTAGTTCTTGATCCAGGCCTTCCTTGAAATGGTAGATCAGCGGTTGGACGGGCCACTGCCTGAGCTTACCGGCCACTCTGTGGAACCCCCGAACATACTTCTTTGCTGGTCAGCTCCTCTGCTTTAGGTCTCAGATTTCTGCTTTGGCCTGCAGGGCTTGGGATTTGTCTTTAGATCTGTCTCTCAGCTCCCCCATGAAGACATTGATGTTCCCCAGCTCTGGCGCCTCTTTGTCGTGGAGCCTCGTCATCCACTCCACAGTTTCCCCCTCTAGGTTGGCGGCCATGGCATTCACCATCACCATTTCTGATTGGTAGACTGGGGCTTAACTGTCCAGATTAGACCATACCTGGTTAAGGAATAATGCCGACTTCTCTGGGTCCCTATCAAACATAGCCTTTATTGGTGGCGGGTCTACTGGCAGCAGAGGAAGGGGGGTGTCCATGGCCCTGGAAACCAGCCAGGCCCCGGATAGTAAGGCCAAGGTGGGTGCCTGTGTCATCCAGGGGGAGGCTGATGTTGCCCCGCTGGACTCGCTGCTTGTTGCTGGCATGGGGAACTCTCCCTTTGGCTCAGGCTCACTGCCTTAGCTGGCTGGGGAGGTGGGCTGGCTGCTCGGGCTGCCATGTTAGGCTTGGGCTCTAATGGGTTAGAAGCAGCTGAATCGCCTAAACCGCTGTCACCACAGGCACCCCGGGTTGGTGCATTGGCTCCACTCCTTGGGTCTCCATGTGGTGAAATCTCCCTGAGCTACTCTTCTGATGGGCTGTGAAAGGTGGGTAGGTACTTCCATTCCCTGTGTTTGTTGCACTCTGTGGTCCTTTTCGCCTTCTATCTCGGGTCATCGGCGGCCAGCGATTGAGACCTCTGGGAGCCTGGCAGCCTTCGGCACACCCCTGTGCCAAGTCTCCCTCTCAGCTCGATAGAGGTCCTTGAGGTTAGGTGTTCTTTTGCATTGCTGGCCTTTTTCTCCTTTCCACATGGACCTTTGGCCTGGTTGCCAGTGGAAGGATCACCTCTCTGGTCTGACCTGCTGCCTATGAGGCCCCGCCTGGGCAGCACTAGTGTTAGCAGCTGCTTTCCCCGTCTTCATCTTCGATCTTCCCTGAGTCTTTTCTGTCCTCCAGGTGTTGTCGGGTGGGCGGCCAGGGCTCAGAACCAAGGGATAGATTTAGAAGAATTGGTTTAATGTTACAGTTTCGACTAATGAACCCAAGCAAATCAGAACTCTGAGACTAGAATCCTCAAAGATCCTCTTTATTGAGTATATTGTATGGGCACAGCTCTAAAGGAAAAGCAACTCGTAATTCATTCCTGCGGTTTCAGTATAATTAAAATAGGAAATAACCCCTCCCCAAGTGTCACTGGTCACGTTGGCCAATTGGATTAATAAGCAGGCTCTCCAGGCATTCCTTCTCCGACCTTATCTGTTGCCAGTAGAGATGACCTTGGTTCTCACTAGAAAACACTGTTGTGTCTAAGGCATTCCAATCTCCTTCCCCCCTCCCCCCTCTGTGTGGCAACTGAGGAACAGAAAAATGGCTGCTGCCAGGTTTGGTTCAAAGTTGACATTGTTATTGTTAAATTGCAATTCTGATTCCCCCAACATTTATATTGGTAAATGGGCTTTGTTTTAAAAGCAAAAGAACTGTATAAATTGAAGATAAAAGAGAACAAATTCTTTTGCAATGATAATAGGCTGTTCTTGTTTCATTATAGCATCAACTTAGTTGTGAATGCATCTCTGTCCATTTGTATTTTAGATTTTTTTTTTTAAATTTAACAGATTCCCCAGCTGGCATGTCTTTTGTAAAGAGAGTCCTGTATCTGTATCTTTGCATTTACCAAATGAGAACACTCAATTGTCAAATGTGGATGAGAACATCCAGGAGAAGGTAAACATTTATAGGATATATGGAATTCTTTTAGTGCAAATTATTAATGAATTAATGTAGCCACTTGGTAAGAGACTAAAAATAGATACAAATTTTGGTGGTATATCAGTATTTTAATTAAATACCAATAATAGCCTTAATGGAATTTATAAATATATGCAGAGAAACAAAAGTAAAAAATACTTTTCTAAAACTGAGTTACAGGTTTATAATTCATTTTTTAATTTATGTTAAAGAAATGCATTTTCAACTGGATTTTATAAAAGAACTTTCTATAGACCTTTGCTCTTGGTATCCCTCTTTCAAGTTTTTCTTATAGACTGAGGGAATAGGAAATAGCATTTCTATGTTGTACATTTCCTGGAGCATCGTTGAATTTTTTTTGGGGGGGGGAGGAAGCACAAACTCACATGCTAAAATAAGAGAAACAAGGCTAATATTCTGAGACTAATGCTGCTTCTGATATAACTCATTTTATTTTATGAAGTCATTCTAAAAATTACTGCTTGGTTTAAATCTTGAAGGTAGATACCCTGTTTCCCACAAAATAAGACATCCCCTGATAATAAGCCCATTCGAGCTTTTGAGTGCATGGCAATAAGACCAAGCACTTATTTCAGGGTTCAAAAAAATAAGGGTCTTATTTTTTAATAAGGGACAGGGTCTTATTTTCGGAGAAACACGGTATGATATAGTTGGAATAACAGAAACTCGGTGGGATGAAACCCATGTCTGGGACACACTGATAGAAGGATACGAACTGTTCAAAAAAACCAGACCCCATAAAAGAGGAGGTGGAGTTGCACTGTATGTAAAGGACCACTATATTGCTACAGAAATGAATGAAACCAAAGACAAAAACCTCCGAGACTGCATATGGGTCAATATAAAAGAAAAAAAGAACACCTTTTATGAGGTGTTCTTTTATGACATAGCCATAGGTGTATACTATAGGCCACCCAATCAAGCAGAAACAATAGATGTCCTTTTTGCCAACCAACTAACAAATCTTGTTTGGTATTGGAGAGAAGTGTATAACTGCAGAAGTGATTATAAAACCATATGAGGATTTATGTTGTCAATTATTTTTATCTTGTACTCATGAAGTTATAACAACAGGTTCAGTTCTGAAGTAAGCAGTATGAAATTAAAATAGCTAACAAACTTTAATAATTTTGCTGTTAATGGTATAAGATCAAAGAGTTCGTTATTCAGGGTGTATATTTGGTTATACATCAAGATCTGTAAAATCAGGAAAAGGATGTTGGCATTTAATTAAGTGCAGAACAGTTGATTAGCACAGTCTGATCCTAGGGGCTCAGCAAACTTCGTAGGCAGCAGAGATCATTGCACAATTTGATATAGATATAGATAGGCAGTGAAAATACAATTCTGGAAGGTATTTTGACCATTTGAAATGTTTACTTAATGTGCAGATTAGAAGTATCAGTCATGTGGTATCACAGATGCTTTATACCCATGGGCAGGTAAATCAGTAGTAACAGTGAGGAAGAGCTAAGATACAATATTATAATATTGCTTTGATACTGATATGTTGGCCTTGAGAGGGCTTTAGGAAAAGAATTGTATATCCAAATCCAATTAAGTTGTGAATCCCAAATTTAAACCATGTAAAGGGGAAAAAAGCCTTTTTTTAAAGTTTAAATACCATAATTTTTGGAGTATAAGATACACCTTTTCCCCCTAAAAGAGGGTGGAAATGTTGGTATACACCGAATACAGCCATTTTTGGCCTCCTGAAGACCCGTGTGTCCCATTTTTGCAAAAACAGGGCACACAGAAGATTTGGGAGGCTTGCAGAATGCTCCTGGGGGCTGAGGAGGGCAAAAACTTTTTTCTTGCTTACCTCTTCAAAATCTTGGTGCCTCTTATACATTGGTGTGTAGTCCAAAAAATACGGTATATTCCATTTCCAAGGTGGTATTTTTATGTAAATGGCAATTGCATTCAGTTGAATATGTTTTTATGTCCTCTAACTAGGAGGACACTGATGGATCACTTGGAACACTGCCTTTGCAATATATTGATTCCACTATAAGTATTTATTCTGAAGATGATTCATTTGAGTCTATAAAGCATAAAGTGGTAAGTTTTTAAACCAGTATTTTTAGAAATTATTTTTCCAAGTACTTGATGAGTTTTGATAATGCAGAATAGAATTGAATTAGTGTAATATTGCTTTAATTAATTCTGGACCAAAATTGGCACTGATGAATTGAGTCCAAGCCAGCCTTTTATATTACTTATATAACTCAATTTTATTACAAAATGGTGACTGAACATGGACAATATGGTGTCTGTTTATTTATGACCTACCCTTTGTAAAAACAACAACAAAACAATTCCAATGTGTATTAAATCCAGGGTTTAAAATTGACCCAGATTTTTTAGCGTTAACTTATGACAGGTGATCCTCATTTAACAATTCACTCTTTTAACAAGTTACTCTTTCAGTGACTGAATTTGCAATGGTACTGGATCCTTTTCAGTCTGGCTTCAGGCCTGGCTACAGCATGGAAACTGCTTTGGTCACACTGATGGATGATCTCTGGCGAGCCCGAGATGGGGGTCATTCCTCCATCTTGGTGCTACTTGACTTCTCAGCGGCTTTCGATATTATTGACCATGGTATCCTTCTGGGACGACTAAGGGAGTTGGGAGTGGGAGGCACCGTGTTATGGTGGTTCTCCTATCTCTCTGGTCGGTCACAGTCGGTTTGGTAGGAGGACAGAGGTCGACCCCTAGGCCCCTTGTTTGGGGGGTGCCTCAGGGCTCGGTCCTCTCTCCCCTCCTATTTAACATCTACACGAAGCCACTGGGTGAGATCATCTGACGATACGGGGTGAGATATCAGCAATATGCTGATGATACCCAGCTGTATATCTCTACCCCGCGTCAATTCAGTGATGCACTGGATGTGATGTGCCGGTGCCTGGAGACTGTGAGGGTCTGGATGGGAGTCAACTGGCTCAGACTTAACCCAGACAAGACCGAGTGGCTGTGGGTATTGCCTCCTAAAGAGTATGTTGATTTTCCATCCTTGGTTCTCGGGGGGGGGGGAGAAATTGTCCCCCTCAGAACAGGCTTGCAATTTGGGTGTCCTCCTAGACTCACAGCTAAGATTAGAGCAACATCTGACAGTTGTGGCTAGGGGGACCTTTGCACAAGTTCGCCTGGTGTACCAATTGCGACCCTATTTGGATCGGGAGGCTCTCCTCACAGTCACTCATGCCCTTGTTACTTCATGGTTAGATTACATGGTGCTACCCTTGAAAAGTGTTCGGAGACTACAGTTGGTCCAGAATGCAACCGCGCAAGCTATCGTGGGTGCACCTAGATACACCCACATTACACCAATTCTCCGCGAGCTGCACTGGCTCCCTATTGGTCTCCGGGCACAATTCAAGGTGTTGGTTATTATCTTTAAAGCCCTACATGGATCAGGGCCAGGTTATCTTCAAGACCGCCTTCTACCACATAGCTCCCAGCAACCGGTAAGATCCCACAGAGTTGGTCTCCTCCGGGTCCCATCAGCTAAATAATGCCGGCTGGCGGGCCCACGGGGGAGGGCCTTCTCTGTGGCTGCCGGGCAGGGCGCATAGAATTATCGGTGTGGGCACGCGTGCACATGATCCTCCCCCCCCCCCTCCTGGCACGCGATGGCAAAAAGGTTAGCCATCACTGCTCTAAATTGACTCGGTAGCTGTGCATGTGCACACTTGTAGATGGATTATAAACTTTCTGATAGATAGAAAGCAGCAGGTGAAAATAGGTAAAATCGGATCGAATACCAATTCAATTAGCCAGGGCTGTATGCTCCATTCTTTCCATTTCTCTTCTCTCTCTACACTGGTGGCTGCATCTCAAAGGATCCCTCGGTTAAAATACTGAGGTTTACAGATGATATAACAATCATTGGTCTCATTTAAGATGATGATAACTCTGTATACAGTTAAACAACTGATCCTGTGATAAAGCCAGAGCAGTCTGGAGCTGAATACACTTAAAACTCTAGAAATGAAAGTGGATTTTAGGAGGAGCCCTTGTATTCTGCCACCTTTTATAATATTCTACCACACAGTATCAATAATAGAGATCTTCAAATTTTTGGGTTCTATAATTTCCCAGGATTTGAAATGGACACCTAATATTAGAAACAGCATTAAAAAAGCACAACAAAAAATGTTCTTCCTGCGCCAACTCAGAAAGCTTAGACTGCTAAAGGAGCTGCTGATACAGTTCTACAGAGGAATTATTGAGTCCGTCATTTGTATTTCTGATTTGTATTTCTGACACTCTGATTTGGTACAGACAACCAAGACAAGTACAACCAGGACAAGTATAAACTTCAATGGATAGTTAGGACTGCAGAAAAAATAATTGCAATCAGCCTGCCTTCCACTGAGAACCTGGCTACTGCACAGGTTAGAAAGAGGGCTGAGAAAATACCTACAGACCTGGACATAAAGTGGTCCTGGACATAAACTGTTTTAATTTCTCCCCTCAGGACACCGTTATAGGGTATTGCATGCCAAAGGAACTAAGCAAAGACAGTTTTCCCCCCTTATTTCATCACTCTGCCGAACACATAATTACCATAGTACTGTCTTATGTCCAAGAATACTTACCCATGTAGTATGGCCGTATCTTTATTATTATTCTCATCTTTTCTACTATCTTCTCCTATTGGTATTTTATGATCATGTTACCTTATTGTTTGTATGTACACTGAAAGCTTATGCACCAGAGACAAATTTCTTGTGTGTCCAATTATACTTGGCCAATAAAGTATTCCATTCCACTACTACCTCAAAGGTACAACACTTATGCTGAGCAGTTGTTAAAATCTGTTGTATTTAGGTATAGGATCCTAACATGGGATTGTACAAATAATTGTTACAAGTAAAAAAATCAATGTTAACCATAAAGGTTATATATGATAGTAATTGCCTTGCTTAGGAATGAAAATTCTGGTCCCAATTGTGGGCCTAAGTCTATTACTAAAACTATTTGTTTTAGTAAAAACCTTGCTTTGTTCTGAGTAATAAAATGTAAGTTCTAAAGTTACTAGAATTCATGTTAAAATCTATTGTTCTTTTTTGAACAGAACATGGAAAAGGGAGATGTAAAGAAATCTGAAATTCAGGATCAATCTTCAATTAATTCAAATGAAGTTTCTTTCATCATAAATAATATTCCTGAAAATATTTTCAACATACCTACCTCTGAGATCTCACCAGACTCTCAGTCCAGGTAAATATTTGTTTTCTCATTTTGATATTTACTATTTTAAATTTGCTTTGTATATTTTATCCATATGGCTTAGTTGTATGAGTAAGCAACTTCTGTATTTTTTATCCTATTCTCTTTCTTATTGAAATATGATACAATATCTTATTTTATCTTACTTTATTTTATCTTATCTGGAGGAAGCAGCAGCAGATTGTGGGGAGAGAAGTTACTAAATTAAGTAGGAAAGTATAAAGGGGGGGGGAGGGAGAAAAAAGAAGTAGAAAGCTAGATAAGGAAGATAGAAAGGATAAAAGAAAAGAAGAAATTGGAGGTAAGGAGGAAAACACCAGCAAAACAGCAGCACAGTGAATGAATGCTTAAAGAGGCAACTGAAAGCAGCAAACTGGTGGCAGACAAGAAGGGAGGCTGTTTGAGGCAGCGAACTGGTTGGTCACAGTATATTTAGTAATTGCCTAGACCAGTGATGGCTAACCTTTTTTTCCTCTGGTGCCAAAAGCGTGCATGCGTGCGTGTGCTATCATGCACGCGTGCCCACACCAATAATGCAATGCCCCTCCCGCATCCCCTGCACCCTGCACATGCGCGCGTGACCCCCGCTCATGTGCACATGACCCCCACTCCCCTCCCCTCCATGCATGCGCTTGCGATCCCCCGCAATCTCCTCCCCTGTGCATGCATGTGCAATCCCCACTCCTCTCCTCCCCGTGCATGCACACGCAATCCCCCACAATCTTCTGTGCACACGTGTGCAACCCCCCCCCCTTCTGGCTTCACATCCCATAACAGCGCTGGGGTGGGGAAACTTCACATCCCAAAATGGCTGGGAGAGAAAAAAAAGCTTCGCGTCCCAAAACAGCTGGGAGGGGGGAAAAGCCTCACCTCCCAAAACAGCGCTGGGAGGGGAATCTCCGGAGATCTGGGAAGGCACAGGCAGCAGAAAGTGAGGAGAAAGATAGCCACCCCCGCCTTGCACATGCGTGCATGTCTCCTGCAGGGCAGAGACCCGAAATTCAGCTGTCTGACGGCAAGCGTGTGCATGCGCAGTGGAACTGAGAGGGCTCCGCGTGCCACAGTTCGCCATCACAGGCCTAGACCCATACTCCAAGCTAGACAGCCTGGCTTGAGGGGGCGGCCAGGCATCCTGACCCAGGGCCTAGCAAAATAGAGGCAGTCCGACTACTGCAGCCCTCTCCCTGTGTCCTTCCAGCCGGGCAGCCCTCCCCAGCGACCTGCCCCAGATTGTCGGGGAAAATGGGGCAAACTCATTTAACAAATGTTTCATTTAGCAACATAAATTTTGGGCTCAATTGTGGTTGTAACTCAAGGATTAAAGTTTTCAAAATTTAAAAGTTTTAAAGTTTAAAAAATTGAAATTTGAAAATCTCCCTTTTTTGTTGACGGAGGTATAGTGCTTTGCTCTTAGCCTTGTTTCTAGCTTCTCTGTTCTAGGTAATTAACCCTAATTTTAAATCCTTTTTTCTGCCTTTTTGTACTTGTTTTTCTACCTTGTTATTTATTTAATTTACTATTATGTTAGCTAGTTTTAGTTATTCTTTTCTTCCCTATATTTTTTAAAGTTTTTAAGTTCCAATTCTTCCCTACCTTATTATTTATTTATTTTATTTATCTTATTTATTTATTGATCTTTATTAATCCTGTTCTTCCTTGATTTCTAATGTTCCACTCTTATCCTTATTATTTGCCTATTTGTTTGTCTTTTATTTTCTGTTTTTTGTCCTGTATTTATTTTTATTCTCTACTTGGGTTCCTCTCTGCCTATTGGGACGTCAGCCTTAATTTGCTGCCTTCATTCCCGTCTTTTGCTATTCTGGCTGCTTGTCATTTTCTCCACCAGCTCCATTCTGTCTTTCGGTGCTCAGGGTCTTTTTGGCCTCATCTCTGCTCTGGTCAGCTCCTCTCGTCGTGCTGTTCAGCTCTTTTGTTAGTTCAGCTCTGCTGTCTGCTCTGCTCAGCCTCAGCTTTAAAGAATAGAGCACTCTAACTCGATGTGCAGTCTCTGCTGCTGCAATTTTATGATTTTTCGTCATAGTTATTAAGTGAATCATTGCATTTGTTAAGTTAGTAACACAGTTGTTCAGTGAATCTGGATTCCCTATTGACTTTGCTTGTCAGAAGGTCACAAAAGCTGATCACATGACCCCAGGACACTGCAGCCATCATAAATATGAACCAAGAATAGCATCTGAATTTTGATCATGTGACCATAGGGATGTTGTAAGTGTGAAAATCGGTCATAAGTCCCTTTTGTTCAAAGCCCTTGTAACTTTGAACGGTAACTAAATGAACTGTTATAAGTCGAGGACTCTGTATTGCATTTTTAAATTTTTAACTTACATTTTTCTTCTGAAAAACTGTGGCAAAATCTTCCACATCCTTAAATGAACTACCCAAATTTTAAACGTTTTTTTCTTCAAATATATATTGAAACAAAATCTCCTACATATATATATATATATATATATATATATATATATATATATATAACCCTTAAAAGAACCAGCAAAAAGAAACAAACTCATGGAACTCAGGTGACTGATACTATTGTGGTATGCAATATATGTTCCATGTATGTATTAATGTCCAAAGAACACCAAATTATACATGTATTAAATATAAACTGTATGAACTAGTAGAAGAAAAAGTTAAGGATCTAGAGGCAACTCTAGTTAAACTCCAACCTACACAAGAAAGCTATGCCCAAATCAAACCAAATAATGAACAAATAACTCCCAGAGGATTTGGCCCTGCAGATAAACCCTTGGAGGAAGACAAATGGAGGTATGTCACACATAGAAGGAAACATGACAAACAAAGAAAGAAGCAGCATACATCTAAACAAACTTCAACTGCCCAACCTAACTCATCCAGAAGCAGCCCCATTAATACTGAGGAATCGATTTCTCCCCCTAGATGAAAATATGCAGGCCCATAACCTCCCCCACAAAGAAAACATATGGACACCTAGAAAAGAGACATCAAATATCCCTAAAAAAGTCACATCATCAAACACATCTGGGATAAACAGAAAAGCATCCCAGACTGCACCCCCCCCCAAGGAAGGTGAGTGTTGGTGATAGGAGATTCTATTCTTAAAAATACAGAACCAGCCATTTGCGGACCAGACATACAATCTAGGGAAGTATGTTGCTTCCCTGAAGCAAAAATCAAGGATGTGGCTGAGAACCTAACAAAAATAATTAGACCCAAAGATTACTACCCTTTTCTCCCCCTACACATAGGGATGAATGACACAACAAAGACCCGGAGTACAATATTGAGAGATTATAAGCAACTAGGCAATAAAGTTAAGAAGCTAGGAGCTCAAGTAGTATTCTTATCAGTACTCTCAATGAAAGTTCAAAACCCATTGAGGGAAAAAAGGATTTTAGAAATAAACCACTGGCTAAAGAGTTGGTGTCATCAAGAAAACTTTGGTTTCCTGGACCATGTATTGCATTACCTACACAAAGGATTCTTGGCAAGGGATGGGCTGCACCTCACGAAAAGAGAAAAAAATGTACTCGGAAAAAGAATGGCCCAACTCATCAGAAGAGCTTTAAATTAAAATTGAGGGGGGAGGGTGAGCAAACTTTAGAATTTTAGAACACAAAATAAAATCATAAATCCCAAGAAAACAAATCAAACCATGAGGTAGGGAGTGATGGAAAAAAAAATTTCAAACAACAAGAGATGCAGAAAACATACCCATGGCATTTAAGATCTTTTCAATGTTTATATACAAATGCTCAAAGCTTGAGACACAAACAGGGTGAATTAAAATCAATAATACATGTGGCTAGGTATGGTATGGTTGCCGTTAGAAAAACCTGGTGGGATGAAACCCATGACTGGAATGTACTGATGGATGGATACAAATTGTTCAAAAGACACAGATCTACAAAAAGAGGAGGTGGAGTAAGAGATTACTACATATTTACAGAAATGCACTTGGTCAAAGATAAAACACCTCTAGAATGTATATTGGTCAATATAAAAGAAAAAAGGGTGACATTGCCATAGGTGTATATTACAGGTCACCCACCAATAAGAAGAAATAGATGAAGTCTTTGCCAACCAGTTAACAAATGTATGTAGGAAGCATACCACGGTAGTAATGGGAGACTTTAACTATCCAGATATCAACTGGGAGACAAACTCTGCAACACCTGGGAGATCAAACAGATTCCTAACCAACCTAACCAACAACTTTTTCATCCAAAAGGATAAAAATCCTTAGAATGAAAATCCTACAGAGGAAAACAACTTAAGAAGCATGGGAAATTCTGAAAAATGTGATCATAAAAGCCCAATCCAGCACAATATCACTAAAAAAGAAGAACAAGAAATCCAAGAAGAAACTAGCATGGTTGCAGAAAGTTCTCTCCTATAAACTGAAAGACAAAAAGGACAAGTACAAAAAATGAAAAGAGGGACACATAACTAAGGCAGAATACCAGCAGATAGCCAGAACCTGCAAAGATGAAGTCAGGAAAGCAAATACACAGAATGAATGAAGAGTTGCAACAAAAGTGAGTGGCGTAGCAGGCTAATGCCTCTTATTAAGGCAGCATTTAACATCCAGCTGCCTGCAATTACTGCGAGTTCTAATCTCACCAGGCTCAAGGTTGACTCAGCCTTCCATCCTTTCTAAGGTGGGTAAAATGAGGACCCGGTTTGTGGGGGCAATAAGCTGACTTTGTACAAAGCTGACTTTGTACAAAAAGTATGAAGGCTATTGCTTAACACATTGTAAGCCGCCTTGAGTCTCCGGAGAAGGGCGGCATATAAATATAAATTAAAAAAAAAAGTCAAAGATAATTTTAAAAGTTTCAACATATTAATAACAAGAAAAAAGTCAAAGAAGTTGGTCCACTAAAGAGAGAAGATGGCAAGGAAGTAACAGACAGTAGGGAGAAAGCAGAACTGCTTAACTCATTCTTCACATCAGACTTCACACACAAAAAAAACAAACTATAGCCCAACCTACCAAAAAAACTACAGACTAGACATACTAGACAGTAAAGGACATACTAAAAATTAAAATTAAAATAAGAAAATGGTAAGAGAACTCCTGACTGATCTTGATGAATATAAATCGCATCTGACAGATTATATCCCAGAGTTCTGAAGAGTTGGCAGATGTTAGCTCAGAACCAATGTACCATATCTTTCAAAAATCCTGGAGCATCGGGAGGATTGGAAAAGGGCTGATGCGGTTCCATTCTTCAAGAAAGGGGTGGAGGTGGAGGAAGTCCCAGAAAACTACAGACCAATAAGTCTAACATCAATACTTGGTAAGATCCTGGAAAAGATACTCAAAGAACAGATTTGCAAACATCTAGAAACAAATAAAGTTCAAATACATACAATGATTGAAAAGATTTTAAATATAAATATTCAAGTGAAATCAGAACTTTTCCTCTTGGGCCTAATGGATAAACAGTTGGAAAAAAGTCATGGAACATTATTTTCACATGACTACACACAAAATATAAAGTTATAACTAAAAGCCAGCATGGGTTGGTTATAAACAGATTATACCAAACCAATCTTATTTCATTCTTTGATAAAGTGTCTACATTAGTAGACCAGCGAAATGTTGTGGGCAGAGCAGGGGTGAAATCTAATTTTTTTTGCTACCGGTTCTATGGGCATGGCTTAATTAGTGGACGGGGCTTGGTGTTAAGGTGACTGGGTGGGTGTGGCTTGTTGGTCAGGTGGGCGTGGCTAAGACAATGTCACTTCTTTGCCCTTTTTTAACCTACAAAACACAACACAACACAACTGGCTCACCCACAATGTAAAAGCAGCTGTGTTAGACCCAAAATGGCCCCTGCAACAAGCAGGAATCTTACACAGGCACAAAAACTCCAAAAAACCAACTTTCACACTTTACACGCACACAACAACACAACACAACACAACAGGCTCACCCACAATATAAAAGCAGCTGTGCTAGACCCAAAATGGCCCCTGCAACAAGCAGAAACCTCACACAGCCACAAAAAGCCCAAAAAACCAACTTTCACACTT
>WNWU01000125.1:219963-246000 GCA_012654045.1 Ptyas mucosa | reverse complement strand
ACAATATAAAAGCAGCTGTGCTAGACCCAAAATGGCCCCTGCAACAAACAGGAACCTCACACAGTCACAAAAAGCCCCAAAAACCAACTTTCACACTTTACACACACAAAATTCCACATACAGCTTTGTGAGATTTTGTGTGTTTGTGTAGTTAGAGTGAAACACTACAGAAACACACTAAATCTCAGAAAGCTGCACAAATATTATTTTATTTTTGTTTTTATATAAAAGCAGCTAAATTTAAAACTTCCTAAACTTTAAATGGCTAAGTCTAAAAAAAGAACAACTAAAAAAAACCCCAATTAACTATTTTTTTAAAGCTCCCCCTCCCTCCATCACCTAGGTGACGTTATCTGCCAGAAGAAACTGGGTGAGGAACCAAGCTGCTAAAATTCAAACTGCCACTACTAAACTTTTTTTTCTTCATGTCAGCAATGGAGCAAGAAGGATTTAGAGTGCTGACATCCGGCCCCTCTCCCTTCATTTCTCAAGGGCAGACTGCCGAGGAGGGGGAAAAAAGCAACAAGTTAAGCATTGTTATTCCATCCGAGGGTATGTCCCCCCCCCCCCGGCTTTCCCGGATGATCTGCATGGAATTTGGCTATAAGGCAGTCAGCTTGGATGTTTGTGCTCTTCACCCAGGAAGCCTCTGATAACGGGTAACCCTTCCATTTAATTAAGTATTGGAGGCGCCCATGTGCCACCTTGAATCGAGGATTCGCTGTACCTCATAGAGAGTTTGACCCCCAACGACCAGGGGGGTCACGTGGTATCGGCCTTAAAGTTGACCCCACTACAGGCTTCAGGAGGCTGCTGTGGAAAACGGGATGTATCTTCCCTAGAAGCCGGGGCAACTGCAGTTGTACTGTAACCGGGTTGATTATTTTTATTATAGGGTATTATTTTTACTAACGGTCCTATAAATTTCGGACCCAATTTCTTGGTTGGGAGTCTGAGTCTCAAATACTTGGTGGAAAGGTAGACCTTCTCTCCCACTTGAAATGGTCTTTGGGGAGTTCGGTGCTTGTCTGCTTGTTTCTTATAGGATTGTGCCGCCTTGGCCAATGCCCTCTTAACGTTCTCCCAGGTTTCTCTCAACATTGCTATCCAATCAGTTAAACTGACAAAGGAAGGGAGCTCCCTTGGGCACTCTGGCATGGGGATGAAGTCCATACCACTCACTATTTTAAACTGGGTTAATCCCGTGCTACTGTGGACAGCATTATTGTACGCGACCTCCGCAAAAGATAGGAGGTCTGCCCAATTGGACTATTGGTAGTTGACATAGCATCTTAAGTATTGCTCTATCATAGCATTCAGTCTCTCCGCCCCCCCATTGGTGCTTGGGTGAAACGCTGAGCTGAGGCCTTGGGACGACCCTATGAATCATAGGAACTCCCTCCAGAATTTTGCTGTGAACTGGACCCCTCGGTCGGAGATGATTCTTCTGGGGACTCCATGCAGGTGGTAGATGTGTTTCAGGAACATTTTGGATAACTGGCAGACCGAGGGCAGCCCACTGCAAGGAATGAAGTGTGCCTTTTTGGAGAATAAGTCTATTACAGTCCAGATCACTGTATTTCCACCACTCCTCGGTAGTTCTACTATGATGTCCATCGCAATCTCCTCCCATGGTCTTGTCAGTTCAGCTACCGGTTGCAACAGTCCAGGAGGGCATCCTGGTCGTATCTTCATCGTGGCACAAATGGTACAAGTTTTTACATAACTGTCTATGTCCTTTCTCATGTGGGGCCACCAGAATTGTCTTCGTACTAAGTGCAGAGTCTTTAGGAAACCGAAATGTCCCGCTGGTTTAACGTCATGGCTCCTTATGAGGTTCAGGGTGCATAGGGTCTGTGGGACATAGAGCTTTGTCCCCTTCCATGCTAGGTCATCCCTTTTTGTCAAGAGATGTTGATTGTCTCGAAACCAGGGGTCCGCCGCTGTTTCAGTTTTGAGCCTTGTCGTTATGTTGCTTGCAAGTTGACTCTTGATTGCGCCGTTGCCGTCTGGTGACCACCTTACCCACGACTTGGGCAGAGGGGATGATGGCGTTCACTACCTGCTCCCGCTCACTGTTATATTGGGGCATCCGGGAGAGTGCATCGGCCAGAAAGTTCTTCCCCCCGGGATGTGCTTAAGCTCGAAGTTGAAACGATTGAAGTATTGCGCCCAGCGGACTTGCCTGGGCGACAACTTCCGTGGGGTTCTAAGTGCCTCCAGATTCTTGTGATCAGTCCAAACTTTGAACAGTCTCTGGCCTCCCTCTAGTAGGTGTCGCCAGGTCAGCAGCGCCCATCTCACCGCGAACGCTTCCTTCTTCCACGCTGCCCATCACCTCTCTGTGTCAGTGAGTTTTCGGGAGGTGTAGGCACAAGGTTGTAGGCTCCCTTGGCCGTTCTTTTGGAGCAGCATGGCCCTTACTGCCACATCACTGGCATCTGCTTGGATGACGAAGGTCTGTACGGGGTCAGGATGCTTTAAGACAGGTTATTTTGCAAAGATCTCTTTCAGTGCTTCGAATGCCCGCTGGCAGGTCGGGTCCCACTGTAGGGGTTGTCCTGGGGCTTCGTTGCGGGACTCCCTGTCTTTAGGAGGTCCGTCAGAGGTTTAGCAATTCTTGCAAATGAGGGGATGAATTGTCTGTAGAAGTTCGCGAACCCTAAGAAGCTTTGCAGTTGTCTGCGGGTGTGAGGGGGTTTCCATTGTAGAACTGATTATACTTTGGCTGGATCCATCTCTAACCCCTCGTTTGATATTCGGTAACCTAAGTAGTCTAAGCATGATTGGTGGAACTCGCATTTTGACAGTTTGACATACAGGTTCGCCCTCAGCAGTTTCTCCAATACTTGGCGGACGACGGGTAGGTGTTCATCTAAGGTGTCCGTGTAAATGAGAATGTCGTCCATGTAGACGAGGACCTCTTTGTAGAGGTGGTCATGTAGAACTTCATTTATCAATTGCATGAACACCGTCGGGGCTCCCTGCAGTCCAAAAGGCATCACTTTAAATTGGAAACTCCCTAGGGGGCAGTTGAATGCTGTTTTCCACTCATCCCCTTCCCTGATGCGTATTCAGTAGTAGACTTCTCGGAGGTCTAGTTTGGTGAAAACTTTACCTTTGGCCAGATGGGCTAGCATGTCTTTCATGAGGGGAAGGGGATATAGGTTGTGTACGCAGGTGGCGTTGATACCTCTAAAATCAACCTCTACACGCATAGAGCCGGCTTTATTTTTAAAAAGGACCCGTGCCGCGACGCGTGGTTTAGCTGGCTCAATGAAACCCCTTCGTAGGTTCTTGTCTATGTAGTTTTGCATTTCACTGAGTGTCATGGCATATAGTTTAGGCTTAGGTAATTTCGCTCCAGGGATGATCTCAATGGCGCAATCGGCCTCGCGGTGGGGGGGGGGTAAAACGTCACATTCTGCCTCGCTAAACACCTCCGCAAGGTCTTGGTACTCTTCGGGGATCTGTTCTGTGTCTTGGAAGCTGTCAGATGCGGCCGCCAGTTGCTCTGTTGTACCCTTAGGGAGGGGCCCTTGTATTGGAGGCATCTTCCTTTGCTGGGGTGGGGAGGATTGGGGCCCCTGCGTGGTGGGCATCTCCCCTGGTTGGAGCGGGAGGGGTTGGGGGCCCTTTGCAATCCTCAGTCTGCGGGTCCCCCCTTGCCTCCAGATAATTGGGCCCCATTTGTCTAGCCACGAGAGTCCCAGTATGACCAGGTTGGTCATTTTGGGGGCTATTATGAACCGAACCATTTCCCAGTGGTCTGCTCGCTCCAGTCTCACTGGCTTGGTCAAGTGTGTGGCGTAAGTCCCCCCCACTAGGGATCCATCCACTTGTTCAAATCGTATTGGGTGGTTGAGCCTTTTTGCACGGATTCCCAACTTTAGGACTGTGGGTAAGTTAATCAGGCACCTCGTGCAGCCTGAATCTATTAGGGCTTGGAAAGTCCCTTGGGTCCCTGTTTTTGGGGCTGTTAGGCATATGGGGAAAAGAAAGGGGTGGATGGGTCCACTCACCATTGGGTCGTCTTCACCCTCGTCCTCGCTGTCATACGACTCGGGGGATTTTTTTTTAAATACTTTTTTTTAAACAAAAACAACATAAAAAGCATCATTCTTCCAAACTCTTACAGACAGTATTTCGATCGGTGAAAATCATTTCGTGTTCTCAAAATTTTCAAATTCTCATTATTTGACAATTATTCTTACCTCTAACTAAGGAAGAAAACAAAAAAAAAAAACAAGGTAAAAAAAAACAAGTGCTTGAACATGTTATCCAAGTTTCATTTCGTATATAATATCTCATCTCCATACTTTGTTATCTATCCATTGATAAAATAGCTCCCATATCAAATAATATTGTTTGTCTTCCTGTTCTCTTATTTCAAATGTCAATCTACTCATTTTGGCACAATCCAACATTTTCTTAATAATTTCTTCATTAGTAATCATCTCTCCAGTTTTTTGCAAATACGATTCTAGCCACTGTTAATATATTCACAATTAAATATTGTAATTCTTTGTTAAATGTCTCTGGTAAGATCCCTAATAAAAATATCTCTGATTTAAAATCAATATGTCTCTTTATCATTTTTTTCAACCATGTGTGTATCTTAGTCCAAAATCTTTTTGCTTCTATGCATGTCCACCACATATGGTAATAAGATCCTGGGGTTTGACACTTCCAACACTTCTCCGATTTGTTCTTGAACATTCTGGCTATCCTCGTCGGGGGTAGATGCCACCTGTAAAACATCTTATACAAATTCTCTTTATATGCTGTAGACATTGTCATTTTATAATTATGTGACCACAATTTTTGCCATTTCTCTAAATCAATACCATAACCAAAATTTTTCCCCCATGCTATCATTGACTCTTTAACTTGTTCTTCTTCCAATTTTGCCTCCAGCAAGTGTCCATATAACTTTTTAATTACATGATCATCAGAGCCCATCAATATCTTATCTAAAGTAGTCAAAACTCTATAAAAACCTTCTTGTTTGAGATCTTCTCGATATCTTGAAAATATTTGCATGTATGAAAACCAATCATCTTAACTCCCTGATCTTCTAAGTCTTGCTTTAGTTTAAGTTCACCCTTTTCATCTCAATAATTCACTATATGAGAAGGTTTCAATTGTAGATACCCAGACTGGAATCTTCAAATAATGATATTTTTTAATCCTCTCCCAATTCAAAAGCAAAGCTTCACGTATCTGATGTCTTCTAAAATACCCCTGTATTTTAGTTCCTTTGTACCATAAACAGGCATGGCACCCCATCAACAAATCATGTCCCTCCAAATTCAGTAACCTAGTATTTTTCAATGTTACCCATTCTTTAATCCATGTTAAACTAGCTGCTTGATAATATAATTGAAAATTGGGTAAATGAAAACCACCCCTTGCTTTAGCATCTTGCAACAACTTAATTTTTATTCTTGCCTTTTTCCCTTGCCAAATATATTTCAATATCATTTTATTAAAATCTGTAAAAAAACCCTTATCCAACTTTATTGATTTCCCTCATCTGGGGCCCCTCTTGCTTCGGTCAGGTGGACGAAGACCTCTGGGCCCTGGGGGGCTTTCTGTGGCGCGTTGGTGGAGCGTTTGGGTCCTCGTTCCAGTTGTACCCTGGGTGGGTCTGGCCATGGTCTTGGGGTTCCACACGCTGCTGCCAGATGACCGATCCCCCCGCACCTGTAGAACCTCAGCGGGCTCCGTGGGACGACTGGTTTCTGGGTGGGTTGTGGTGCTGCTGTTCCCCGTCTGCCGGGTGGTCCTTGATCAGGTTGGCCTCTCTCCCTACTCTCTGGCTGCTTCGACGTGTTGTTGGCTGGCAGTCCCCTGTCGACTTTTATCGCTACTCGGAACCATTCGGAGAGTCGGTTAGGGATGTCTCGATAAGCGGTCACTTGGGCAATTCACTTATCTAGGCTCGTTCTAAAAAAATACACCAGTAGTCGCTCTGGCAAGGGAGGTAGGGTCCCAATGACTCTCCTGAACTCACGGATATGTTCCCGGATAGGCTTCCCCTTCTGCATTAGGTTCCTGAGCTCGTCTTCCACATAGGGGTCCTCTTCTGCCTCTTCGAACCGGGTTCGCAATAGTTGTAAGAACCCATTTGCATTTTGCAGTTGGGGGCCCTGTTCTTGTAGAGGGCTGCTGACCATCTTCTTGCTTCTCCCTCCAACCCCTCTGAAATGGCACTGACTAGGGCTCTGGGAAATGGATAGAGGTGCCCGTAACGATCGATGTAGATTTCAGCTGTATCGAGGAATTGCGCCAGCTGGTCTGGGTCGCCATCGAACTTCCCTCTGAAGCGGGGTGGGTCCTCCCTCGCTGCTCTATCCTCCCAGTGCGGGGCTCTGTAAGCCTGCTCTTGGTGCCACTGATCCTCTTTCTCTCCTCTCATTCTAGGGTAGGGAGGTGGTGTCCTGTCCCGACGGCTTTGCTTGCTGTGCAAGAGAGGAACTCATGGATGCGGTTTTGGGCTTTTTCTCCTTCTGCCATGGGGCGGGGAAGGGCTGTGCCTCCGCCTAGAGCGTCTCAGTTCGGCTGGCTCGACTAGTCCCCCCCTCTCCTTGGGCCTGCATGATGGCTCCTCCTCCAGAAGGGTGGCACGGTCAAATTTCTCCTTCAGTTCATCTATGGGGCACTGGAGTGGCTTCCCTGAAGCTTTTTGGTGCCTGGCCTGCTGCCAGTCCAATAGCCAATCCACCCTCCCCAACTCACTTAGGGGTTTCCCCTTCCCCTGAACGTTCGGGAAGGGAAATTCAGCCTCTGCAGATTTTGGCAAGAGCCCCGGATACTTATCTCCCTCCTTTTTGGCTTGCGTCGCGGTCGTCTGACCTTGGCTGTCTTGCAGCTTCGTTGGGGGAGGGAGGGGATGAGGCCCCGAGGTATCCAAGCTGGCTGTAGTCAAGACTGGCTCTTTTCCAGTTGCTTGAAGTAAACTTTCCTGGGACAAATTACTTTCTGCCATGGTGTCTGGACTGCTCCTCCATTCACTCCATACGTCAGGGAGGGAGGCAGAGGCTTGGAGGTCAGCCAGCCTGGCTTGGAAAGGAGTTTCAGCTGTCTGTCAGGTTCCGATGTTATCTCAAATAAATTTCATTCTCAAACGCAAAGTCTTTAATGAAATCTTCCATTTATTGAAAAAATAACGATCTGTCCTGAACTTATATACAGCCAAAACTGATTCTTTGATCCCAAACCCCTCCCTTTCCGTTCCTCAAACCCCCCAGTGTCTCATTGGCCATCTTCCAAATCAGTCATCCATCCCGGCTGCTTCAAATCATAGGAATGTCCCCCCTCCCTTCATCACCTAGGTGACGTTATCTGCCAGAAGAAACTGGGTGAGAAGCCAAGCTGCTAAAATTCAAACTGCCACTACTAAACTTTTTTCCCTTCATGTCAGCGATGGAGCAAGAAGGATTTAGAGCGCTGACACCTGGGTTGTACAGACACATGGAATCAAAATCACTTGAACCAGGGGTGAAATGCTCCCGGTTCAGACCGGCTCAGGTAGGTAGCGATGGCGGTGGGCAGTTCGGAGAACCGAGAGCAAAAATCCCTGCCCCCGCCCCCATGCCCAGCTGAGCCGCGCAATCATCAGAGACTTTTTCTCTTTTAAATGGCTCTGAATCCCAGCTGAGTTGCCTGCTAATCAAGCAACTAAGCTTGGATCGCCAGAGCCATGTAAAAGAAAAAAACTTTTTTCCTTTTAAATGGCTCTGCCTGCTAATCAGTAGCAAAAATCCCTCCCCTCCCCCCCTCAGTTTGCTTACTTTAGCTGCTGGTCGCAACGCCTTGCTGTAAACCCTGCAATTGATTGCCTCAGCAAGCAACTAAACCTGCCTGCAATCAAGCAGGCAGGGAGTTGTGGACTTCAACTCCCAGAATTCCTCAGCCAGCAAAGTAAAGCCGGCTGAGGAATTCTGGGAGTTGAAGTCTACAAGTCTTAAAAGTTGCCAAGGTTGGAGACCCCTGTTCCATTGGGTAAGTTTTTCCCCCCTTTGGGAGCTTTAAAAAAAATAGTTAATTGGGTTTTTTTTAGTTGTTCTTTTTTTTAGACTTAGCCATTTAAAGTTTAGGAAGTTTTAAATTTAGCTGCTTTTATATAAAAACAAAAATAAAATAATATTTGTGCAGCTTTCTGAGATTTAGTGTGTTTCTATAGTGTTTCACTCTTAACTACACAATCACACAAAATCTCACAAACCTGTATGTGGAATTTTGTGTGTAAAGTGTAAAAGTTTGTTTTTTGGGTTTTTTGTGACTGTGTGAGGTCCCTGCTGGAGACTAAAATATATGAAGAACAGTTGCATGATTTGGGTTTGGCTATTATAGAGAAAAGATCTAGGGTTGACATAATAGCAGTATTCCAATATTTGAAGGGCTGCCACAAAGAAGATGTGGTAAACTTATTTTCCAAAGCACCAGAGGGCAGGACAAGAAACAATGGATGGAAACTAATAAAGGAGAGAAGCCAATCTGGAATTAAGGAGAAACTTTCTAAGAATGAGAACAATTAACCAGTGGAACAGCTTGCCTTCACAAATTGTGGATGTTTCATCACTGGGGATTTTTAAGAAGAGAGCTACGTGACTGAAATGATATAGGGTCTCCTGCTTGAGCAGAAGATTGGACTAGAAGACCTCCAAGGTCCCTTCCAGCTTGTGTTGTGTTGTGTTGTATTGTATTGTAGATAATCAAGAAACAGAACTGTGAACAACTAGAAGCAAAGTTATAAATAGTAGTCAGACAAATCATGACAAATCAATGTTATTTCATTCTTTGATAAAGTGATTAAATTAGTAGACCAGTGAAATGCTGTGGACATAGAATACTTAGATTTCTGTAAGGCATTTGACAAAGTAGACCAGAACCTACTTCTTGGTAAGCTAGAAAAATGTGGAATAGACAACATCACCACCAGATGTACTCAAGACAGTACTCATGTACTTGCAGTACTCAACGAGTACTCCTTAATGGTTCTGTCAAGGCTCTGACTAATGAACCCAAGCAAATCAGAACTCTGAGACTGGGCTCCTTCTCAAAGGTCTTCTTTATTGAGTACATTATATCAGCACAACTTCAAAGGAAAACTAATTCTAAATCTTTTCCATAGTTTCAGTATAATTAAACTAGGAAATAACCCATCCCCAACTGTCACAGGTCGCACTGGCCAATTGGGTAAATGGGCAGGCTCTCCAGGCACTCCTTTCCCAACCTTATCCGTTGCCAGTAGAGATGACCTTGGTTCTCACAAGAAAGCTCTCTGCTGTGTCTAGTAATGCATTCCAACCTCCTTCCCCCCCCCCTTCCCCTCCATGTGACAACTGAGGGACAGAGAAATGGCTCCTGCCAGGTTTGATTTGAAGTTGACAGGTACTACATCCACATGGAGAGAAGTAAGCAGTGGGGGTACCACAAGGCTCTTCAATATCTTCATAGATGACTTAGATGCGGGAATAGAAGGGGAACTCATCAAATTTGCATAGGATAGACAGGAATAGCTCAGGATACAAAAAGATCTTGACAAACTTGAACAGTGGTCCCTATCCAACAAAATGAATTTTAATGTGGAGAAAAGCAAACTTTTACATTTAGGTAGGAAAAATCAAAGGTACAGATTAGACGAGACTGGCTCAAAAACAATAACTGAGAGGGACTTTGGAGTCCTAGTGGATGGTCATTTGAATATGAGCCAGCAGTGTGCAGCAGCAGTGAAAAAAACTGATACAATCCTGGGCTGTATAAACATAGGCATAGAATCAAGATCAGGTGAAGTATTAGCACCACTTTATAAAACCTTAGTAAGGCCACACCTGGAATACTGCAACCAGTTTTGGTCACCATAGTACAAAAAAGATGTTGAGACTTTAGAAAAAGTTCAGAGAAGAACAACTAAGATGATCAAAGGCCTGAAGACTAAAACATGAAGAGTGGCTGCAGGATTTAGTTTTGGCTAGTTCAAAGAAAAGAAGAATGAAGGACGATATGATAGCAGTATTCCAGTATTTGAGGGGCTACCACAAAGAAGAGGGGGTCAACTGTATTCTACAAAGCACTAGAGGGCAGGACAAAAAATATGGTTGGAAACTAACCAAAGAGAAAAGCAACCTGGAATTAAGGAGAAACTTCCAAACAGTGAGGACAAGTAACCAGTGGAACAGCTTGCCTTCAGAAATCGTGGACACTCCCATCACTGGAGGTTTTAAAAAAGAGACTAGACAGTCACATATCTGAAATAGTATAGGTTCTCCTGTTTGAGCAGGGGGCTGGACTAGAAAGTCTAGTCCTAGTCCTAGTCCTAGTCCTAGTCCTAGTGCTAGTCCTAGTCCTAGTCCTAGTCCTAGTCCTAGTCCTAGTCCTGTCAAGTCAAATTAGTCTGGTCTTGTCCATTCTTCAGTCCAGTGAGATAATATTGTAATAGTATTTATTTACTGTGAAAAAGCAAGCACATCTGGATAGTCTCATAGTCAACTTAGAGTTTCTTGGTGCATGGTGGAAATTTTTACTAAGTCTCATCAAATCAACTGATCATTATCTTGTCCTAATCTGAATGGGAAACTAGTAGTAGAGTACAAATACTAAAGAGCTCAATAAGGCATTGGTGAAGAAGCTGAAAAAGCAGGTAATATTTTTGCTGATTCCCTTTGTTGATAGTCAAAAGAGAAAAATAAGACCCTGAAAGTGTACAGCTACAGGAAGTCCTTGAATTATAACAACAATTGGGACTGGCACTTCTTCACTAAGTGATGCGGTCATTAAATAAAATATTCCCTATTTTACCACATTTTTTGCAACAGTTGTTAAGCAAATCAGGGTTAAATGAAGCAATTGTTAAGTGAATCTAGCCCCCCATTGATTTTGCTTGTTGTAAGCCAACTGTGGGAAGGTAGCAAATGGTGATCAGGTGACCTCAGGACGCTGCAACTGTTGTAAATACATGCCAGTTGCCAAAGACCTGATTTTTTATCATGGTTGTAAGTGAGTGGACTGGACAAGAGATACTTTTTTCAGCACTGTCATAACTTTGATCAGCTAAAAAATGGTTATATGCGGTAATTCTGGTGGGCCTCTCATGAGGGGTCCGAATCAGAGAAGACACTCATGCAGTGTTTTCTCAGGATGAGAGCCCAGAGCTGACTCCGAAACCCTTCTTTATTGCAATCAAAAGCGAGAGATAAGGGGAGCAAGCAATCAGGTTGTTGGGATTATAATTATGCCTCTGTATGGGTGCATTCCATACTTCTTACGCATACACTAGGAGGCCGCTTTCTTGAAGGCTGGTGGTACCAGGAGTGAGGTAATGTTTTTCTAATCCAAGACAAACCAGTCTGCACGTGCACCATGATCTATAAGTTTGATTATTCCCACATCTCCTCTGTTTTTGTTTTTTGGCACACAAATTCAGTTTCGTCTTCAGACGTGACATGCATATAGGTCTTCTCTTCTGTTGTCTTTCCCTCTTTTATCCACTCCACCATTTCCGAGTCGTTGTCCTCTATCGGCAGAGTTAACAGGGATTGCCGTTCGACCTGTGTTTGGTTAATTATCATTAGATTTTGTTTGGGGCTTGGGAGAAAAGAACGCATCATGGTTATAAGGGAAGGAATACATTGAATGCAGCAGCATAAGCAGACTAGCAAGATTACAATCATTAATACAGCAGATAATATATTTTTCAACCATCCCATTCCTGGGAGCCATGACCACATTGCAGCCCAAATGTCAGAAAAGTTTAAAGTTTCAGGGTAATTGCCGATGGGGTTATCATTGATCAAAGAGTGCATGTTGTAGATTATTGTGGAGATATTGGCCTGGGGATCCGGTACATACACACAACATGCGGGACCCACCAAGGCACACACCCCTCCTTTAGAAGCTAACATGATGTCAACTGCAAACTGGGTATGCAAGGAAAAGGTTCTGAGGTCGCTGAGTTGTTTGTTTATCATGGTAAGGGCATCGGTGGTCCCATTGAACATGGCGACTGTCCAGTTGTTGAGCTGGCCAATGTCATAAGCGTTCCAGCCAGTGCCCAAGGCAGGGATTAAAGCCCGTATAGCTATCATGTACCATGGCATGTCATAGCTGAGACCACCTTCTCGTTTAGCCCGGGTGTAATATTGTGGACTATGTCCTTTAGTGTGTTGTGGAATTTCTGACAACTTAAGTACCATAGGTGTGACTTTCCCTAGAGTGCAGGTACCACTCCATTTCATGGGAAGAGAGCGATATGCCTGTGTGCCACAAAGGACCCACCAATCATTTGGTAACGCATATGAGATGTTGTTCTGCTCTTTGCTCCAGTTGTACATTGCTACAAACCTTTCGCACAGATTATATTCCCATACAGGTAACAGGGAGGTGTTCATAGGGCAAGTAATAGGTACTGGCATAGCCTGAGCGCATGGATGGTAAACACCAAGATCTTTACTTGATGCAGTTCGAATGCGCGATAGGCAGAGGTCCGCAGGGAAAGGCACGTGAATTTTAACACTGTCTATGTATTTTCGTGTGGGGTACAAAGCGAGGTCATTTATAGATTGTACTTTGTTCAATGGGGTCGCTTGTAGCATTATTCCTGCTCTCGCGTCCGATGGTATGGGGGCACACATCCAACACTTGGAGGAATTAGTCTGTTGGCTGAGCGAGAGCATGTCCTTGAGATAGACATTGTCCTCCCAGCTATCTGGCAGCATCAGTAGGCAAGTTGCAAGGGGGATGATGACAAGTAGAAGGAGCACTGAAGGCAATGGAGACATCCTCCTCTGTTTTTGTTTTTAGGCGATAAGGTCTTACGTGTCTGCCGGGAACCCAGATGGTCTGGTTGTTGTACTGGACTGCTGCGTAGCCTCGCCCCCAGGTGAGAAGGTTTGCTGGGCCGTGCCAGGTGGGATCGGGAAGTCGCTTGAAGTAGCCTTTGGTGGATCGGCTACTGCAAGTGGAGAAGCAGAAAAGTGACGAGTCGCGGCCGCAGCAGGAGGCGTGCCCGTCAGATTAACAAAGTTCAAAGTATATATACACAGATTAAGTCTGTTCTGCAGCAGCGGGAGGCTAGGGGGAAGTTTTCCCTGTGTCTGATTGTATCTGTCCAGGGCGTGTTTTAAAGTTTGATTGGCACGTTCTGCCAGTGCCTGGCCCTGGGAATTGAACAGTATGCCAAATTTGTGAACAATGGACCATTGCCTACAGAAGGTGGCGAAGGCAGCACTAGTGTAGGCCGGGCCGTTATCAGTTTTAAGTTGTTTTGGGCATCCCAAAGCTGCGAAGGTCCGAATGCAATGATTGAGAACATGTTTGGCTGTTTCGCCCCTCTGGGGGGTTGCCATGATAAAACCTGAAAAGGTATCAATGGAAACGTGCAAATATTTCTAAGGGGCAAAGGATGGATATTGCGTGATGTCCATTTGCCAGAGTTGACAGGCTTCCGTCCCCCTGGAGTTCATGCCCATGGGGAGGGAGGTGGCCTGCTTACTACAAGTGGGGCATTGCTGTAAAATAGCAGTTGCCTCTGCTTGAATAATTCCAAATTGCTTCATGAGTGCCTTTTTGTTTTGATGAAAGTAGGAGTGACTCTCCCAAGGAGAGAGTGAAGACAGAGTCAGAAGAGAGAGGCTAGACGCAGCCGTATCGGCTACGTCATTGCCCTCCTGGAGAAATCCAGGAAAAGGTTGATGACTTCTTATGTGGGCAACAAAATAAGGGTGCGTGCGTATATGAGGGACTGTAAGGTTGTAAAGAGAGAGAAAAGATCGTCATCCAAAGAGGGGGACAGATAAGATTGAAAGATAGTTTTTACTATCTGAGTAACGTAGGGGCTATCAAGAATCAGGTTAAAAGGTTCCATAGGGAACTGCTGAAAGGCGAGGGTGGTGGCGGCTAACTCAGAGCGCTGTGCAGAGGTCTGGGGTGGAGTGATTCTGGTGTGCCACCCATCAAGATACCACGCACAAGCGCCCCGGGTCTTGCTACCGTCCACGAAAGCAGTGATAGCCTGGGGAATGGGCCCTGATCTTAGTTGAGTATCCCATTCCACCGGAACCTGCCACAGAAGCTGAAAGTGGGGATCCGGCGGGGGATGGCAGGAGATGGCCCTTGGCCACTCCGTGAGGGCAATTTGGAGAGCCTCAGAGTTGGTGTATAGGGTTTCCCATGTGGAAAGGGCACAGGGAACATAGAGCATAGTAGGCTCGACTGCGGCTAACTGTTTGGATTTAAGTCTTCCTTTTGCGATGGGAGAAGCAAATTGAGAGGGCTTTTGAGTGATGGTATTTCTAGGGGTATGCGGTAGGTGTAGCCATTCCAGGATGCGTACAGAGCCTGGGTTCTGAATGATGGCTGCCATGGGGAGGTGTGGAGTATTGATGATGACAATTGAGAATGGCTCATTGGATACACAACAGTTCACACATTGAGCATGTATGGCTGATTCAATTTGCGAGAATACATCCTTTTGTGCGGGTGTAAGAATGTTAGGGTCAGATGGATGCTTTCCTTGTGTGAGGGCTGAGAATAAAGGTGCTAATTGTGCCAAAATAGGGGCGAATCCAATTAATTGTGCCTAGGTATTGTTGAAGCTTAACTAAGGTAGTCCTTTGAGAGAGGCTTAAGGAAGGAAAGACTGGAGCTGCATGAGAAGAGAGCAATTTATGGCCAAGGTAGGAGTAAGGTCCCCTGTGTTGTATTTTTTCAGGGGCTACTTTAAGACCTCCCCTTGCGAGTAGGGAGACAAGTTGGGGTAAGGTTTCAGCAACGGTGCCCGCAGGCCCCGGTGCGGCAACGAGGATATCATCCATATAATGATAGATGAGGAAGTGGGGAAAAAGAATTCTGTATGGTTCTAGGATAGCATTGACATAGGCTTGACATATAGTGGGGCTGTTCAGCATGCCTTGAGGGAGGACACACCATTGATAGCGGGAAGAAGGTTTTTGCATGTTCGGTTCAGGGACAGTGAAAGCAAAAAGAGGCATGTCCTCAGGGTGCAGTGGGATAGAGAAAAAACAGTCCTTTAGGTCTATCACCATGAGATCGTGATGTATCGGAATCAAGTTGGGATTGGGCAAGCCACATTGTAGCTCTCCCATGGGCTGTATAATGGCGTTTATGGATCTGAGATCACATAAAAAATGCCATTTGCCAGACTTTTTCTTTATTACAAATACTGGAGTGTTATAGGGGCTCAAAGAAGGTTCAATGTGACGCAGGGCAAGTTGCTCCGCTACAAGGGAGTGTAATGCAGAGTTTTTCAGAAGTAAGAGGCCATTGGTCAATCCAGACCGGAGTATCAGAAAAGGGGTTGGTATAGACATCATTCCAAACTTAATTTGGCACCAAGCTGGTGCATAAGGTCACGTCCCCACAGGTTGATGTGCAGGGGGAGGATGACCGGTTTAATGTATGCAGTTGTGGATGTATGCGGAGAGGTCACAGATAGCCAGTCCTTACTTATTTGCGCAGCTTGCGTTCCTCCCACCCCACGAACTGCTGGGGCTGGCTCGAGGGGCCAGTGTGCAGGCCATTCCGCAGTCCGGATTACTGACACATCAGCGCCGGTATCTAGAATGCCAGAGAAACGGAGACCTTTAATATGGAACTCCGTTGCTGGACGGGCATCCTGCATGGTTTTTGTTACAGCCAGCAAGTCTGCGGGGGGCGGTGATGTTGCGGGGGGAAGGAGTAATAGTTTGTCAATTGCCTCCCCTTTTTGTATTGAGATTGGACAGTTTGGAATAAAATTGATATCTGCAGTGACAGTATTAGAACACGACAGGAGTGCTGGAGGGAATGAGCCACCTCGCAGAGTAAAAGATTCATGAGGCATGACAATAGCGGAGGAAGAAGGGGGAAGAGTTTGCGTCGACGAGGCGGAAATAGAATAAGGCGTGTTGGGAAAATCTGCGTCGAGGGATACATCAGCGGTGAGAAGCACAGGAACAGGAAAAGAAGCAGGCAATTGCGGTAAATCTGCAACCTTGAGGGAGGGGCCGGAAGCTAGCCCCGTTATCAGTTTCCCGACTGGGCAGAATTTTGACTTGATCGACATTGATTGGCCCAATGGAAACCCTTTTTGCATTTTGGACACATTGTTTTTGGTTTCGCCGTAGGATTGTTATTTTGTTGAGCAGCGCTTCCGCCCGGGGCGCAGCATTGTGACTTAAAATGGCCAGGTTTTCCGCAATTGAAACAGTTGCCGGAAGGGCGAGAGCTGCCTTGCTGTAAGGCGGTGGCGAGGGATTCCATAGCGAAAGCCTGAGTGCCTACTATGCGGCAAGCTTTGAGATAGTCAGCAAGAGTAACACCGGGCTTGGTAGAGAGTGGTTGTAAAATGCGACTGCAATCAGCGTTAGCGTTCTCATAAGCCAATTTTAGTAGCAGTTCTGACCTAGCGACCGGGTTGTCAATCTGTCGCTCCACTGCCTTTTGCAATTCGTCTATGAAATCAGCATATGGCTGATTAGGGCCTTGATGGATTTTTGAGAATGAGGCAGTGGGGATGCCAGACACTTCGTCGGTCTTATCCAAAACACGTAAGGCGAGACTGACAGGCGGGAAAACAGCTTGAGGGACTTGCATCTGAGCAGCGATAAGGGCAAAAGTGCCGGTGCCTGAAACGTGGTCTCCCGTTACCCCAGCCACTCCGGCCATCCGGACAACATTTTGAGCCTCCCGGAGGAAGTCAGATTCCCACACGACATACTGTGGTCCCGTGAGGATCATTCTCAGCAAGTCTCTCCAATCTTGGGGAGTCATGACAAAGGGCACAGCCAAAGAGTTCAAGAGTCCTTTAGCGTACGGAGATGTAATTCCATACATTGCCACAGCGGTTTTTAAGTCCCGAATTGTTTTTAATGGGAGCGGCTCGTACTGGGGAACAAGGGGCCCTTGACCAGCAGGGTTAGGGACAAGCACGACCAGGAAAGCAGAATATTGCTCGAGCTCGTCAGGATCCAGAAGACCCTGACTGCGGGCTTGAGCCATGGCCGCGGCAACGGCACTTACAGGCACAGGGGGAGGAATGGGTCCAGCAGGGTTGGCGGGTGGAGTGCAAGGAGCGGTTGGGGCAGTTACTGAAAATGCGCTCTTTTCCTTGGGCTGTACTTCCTTTTTGTAGGGGGGCGGAAGCGCAGGGGCGATCGCAGCCTCTGCTAAACCCTTTTCATGAATCATAAGGCACTCCATGACTACCCGCCATGCTGCAAGAATCTTCCCGGGGGCTCTGGGGCTTTCATGGAAGTAAGTTCCCAATCGTCTCCACGTAGCCATTTTGAGTGAGCCCTTTTCCGGGTAAGCCGGATAGTGTTGCCAAATGTATTTGAGCAATGCAATTAGGTCCTTTTTGGACAGTATGGGTAATATTTTACCATTATTTTTTAGAATAATAATTGAAACCTTGATTAGTTCGCCAAGCTCTTGCAAGTGCACTGCTTGCTGCTTAGAAAACCCTCCTCCCATACTCACGAGGGGATTGTCGTCTTGCTTCGGACGAAATCGTGTGCAGAGCCTCTTCCAGGCGATCAGTACAGGAGGTCCAAGGGACGTATAACCATTGAGGTTATCACGTTGGGGTCACCATTTGTGGTAATTCTGGTGGGCCTCTCATGAGGGGTCTGAATCAGAGAAGACACTCACGCAGTGTTTTCTCGGGATGAGAGCCCAGAGCTGACTCCGAAACCCTCCTTTATTGCAATCAAAAGCAAGAGATAAGGGGAGCAAGCAATCAGGTTGTTGGGATTATAATTATGCCTCTGTATGGGTGCATTCCATACTTCTTATGCATACACTAGGAGGCCGCTTTCTTGAAGGCTGGTGGTACCAGGAGTGAGGTAATGTTTTTCTAATCCAAGTCCTGTGTACGTATTACAACTGGACAAACCAGTCTGCACGTGCACCATGGTCTATAAGTTTGATTATTCCCACATCTATAAATTAAGGACCACCTGTAGCTAAAAAGAAATATCAAGAAATATTTGAAATCTAAAACTATGGCCTTCATGGCCAGTATGAGAGATTTGCCTTTACAGGAAATTGTGAAAAATAAAGGAAATAATTGTTGTGATCCTTTGTTTATTCTCTTAATTCCACACTCAGGTAACTTTTTAACATTATTTTTTATCATATCACTTGACAAATCTTCATTTTTAAATAGAAAGCCTAACTGTAGGCAATGAATGAATCCCAGCTGAATGCAAAGTGCAACCTAAATTAGGTGTGAGAGTGTCTTTGAACTCATATTTGGTACAAAAATCTATTCTTGTTAAATTTTCCCAGTTTTTTTACTCACCTAATTTAACAGAAATATGCTTTTAGTTCCCATACTATTATAATTCAGAATTTTTAAATAGTTTGTTGTTTATTCATGTCAGAAGTATCATGATTAAAATAAGGCATACTATATGATATAAAATATAAGATTGAAATATGTACAAGTTAAACAGATCTAGCCCAGAAACTAGCAACATTAATGGTATACATGTGTTGTCTGTATGTCACCACAATTGCAAATGGTAGAAGCCACTGGATAGCCCCATTTGTTCAGATCTTGTTGTACCCGTGTGCAGTCTATTCAACAATTTCCATACTTCCCAACTTTTGTCAGACCCTAATGCCAGCCCATCACTTGGCTCCATCCAGTATTAGTTCTTTGTAGCTTTCCATAGGATCTCACTGCTTTCAAAGTTTTCAAAGGCTTCCGTTGACCTAAGAAAGCTTTTTCTGGATTTTAATCTCTGATGAATTGGTTGTAGCCCATAGAGCAGGGGTATCAAACTAAATTTCATTGAGGGCCGCATCAGCATTATGGTTGTCCTCAAAGGGCCAGTTGCATGTAAGACACTCATGTAAGACCATGATGACTCACAGCAGCCAGGTGGGCGTGGCTGGGTGATCACATCCAGGTTGCCGTGACTAGGTGAACGTGGCTGGGTGGCTGCGGCTGGCTGACTTGGGACGGCTGCATCGGGACGGAACAAGTTCCTGGAGCACTGGGGAACTGCCAGAGGCCTGGAAAAGGGCTGATGTAGTTCCCATCTTCAAAAAAGGAAAAAAAAATAGATCCAGGAAACTACAGACCTATCAGCCTGACCTCAATACCAAGGAAGATTCTGGAAAAGATAATCAAGCAATGAATCAGCAAACACCTAGAAACAAACAAAGCAATAGCCAAAAGCCAACATGGGTTTGTCAAAAACAGATCATGCCAGAGAAATCTTATTGCATTCACTGACAGTGACAAAATTAGTGACCAGAGGAATGCTGTTGATATCATTTACTTGGACTTCAGTAAGGCATTTGATAAAGTAGACCATAACCTTCTTTTTGATAAGGTAGAAAAATGCGGGTTAGACAGCATCACCACAAGATGGATTCTCAACTGGCTGACCAACAACACCCAATGTGTAGTCCTCAATGGAACTGCATCTACATAGAAGTATGCAGTGGGGTACCCCAATGATCGTGTTTTACACCCAGTACCAGGGGTGAAATGCTCCCGGTTCGGACCGGCTCGGGTGAGTAGGTAGCGTTGGCAGCGGGCAATTCAGAGAACCGGTAGCAAAAATCCCTGCCCCCGCCCCCCATGCCCAGCTGAGCCGCACAGTCATCAGAACCTTTTTTTCCTTTTAAATGGCTCTGACGATCCAAGCTCTGGCGATCCCAGCTGAGTTGCCTGTTAACAGGTAGCAAAAATACCTCCCCCCTCCCCCCTCCAGCTTGCTTACCTTAGCTGCTGGTCGCAATGTCTGCCTTGCTTCGATTGCTATAAACCCTGCAATCCATTGCATCAGCAAGAATCTCCCTGCCTGCAATTAAGCTCTATCTGCTTGCCTGCCTTCCTGCCTGCCTGCCTGCAGGGGTCTCCAACCTTGGCAAGGAAAGCCAGCTGGCTGAGGAATTCTGGGAGTTGAAGTCCACAAGTCTTAAAGTTGCCAAGGTTGGAGACCCCTGTTCTATTGGGTAAGTTTTTTCCCCCTTTGGGAGCTTTAAAAAAAAAGTTAATTGGGGTTTTTTTTAGTTGTTCTTTTTTTAGACCTAGCCATTTAAAATTTAGTAAGTTTTAAATTTAGCTGCTTTTATATAAAAATAAAAATAAATTAAAATAAAATAATATTTATGCAGCTTTCTGAGATTTAGTGTGTTTCTGTAGTGTTTCCCTCTAACTACACAACACACAAAATCTCACAAAGCTGTATGTGGAATTTTGTGTGTAAAGTGTGTGTGAAAGTTGGTTTTTTGGGTTTTTTGTGGCTGTGTGAGGTTCCTGTTGTTGCAGGAGCCATTTTAGGTCTAGCACAGCTGCTTTTACATTGTGAGTGAGCCAGTTGTGTTGTGTTGTGTTGTGTGTGTGTAAAGTGTGAAAGTTGGTTTTTTGTGGCTGTGTGAGGTTCCTGCTTGTTGCAGGGGCCATTTTGGGTCTAGCACAGCTGCTTTTACATTGTGGGTGAGCCTGTTGTGTTGTGTTGTGCTTTGTAGGTTAAAAAAGGGCAAAGAAGTGACATTGACTTGGCCACGCCCACCTGACCAACAAGCCACGCCCTCCCAGTCACCTTACCACCAAGCCATGCCCACTAACCAACGCCCACAGTACCGGTAGCAAATCTTTATCAATGATTTGGATGACGGGATACATGGGGAACTCATCAAATTTGCAGATGAAACCAAACTGGCAGGAATAGCCAACACTCCAGAAGATAGTCTTAAGATACAGAAGGATCTTGACAGACTTGATCAGTGGGCACTATCTAACAAAACGATTTGTAAGTGAAGCATCCTCAGCAATAGGATGGGAGACCATCGGTAGAGGCCAAGAGGAGAGAGTAAGGGAATGGCGAGAGGGCAACAGGGCTGCTGGTGACCAAATGCTAAGGCAGGACTTCCCTCCCTGCCTCCTTCTCCTTCCCATCTCCTTCCTCCTTCCCTCCCTCCGGGTGAGGCTGGGCAGCGAGTGGGACATCGAGGTGGTGGAGGCACTGGTGGCAGGCACAGTACTGCTGCTGGGACTCTATGCACTGCTCTACTAAGACCGGAACATGGTCAACCTTTGGGGCAAGACTCTGTTCATCACAGGTCAGCTGTCTCCTTTGCGTGTGTCCAGGGGAAGCGCTAGGTTAGGCTGGGGCTATTGTTGCACGGACCGGCTCCTTGCTGACTCCAGGACAGCTTCACAAGCCAGATCTAACCACATCACGGGCCGGATCTGGCTTGCGTGCCATGAGTCTGCCATAGAGGGTGTTGTCTAGATAAATGATATAAACCTCTCTCTGTGTGCTGCTGCTTCTCTGTGAACAGCAGGCGGGGCAATGCCGGCTAAGTGGTAGATTTTATGTTGAGAAGTAGTTTAAGGTATCCAGTAAAAATTCTGCCACCTTCATTCAGAGCAACACCTACTTTCCCAGCATGAGTTAAATCAGACTGGGCAGGTGTATTTGCCTGCTGAGTAGCAAAGAGCTAGAGCTGTTGTCTTAAGGACCCTTGGTTTGGCATCCCAGGTAGAGCTCATTAATTTCCAGAGGATGTTATTTTGTCAGCTGACCTTAAGTTTAATATTGGTATAGTGTTGCTTATATGTTAGGGCCTTATCTAGAGTAACCCCTAAATATTTAAGCCTGAGGCAATGCTCCAGTAATGTCCCTTCTGTCAGCGATCTAACTTGTTCTATTTTCATCGCTGCCATGAAGATCAAAGAGAAAAGAAAAGAAAAGAAAGAGCTAGCAGAAACAGTTTGAAGTTTTAGTAGCTTGGCATTTGATCTAGTGTTCTTCTCCCCCTTAATAGATAGGGTTACCCAGGTGATGAAGGAAGGGGGACATTCCTGTGATCTGAAGTAGTTGGCAGAAGAGACTGACTTGGAAGATGGCCAATGGGCATTGAGATTTTGAGAGGCAGAAGGGGAGGGGTTGGTTTCAGAGAATCAGTTTTGGCTGCATATGAGTTCAGGTCGGATTGTAAATTCTTCAATAAAGGAGAGATTCATCAAAGACTTTGCGTTTGAGAAAGAAATTTGAGATTACGTCGAAACCTGACACCTTCCATATAGTATGTAGCTTCCTAGTAGCCTGCTTATTGCAAAGATGGAAGGCATATACCTGAGTTTTTGCTGGATTTGGTCTTAATTGGTTATCACAATAGTATCAATCCAGCTCTACCAGCGCTTCAGTTAAATGTTGTTCAACCTCCTCGAATGTTTTTCCCTGTATGGTCATTGCTCAATTGTCAGTGAACACATATAGTTGTTAGTACCTTCAGAGAGAGCTGATCATTGGTGTAAATATTAAAAAGAGTTGGAGCCAATACACTACTTTGTGATAAACTGTTCCTTTGGTTCCTCCATCTACTTCACCTTTCCTGGAACTCCACAAAAAACATATCATTCTGAAGCAGATTCATTTTAATTTTTAAATTAAATTTTGGTAATAAAGTAAAATAATCCACAGACCATTCAATAAATCCTGAATCATGCCCCTGCTCCATTCCATTTGAAATCAATACTTTTGACTTCCCCACATTTCTTCAGTATAAAAAGACATACCACATCAAAGTATGCCTGAATCCACATCCAAGTCTGATATTATTCTGGCTTAGCTTTATACTGAGCAGGTAGTTTTGGAATCACTTTGTATGACAGTGAAGTCATCTAAGATGTTGATTGATCAGTTTGACTTGGAAACTACTTCAAGCATATTTATTTCAGTGAAAAACTCTTAACATTTGTTTAGCTTCCTCTTTTTCATGCTGCTTCTCTTCTACCACATCCAGTTCTTCAAATATCTGAATTTAGAAAACATATAAGTTTGCATATATTTCTTCCTAACATTTAGATCTCATTCAAATCTTGGATTTGAATTGAAATGTAGATCTAAAAGCAAGACAAGTATTAATTTTTTTCACAAAAGATTGGGTTTGACATATTTATAGTATAATCTTGTTTTTTATTTATGTCTAAATTGCATTCTAAATCTTTGGTTTGTTTCCACCTCCCTTCAGTGCAATAGAAAATTCTAGTGCTGATATCGTTATAGTTAGCACTACTGAAGTTGAACAGTCAGAGTCTGACTGTGATATAAATGAGGCACTTGAAACTGATTCTCAGAGTGAGCCTTCCTTGCTTGTCACTTCCCCAGAGGGGTGAGTATCGAAATGATTTTTGCCATGATATCTTAGTGGCAGTTTTGTACTTTCTATTTTATGTACTTATGTTTATATAATAATTTATTATAATGTATTAAATTTTTAATGACAAATGTAGCTGGAAATCTTTGTTTTGAATGTTTACATATTTTATAGTCTTGTAGGTCAGCATACAGAAAATATTTCTTCACAAAGGAAAGGAAAGATGACGAAATCAGAATTTGATCCCAAAATTTCTGCAAGTGAGCAAAAGACAGCTCCAAAGTCTGCTTTGAATGCTTCGGGTAACATAAGAGCAGAGGTAATTAAACTTTTCCTCCCCCACTGAAACTATTCCAATGAACCCTGTTCTCTTGGGTATTATATTTAGGTTATTTCCTATTATTATTATTATTATTATTATTATTATTATTATTATTATTATATTTAAATATTAAATAATATTGTTTAGTAATATATTATTATCGACTGAGTTTCATGTTTAATGAATAAAAGAGATAATAATATAATATTACTAAATAATAATATTTAGTCTGCAAAGACCTCTGCGGTTTTAAAAAAACAATTTGTTTCTAAGTAATGCTCTCTGAGTTTGGAAAATGTTATTAAGAATTTGAATTACATGAATTTACTAAGATTTTCCAATCCATTTAAATAGCTGCAGTTTAAAAGTGGGATACTATAGCTAACTAAAAATTTCATAATTAATATAATAAAATCAGTTTTCTGTAATTCACATTAAAATAATTCTTCCACTTATTTGTTTGTTTCAGAGCTTTGCTTTATTTTCTATTGAAAATTAAGCAAGTTAACACTTTGTCTTATTTGAAAAACTAATTTCATTTTAAGATCAGGAAAACAAGAATCTGGCAAAACAAGATCAGGAAAACAAGAATCTTTTCCTGCTTTGTCTTATACTTTGTTCAAAAAAATCGTGGGGAAAATAGTTTTGTGGGTTATAAAAACAAGGAAAACAATAAAACAAAGGTAAATACTGAAGAAAGTTGATGCTTTCAAAACAGTGCATCTGTGAGGAATAATTTGAAAGAAGGCACACAGCTACATCTCATTATATGATAAGGAAAATGGTTTAATATCTCTCATCTTTTATTTGAAATTCAAATCATATGAAAAATGCTTTTGTCATGTATAATTCTACAGCCTTTATTTATGTCGATTTATTTTTTGTTGATTTACTTATGTTGATTTATCTTGCTGAAACAATTCTTTTTTTTCTAGTATTTTGTTGTGTTGTATTTTTTATTAAAATAATATCCTACTTTTCTATCAGAGGCTTATACTTTATATTTTAAGGTGACTTACAATATAATGCTATAAATAATACCTTACAAATAAAATAATAACAGTATAGTAAACATACAATAAAATAAATAGTACAAAAGCTACAAATACGACTTCCGGTGGCACCGCAGGACGTTGTGGGCACTCTTTTTTAGAGCGCTAGCCCCGTGCTTTGTTAAGTTGCTAGAACAGCGTAAAAACTGCTGTCTAGTGGCGAAGAACCTTCCCCCCCAGGAGAAGAGAGGGAAGAGAGCAGCCAGGCACAGGGTCAAGCTCCCTAAGAGCCCTAGAATAAATTCTGGGGCTCGAAAGGTGAGAGCCCCCCAGGAGCCGGGAAAGCTCCAAAGCCGGGACGTCTCTGTCAAAAGGCAGAGTGAAATGCCGCGACCGCCCCTGCTATCAAATGGATACAAATTGACAACTGAAGCAGGCAGATCAAAACAGGAGGCTACACAATTGCAAGTATTCACATCTTTAATTCCATTGAACACTGTTTCTTTTCATGCCTACAAGAGCGGAGGTGAAGACTTCCGGTGGCGCCGCAAAGCTTCGAGGATGCTCTGACATGAGTGTCTGCTCCGTGGTTTTGTAAAAGCCCCCGAACAGCCGGCTAACGTTGTCGGGAGGCTTGAAAGTCTCTCCCTGGGCAAAGGGGAGAGTGAAGAGCAGGCTGGTGGGGGTAGAGTTCCCCAAGGCCCCCCAGAGAAAGCTCTGGGGTGTGAAGTGTGGGAACTCCCCAGAAACCAGCCAAGCAGCTCCAGACCCGGAACGACTCTGCTGAAGCAGAGCAAGAAGCCGCGACCATCCTAGCAACTCAATTTTAAACCATTTATGGGTAATATAATTTTAAGAATTATTTGTAACATGAATCTCGGGTGCTGGCTGAGCAGATCAGGAGAACAGAAATGAAGGCAGAGAAAACTTTAACTCCGTTTGAAACGGAAAAAATGGTGCCTGAGGGCATGGAGGAAATCTAGTGAAAGTGATTGTTAGCGCTTGTTAACATTTGCAACAGAGACAAAGCTACCGGATTACACTGTAAAGTGGAAGAGGAATGGAAAAGAATTGGGTATTGACTTTAAACAAGTTAGATGCCTAGATTGTGTGGTTTATATATGGATTTTGCCTGACAGCTGAATAAGTACAAGTTGAAATATGGCTGATATTAGAACTGCTGGATTATTGCCTGGTGAATCAGCAAATTCCCAAGGTGTAATTACAAAAATCTTTCAAGAACTTTTAGACTCTCTTACTACTAACATTTTGGCTTTAATTGAAAGAACTTCTCAAAAAAATAATTGGAGGAATAATAGTGATTTGTTGGAGGAAAAACAAGATGAAATTAAACAGAAGAGTTTGGAGAGAGAACAGCAGGTTGTTGGGACTGAACTGCAGGAAGGAACAATGGAAACAGAGGTTTTGGCAGACATTTCCACTCAGCCTACAGAAGAGTTAGAACTGGATCTATTGCTACAAGCAGATAAACTATTTGGCAATAATTTGTGGTTTTACAAACAAAGGAGTAAACTGTTGGACTATACAAGCAAGAAAGAACGAAATGGGGGTTTTAAGCCCAAGCCAAACAAA
>WNWU01000125.1:196820-218472 GCA_012654045.1 Ptyas mucosa | reverse complement strand
GAAAATGTATTCTTATAAAACTTTTTAATAAAAAAAAGAGCGGAGGTGAAGAGGAAAGGGAGGAAAGATGGCGCAGGCTTGTTAAGACAAAGGGATTAAAGTGAAAGTTAAGAAGAAAGTTTTTACTGACTTGCTAATTCACTAGCACTTTGCAGCTATTAGCCCCGCTCAAAACTTTTTGGACTTAATTTTGTATATTAGACTTTGGGACTTAAAGTTTAAAGATTTTTTGGCTTTTTTTCCACTGCCTTTAAGAATTGACTCTGAGACTGTGAGATTTTTAAAATGGCTTCAAAGCAGATAAAATCGGGGCTGCCTAAACCAGGGAGTGCGGGAAGTTCTCCTGCCCAGACTTCTAGGTTGCAAACTTTCTTGGCCCCAGCAGACACACAAGCTCAACCACAACCACAACCACAATCACAAACATTTACACTTGAGATGTTTCAGGGAGCCATGAAAGAAATTAAAGAAGGATTTAAAGAAGATGTTGCATTTGCATTCAAAGGAGTCTCAGATCAAATGGAAGAAATGAAAGACATAATTAAGACAAGAAACAAACATATAAGGGAAGATATAGTTCTTGCACTCCAGGGACTAGTAAAGCATGTTAATTATGTAGAGGATAGAGTTGAAAAGGTTGCTCAAGCAAATGAGATTCTGGATGGTAAAATTGAGGAAACACAAATTAAAATTGAAAAAACAGAAGCTGAAGTGATATTAACACAATACAAGATGATGGAACTTGCTGTGAGAATAAGAGGCTTGCCAGAAGATCCCAAAGAAAACCTGAAAGAGATTTTTGTGGAAGCTCTGGCACAGGGAATCCAGAGGAGAACTTGATTGGCAAATTGAATGGATTTATCGCGTTAATTCATGGATAGCCAGACAAAGGAAGTTACCAAGAGATGTTGTAATCTATTTTGTTACCAGAAGGATTAGAAATGAGATCCTACAAGCCTCTTACAAAAATAAGTTGCAAGTGGCAGGACAAGAAGTTGCAGTATTCAAAGAAATACCACATAAAATGCTAAAATCCAAGAAAGAGTGTGCTTTTTTGGCAGATGAGCTTAGAAACCGACAGATACAATACAGATGGGAAGTTCCAGTCGGCTTACTAGTGAATTATGCAGGAGAGCGATATCGCCTTAACACAGTCTGGAAAGCAAGAGATTTCTATACTAACATATTAAAGGCTGGATACCCATCATCTGTGGGAGTTAAAAAAGCAAAAGTTGCAACAGAGGCGATGCAGAAACAAGCAGCAGGTGGAGCTATGAGTATGCAGGACGAAGTACTGCAACTCTCAAGTGCCGTCCAAGCATGGGATTTAGTGGAAAAACAAGAAGAACTTAAGGAACAAAGACAAACCAGAGCAGTTACCAAACGTAAACAACAAGAATCAAAAATGTTACAAGCGCAGGCTTTACCACAAGGAAGTGGGAATACTGGTTCAGAAGATGTGGGAGGGGCAAGACCGAAAAAGAAATTCCAAGTGGATTACCAAGAGGCTCTTGCCAAGCTTCGAGAGTCTGAAGATGGCTTCTAGGTTTTTAACCTGGAATGTTAATGGTTTAAATTCACCACAAAAGAGGAAGAAAATATTTTACCATCTGAGACAATTTAAAAATGACACAATATGCTTGCAAGAAACGCATATAAGGACAACTGATCAAAAATACTTAATAAATGCAAAATTGGGTACACATTTTGTTGCCTCTGCCCCGGAAAAAAATAATGGAATAGTGATTTATCTGAAGAGAGAATTGATGGCTAGATTAGTAGAAGCAGACCAACAAGGGAGATACTTGGCAATTGAGTTATTAATGGAAAGGAAGAAAATATTATTAATGGGGATATATGCCCCTAATCAACAACAACAAGAAGAAAGATTCTATAAGTTGATACATACAAAATTAGTACAATGGGATTATAACTCATGCATCTTGATGGGGGATTGGAATGGAGTAATAGACCCTGATATTGACAGGAAAAGACTCTCACAGTCTACCAAATTGCGAACAAAATTGCCTAAATCTTTTTTTGAAATGATGGAGGATATGGAATTAAGAGACATTTGGCGTGAAAGAAATTAAAAAGAACAAGATTTTACATTTTTTTCAGATAGACACCAATCCTTTTTGAGAATTGATTTTATATTAATAACAAATGATTTTTTTTTCAGGGCAAAGAAGACAAAGATCTTTCCTAGGATATTAACGGATCATAGTCCAGCTAAACATAATACTTTTTGTAATGCAAATAAACCAGGTAGATGGCTTGCAGGGGTTGCTCCTCTGTCCTAGTCCTATTAGATCTCTCAGCGGCTTTTGATACCATCGACCATGGTATCATTCTGCAGCGGTTGAGGGGGTTAGGAATAGGGGGTACCGTTTTACGGTGGTTCTCCTCCTTCCTCTCCGACCGCTCGCAGTTTGTGTTGGCAGGGGGGCAGAGGTCAACCTCGAGGCGTCTCATATGGGGAGTGCCGCAAGGGTCGGTCCTCTCGCCCCTTCTGTTCAACATTTATGTGAAGCTGCTGGGTGAGATCATCCGTGGTTTTGGGGTGAAATGTCATCTGTACGCTGATGACACCCAGCTGTACATTTCCACCCCAGACCACCCCAACGATGCCCTTGATGTGATGTCTCGCTGCCTGGAGGCCGTGCAGGTCTGGATGGGGAGAAACAGGCTCAGACTCAACCCTTCCAAGACTGAGTGGCTGTGGCTCCCGGCGTCCCGATATAGTCAGCTGGTGCCATCGCTGACTATTGGGGGTGAATCTTTGCCCCCCAGAGAGAGGGCTCGCAATCTGGGTGTCCTCCTGGACGCGCGGCTGTCTTTAGAAGAGCATATGACGGCTGTGGCCAGGGGGGCCTTCTATCAGGTCCGCCTGATTCGCCAGTTGCAGCCCTTTCTGGATCGGGATGCCTTGCGCACGGTCACTCATGCCCTTGTCACCTCCCGGTTGGACTACTATAATGCTCTCTACATGGGGCTCCCCTTGAAAAGCACTCGGAGGCTCCAACTGGTCCAGAATGTGGCCACGCGGGTGGTTATGGGCGCAACCCGATGTGCCCATGTGACACCCCTCCTGCGTGAGCTGCACTGGCTCCCAGTGGTCTTCCGAGTGCGATTCAAGGTGTTGGTCACCAATCTTTAAAGCGCTCCATGGCATAGGACCCGGGTACCTTCGAGACCGACGTCTGCCACAAATAGCCTCCCACCGGCCAGTTCACTCTCACAGAGAGAGTCTCCTCAGGGTGCCATCGGCCAAGCTATGCCGGCTGGCGACACCCAGGGGGAGGGCCTTCTCTGTGGGAGCCCCAGCCCTATGGAATGAACTGCCCCCGGAAATGCGTAAGATCTCCGACCTCCGGGTATTTCGCTGTGCCCTTAAGACCCTGTTGTTCCGCCAAGCTGGGTTATCAATGTAATAATTTTAAATCAGGTGTTTTAATTTTTGGGGTCTTAAATTGAGCCGAATTATTTAATAATTTTAATAATTTTAATTGATCTTTGTCTTGTGCTTTTAATAGGCTGTACACCGCCCTGAGTCCTTCGGGAGAAGGGCGGTATAGAAATAAAATTATTATTATTATTATTATTATTATTATTATTATTATTATTATTATTAATGTTAAGAAAAAAACAAAAATCTCGTACCATAGAGAAAATAGAGTATAAAGGCAAAGAGGTTTACCATCAAAATATGATTAAAAAGGCATTTTTAGAATTTTACACAAGATTGTGTACTGCAGATAAAATACAAGGTGCAGATATAATTTGCACTTGGACAGACAGAATATTCCTATAGTTACAGAAGAACAAAGAGAACGGTTAAATCAATTAATAACAGAGGAGGAGATCCTCTTAGCGATTAAACAGTTAAAAACTGGTAAGGCTCCTGGTACAGACGGATTAACAGCTGTGTATTATAAATATTTACAACTTGAAATGGTTGTACCTCTTAAAGAATTGTTTAATGGAATACAGTTGGGAGAAGGGGGTACCACCTTCATGGAAAACAGCTTTTATCTCTTTAATCCCAAAAGAAGACCAAGACTTGACGCACCCAAAGAATTATAGACCTATATCATTACCGAATACAGATTATAAGATATTTGCTAAGATATTGTCAAACAGGTTAATGTCAGTAATGCAAAAAATGATTCATGCTGATCAATCTGGTTTTATACAAGGGAGGCAAATGAAAAATAATGTAAGACAAATTGTTGATATATTGGAATATTTGGAAAGGAATAATCAAATCCCCGCAGTGCTTATATTTTTGGATGCTGAAAAAGCTTTCGACCAATTGGATTGGCAATTTTTATTGAGGGTGATTTGTAGAATGCAATTTGGGAACTGCTTTATAAATCAATAAAAGCAATATATCAAGAACAGACAGTTCAGATAATTGTTAATGGAAGTTTAACAGAAACTTTTAAAATTGAAAAAGGTACAAGGTAGGGATGCCCTTTATCACCATTATTATTTATACTAACTCTAGAGCTGTTGTTGAATAGAATACGTAATACAGAGAGGATAGAAGGTATTAAAGTTAGAGATTATGAATATAAGGTATGAGCATTTGCAGACTATTTGGTTATGACTCTAACTCAACCAGTGGATTCAGCAAAGATTTTGATGGATATAATTAAGCAGTATGATCAAGTGTCTGGGTTTAAAATAAATGTTGGAAAAACAAAGATGATAGTTAAAAATATGACAATAAACCAAAAAGAGGAGCTACAAAGGGTAACGGGATGTGAAATAGTTAAGAAAGTTAAATATCTAGGAGTTTATATTGCACCTTCTACTGGGAAATTGTATAAATATAATTATGAGTTGATATGGCATAAAATACAACTTGAAATGGATAAATGGAAAAAGTTACAATTGTCTTTGTTAGGTAGGATAGCAGTTATAAAAATGAATGTTTTACCTAGGGGTTTATTCCTCTTTCAAATGATACCAATATTAAAAAAGGATGCCAACCTGGAAGAATGGCAGAAAGGTATTAATAAATTTGTATGGCACAGTAAGAAACCAAGGATAAAATTGAAAATAATGCAGGATATAAGAGAAAGAGGAGGGTTAAAAATGCCTAACTTAAAACTATATTATGAAGCAACTGTACTATCAGCAATTAGTGATTGGATCAATTTAACGAATGGAAGGATTTTGAATATTGAAGGGCATGATTTGGTTTATGGTTGGCATGCTTATTTAGTGTATGATAAAAAGGTGGATAGAGCGTTTAAGAGCCACATGTTGACGAATGCTTTATTGCGTGTCTGGAAGAAATATCAATATAAGCTAAACGAGAAGATACCTATATGGACAGTACCCAGGCACGCAATAGAGAATACGAGTATAGAAAGAAGACAGGATGTGACTACATATACTGATATTCTTTGCATGGAGGGAGGCATATTAAAATTAAAACCTTTAAATGTGTTGAAAGAGGAGAAAATAACACAAACTTGGTTTCAGTATGTACAATTACAAGCCAGATGGAGAAAAGATCAGAAAATTGGTATTATACAAAGTGATGAAAATTTAATAAAACAAATCAGGGACCAAAGCTTAATGCACATAAAAAGATTGTATAATATATTGATAGAGATAGACTCGGAAACTGAGCTAGTTAAAGATTGTATGATAAAATGGGCACAGAATTTTGAACAACCAATAATGATGGAAACATGGGAAAAGATATTGGTAAGAAATGTAAAATTTACATAAGCGCAAAATTTAAGGGAGAATTTTTATAAAATGTTTTACAGATAGCATTTAGATCCAAAAAAATTACCTTGTATGTATCCGAATGTACAACCAAAATGTTGGAGATGTGATTGTCAGGATGCCACATATTTTCATATTTGGTGGACTTGTAAGAAGGTTAAAGCGTTTTTGATAAAAATTTGGTGGATTTTACAAAATATTTTTAAAAAGAGGTTAAAATTTACACCACAGTTGTTTCTGCTGGGTATAATCACGGATTGTACGGTTATAGAGACTAATTTGATTCTGAACCTGATAACAGCAGCAAGATTGTTGGTGGCACAATACTGGAAGAAGCAAGATTTACCTACAATCCAAGAATGGACAATGAAAGTAATAAACCTAGCGGAGATGGCAAAAATTTCGGCGTACTTGATATTTAAGGACTAGAGATGATGGATAGATTATATCCAAAATAAATATCGGAATAAGAAGTTACAGATAGGGTTTGGATAAGTATGTAGATACTTGGAGTGTTTTTTAAGCAATTAAATTGGTAGGGTAATTAGGGAATTGAAGAAGCGAGAAATGTTGGATGTAAGAATTATTTAGACTAGGCTGGATTTTGATTATTGAATGTTATACCCTGTATTTGATCTGGGAAGGGGAGGGGACGGGAGGGGAAGGGGGGAGGGGGTGGATGGAAAGGGGGAGGGGTGCAGGGAGGGGAGGGGGGAAAACTTGTAAACCTTTTGTAAAACTTTTTTAATAATAATAATAAAAAAAGCTACAAATACAATCCATCTGAATGGGTAACTTCTGAAACACCGTGTGGCCTCAATCAGGTCAAGAACAAGGCAGAATAATATGCTTAATGGTCTACTTTGCTGCTTAGACTCTTAACTGAGAAGACTTTCTCTTTTATTTACATAAACCATGTTCAGCTGTGACAGTGCAATAAAAAAGTATTGAAGTGGAAGAGGGAATTTTTGGTGTCCCAAATTCTAAAGGGACTTCGGGAAGTACATTTTCTGTAGATCTTGCAGTCAAACTGCTAATCTTTCTCCAGACAAAAATCTAAGTGTGGCAGGTTTATAAACTGTCTTTCAGTAGAGCATTATATTGAGCAATTCAACCTGAAAAGAAATAAATGTATTTTTATACTTTAAATCAAAAGTAGTGGTATTACATGAATAACATAAAAATGTTCTTTTTTTAAATTGGGTATGCTGTATTTTCTCTTTTTATTGTGGTTTCTTGCCTGGATTCATTTAGGATAATGAGTTGATAAAATATTTGTTGTTATAGGATAGAAATTTATTTAACAGTCTGTTTTGTTAAAATGAGCTATTTTCAAATAATTGTTCCAAATACAACTGGAAGCTCTGCAGAGCAATAGCCTTGACAATTAATTGTTAGAGCTATTAATGATAGCTATATTTTAAATGATAATTTCAGTATTAACTGATCATTTGGGTACTCATCACATTGCTTACATATAATCTTGATCTTTTGTTAACATCAATAAACCTTATATTTATTGTTTTGCTGCCTGGTATAGAGAAAAGCAGGAGAAATTGACCCTACTTCTGTAATAACCCCAAAGGACCCAGGAGATATTCCCACATTTGATGAATGGAAGAAGCAGGTTATGGAAGTGGAGAAAGAAAAGAGTGAGTTTAATTGTTTTTAAACAAACTGAACAGAATTTTCCTTTTAAAATAAAATGGTTAAGGTTCATTTTGTATTGCAATTTTTTTAGTTTCCTTTAAAAAGAAAATGCTCTAATTTTATTTGATATCATCAATATTGATAATTTTTTTTGATATGTATTATACAGATTTTCCAAAGGAACCTTACTAAAGAAAGCATTGTTGTCAGCTTTTCAGTTCCAGTGACCACATTTTCATTAAAAAGTGGCCTTAACTTTAATGTTGCAAATCTGCTTATAAAGTCATGTGAAAGAAAATGTTCATCCTCTTTGAGTTCTGTGGTTTTATGTATGAAGATATAATAAAACCCTCTGCCAGCGAAAACAGAGCTGTTTTTGACCGGGACAGCCTCTTGCAGGCCTCTGCCAGCAAAAACGGAGCTTAGGGGGTCCATTTTCACTGGCAGAGGGATGCAGGAGGCTGCAGAGGGCTGCACAGCAGCAACGCCCACCCAGCCCCCTGAGATCAAACACAACACTGATGTGGCCCTCAATGAAATTGAGTTTGACACCCCTGCATTACATCATATGATTTATTTTTCTAAAAGAAAGCCAAAATGAAGAAGCCATGTGTGAAAAACTAAGTATACCCTTACTGCTTCCATAGGTATGAAGAGGCTAAGTAGCAGCCAGGTACTGCTAATCAAGTGATCATTGGCAAATGTGCAGTCTTCTATAAAAGCCAAATTTTTAGGAGTTTGCTGGTCTCCAGCATTGAGATCTGTGTTAACACAATGCCAAAGAGTAAAGGCATCAATAATGGTCTTAGGGAAGCAATTGTTGCTGCCCCTCAATCTGGGAAGGGTTATAAAACCATATTCAAAGAATTGAAAATCCTTCTACACTGAGGAAGATTATTCACAAGTGTGGAAAAGATTCAAGACAGTTGCCAGTTTTTCCCAGGAGTGAATAACCCAGAAAATTCAACCCAAGGTCAGACCATGCAATGCTTAGAGAAATCGCAAAAATCAAAGTTACATCTCAGAATCTACATGTCTCAGTTAGTATGTTAAATGTTAAAGTTCTTAACAGTACAGTTAGAAAAAGACTGGTTTATTTGGAAGTATTGCCAGGAGAAAGCCTCTTCTCTCTATGAAGAACATGACATTACAGCTTAGGTTTGCAAAGTTGCATCCGAACAATTCACAAAACTTCTAGAATGCTGTCCTTTGGACAGATGAGACCAAAGTGGAGATGTTTGGCCATAATGCACAGTGTCAATTTTGGCAAAAACCAAATACAGCACATCAGCACAAACATTTCATACGAACTGTCAAGCACAGTGCTGAATGAATGATGATTTGGACTTGTTTTGCAGCCACAGGATCTGGATACTGTACAGTCATTGAGTCAATCATGAACTCCTCTGTATATTCAAATTCAAATTCAGAATAGAGATGGAAGAGACCGTGGAGATTTTCTAGTCCAACCCTACTCAAGCAGGAGACCCTGTATCATTTCAGACAAGTGGCTGTCCAGTATCTTCTTAAAAACCTCCAGTGATGAAGCATCCACAACTTCTGAAAGCAAGCTGTTCCACTGGCTTATGGGTCTCACTGTTAGGAAGCTTCTCTTAATTCGAGGTTGTTTCTCTCCTTGATTAGTTTCCATCCATTGTTTCCTGCCCTGCCCTCTGGTGCTTTGGAAGATAAATTGACCCGCTCTTCTTTGTGGCAACCCCTCAAACACATCTACCCTGTTTTCCCCAAAATAAGAAATCCCCTGATAATAAGCTCAATCGGGCTTTTGAGCGCATGGCAATAAAGCCAAGCACTTATTTCATGGTTCAAAAAAAATATAAGACAGGGTCTTATTTTCGGGGAAACACGGTATCATGTCACCCCTAGTCCTTCTTTTCTCTAAACTAGCAATACCCAAATCCTGCAACCATTCTTGATTTGTTTTAATCTCCAGGCCTTTAATCATCTTAGTTCTCTTCTGTGCACTTTTTCCAAAGTCTTGACATCTTTTTTTGTAACGTGGTGACCAAAACTGGACGCAGTATTCCAGGTGTGGTCTTACTAAGGTTTTATAAAGTGGTACTAATAGTTCCTATGATTTTGATTCTAGGCCTCTGTTTACACAACCAAGAATTGTATTAGCTTTTTGGCTGTGTCTGCACACTGCTGGCTCATATTTAAGTGATTGTCCTCTAGGACTCCAAGGTCCCTCTCACAGTTACTGTTTTTGAGCCAGGTTTTGCCTAATCTGTACCTGTACCTTTGGTATTTCCTGCCTAAATGTAAAACTTTGCTTTTTTCCACATTAGAATTCATTTTGTTGGATAGGGCCCAATATTCAAGTCTGTCAAGATCCTTTTCGATCCTGAGCTTGTCTTCTGGGGTGTTGGCTATTCCTGCCAGCTTAGTGTCATCTCCAAATTTGATGAGTTCCCCTTCTATTCCCTCATTTAAGTCATTTATGAAGATATTGAAGAGTACTGGACTTAAGATGGAATCTTGTGGTTACTTCCCACCCTGTAGATGTAGTACTATTAAGGACTACTGGTTGAGTACAGTTTGTCAGCTAGCTACAAATCCATCTGATGGTGATGTTGTCTATTCCACATTTTTCTAGCTTACCAAGAAGTAGGTTGTGGTCTACTTTGTCATATGCCTTAAAGAAATTTAAATATACTATGTCCAGAGCATTTCTCTGGTCTACTAATTTAGTTACTCTATCAAAGTATGAAATAAGATTGGTTTGGCATGATATGAAACCCATGCTTGCTACTAGTTAGGATTAGGGCCCCCTTTCTTGAAGATGGGAACAGCATCAGCCCTTTTCCAGTCCTCGTTGCTCCAGGATTTTTAAAAGATATGATACAATGAGTCTGAGATAACATCTGCCCGGTCCTTTAGCACTGTGTGATGTATTTTGTCAGGTCCCGGTGATTTATTTTTTTCAAGATCAGACAGGTGTTCTCTTACCATTTTCTTGCTTATTTTAATTTTTATTTCTAGTCTGTCTTTTATGGTAGTTTCTTTGGTAGGTTGGGCTATGGTTTCTTTTTGTGTGAAGACTGATGCAAAGAATGAGTTAAGCAGCTCTGCTTTCTCCCTGCTTCCAGTAACTTCCTTGCCATCTTCTTTCTTTAGTGGACCAACTGTTTCCAAAGAAATAAAAAAAAGATTTTTACTATGTTCTGAAACATAAAACCATAGAACTCAAAGAGGGTGTACTCACTTTTTCACATGACTCTGTCATAACTGCATGCCGAAACATCTAAATATTCAAACGTTTTAAAATTATTTTATGACTAGGCAATGGGATTTCTAAGAGTATAATTCATTTGTCAATTCATTTATACTTAGTCATAAGACAGTACTGTGGAAATTAGGTCTTCAGTAGAGTGATAGCATTAGGGCAGTGATGGCTAACCTTTTCTGGACTGAGTGCCCAAAGCGTGTGCTCACACCTGAACCCCCAAAATGCAGTACGTGCGTGGCCCCCTGCATGCGCCCTGCCCCCCCACGAGTGTGCAGCCCCCTGCATGCACCCCTCTGGCGTATGTGCACACCCCGCACACCTCCTACGCACATGCACCCCTCCACACGTCATCCCCCCATGCATGTGCATGTGCCCCCACATGTGCCCTGCGCATGCGCAGCAGAAACCCAAAGACCAGCTAGCCGGTGGGAGGTGCATGTATGCGCGGTGGAGCTCAACTGGGGCTTGTGAGCCCACTGAGAGGGCGCTGTGTGCCACCTCTGGCACGTGTGTGACATAGGTTCACCATCATGGCACTAGGGGAAAAATTATATTTAGTTGTTTTGGCATACAATGCTCTGTAGTGGTGTCCTGAGGGCAGGAGTTGAAACAGTTTATGTCTAGGGTATCTGTAAATATTTTCTCAGCCCTTCTCCTGACCGATGCAATATATAGGTTCTCTATGGAAGGCAGGCTGTTTGAAATAGTTCTTTCTGCAGTTCTAACTATCTGTTGACGTCTGTACCTGTTAGGTTTAGTTTTTGTACCCAATCAGAGAGTTATAGAAGTACAAATGACAGACTAAATAATTCCTCTATAAATCTGTATCAATAGCTCCTGGGGCAGTCTGAACTTTCTGAATTGACGCAGCGGAAATTTTTTTGTTGTGCATTTTTACAATCCATCTGTTAAACTACTGAAGTTTGCAGATGACACAACAGTGATCGGTCTCATTTGAGACAATGATGAATCCACATATAGACGGGAGGTTGAACAACTAGCCTTGTGGTGCGACCAGAACAATCTGGAACTGAACACACTCAAAACCGTAGAAATGGTGGTAGACTTTAGGAGAAACCCTCCCATATTACCACCTCTTACAATACTAGACAACACAGTATCAATAGTAGAGACCTTCAAATTTCTAAGTTCTACCATATCTCAAGACCTAAAATGGACACCTAACATCAAAAACGTTATCAAAAAAGCACAACACAGAATGTTCTTTCTGCGCCAACTCAGAAAGCTCAAACTGCCCAAGGAGCTGCTGATACAGTTCTACAGAGGAATTATTGAGTCTGTCATCTGCACCTCTATAAAGGTCTGGTTTGGTTCTGCAAGCCAACAAGACAGACACAGACGTCAGAGGATAATTAGAACTGCAGAAAAAACAATTACTACCAACCTGCCTTCCATTGAGGACCTGTATACTGCACGAGTCAAAAAGAGGGCTGTGAAAATATTTATAGACCTCTCGCATCCTGGACATAAACTGTTTCAACTCCTACCCTCAAAATGACGCTATAGAGCACTGCACACCAGAACAACTAGACAAAAGAACAGTTTTTCCCCAAACGCCATCACTCTGCTAAACAAATAATTCCCTCAATACTGTCAAACTATTTACTAAGTCTGCACTACTATTAATCTTGTCATCGTTCCTATCACCCATCTCCTCCCACTTATGACTGTATGACTGTAACCTTGTTGCTGGTATCCTTATGATTTATATTGACTGTTTCCTAATGTGATTTGATTGCTTATTTGTACCCTATGACTATCATTAAGTATTGTACCTTCTGATTCTTGATGAATGTATCTTTTCTTTTATGCACACTGAGAACATATGCACCAAGACAAATTCCTTGTGTGTCCAATCACACTTGGCCAATAAAGAATTCTATTCTATTCTATTCTATTCTATTCTATTCTATTCTATTCTATTCATGTTGGTTCTAATGTTAGGTGTCTATTTCAAATATGTATTTGAAACACACACACACCAAAATTAAACAGCTCCTTACTAATATTCATAATCCTCACTTAACATACACTTGTTCAGCAACCATTCAAAGTTAGAACAGTGCTGAATAAGCGATACTTACAATTATGGCCATTGAAGCAGCCTGTGTTCACAATCTGGGTACTCGCCAGCTGTCTTACTTATATTGCAGCATCCCATAGACCAGGGGTGTCAAACTTGATTTCATTGAGGGCCTCATCGGGGTTGTGTTTGACTTCCGGGGGCCGGGATGGGTGTGGCCAGCTCAGTGTCACTCATGTTGGGGGTGGGGGCTATGATGGCCTGTGTGCTCTGCCAGCGAAAATGGAGCTCAGGAGGGCTGCATGTATCCCTCCCGAGCTCTGTTTTTGCTGGCAGAGGGTTGCAGGAGGCTGTTGCAACTGAAAACTGAGCTCAGAAGGGCTGCACCTGGCCCTCCCAAGCTCTGTGTCAGTTTTGGAAGACAATTTTCTTTTTGTTTCTAAACTGGAAGACAATTTTCTTTTTGTTTCTAAACTGCCACATAGTTTAGCTGGGGAAGTTGGAAGGGGGTTGTTGTTGGAGCGGTAGAAAGTTAGTCATAACAACATTCCGTACTCAAGGACTTTTGCTCGCGTCTGATGCAGACGGCATGAAGATTGTATCCGGTGGAGTGTGAAGAGTTGATTGGACAATGTGATGAACTTGTGGGTGTGGGGCATGACTGTGAACTCTTATCTGGGTGGGGGAAACCTGGAAGCTTTCGGATTCGGGTTTTCCCAGATGTGCCAACATGACATCTCTAATAAATTGGAACTTTGAGGAACCTCAGGACTCAGAACTTTATTTTGTTGGGGAACCCTTGGAACCCTGACACTCTGTTTTTGCTGGCAGAGGCACCGTGGGCTGGTCCTTCATTTTCCATGGTGGCCCTATGAGCCAGATCTAAACACCTGGCCTGCGGGCCTTGAGTTTGACACCCCTGCCATAGACACATGATCACCATTTTCAAGCTTTGCTGCCAGCTTCTGACAAGCAAAATATGTGGGGAAGCCAGCAGGAGATCACAAATGGTGAGCAGGTGATCATGGGATGCTGTGACCATGTGGGATTTGCTTAATGATAGCAACTGGAACTGTCATAAGTAGGTATAGCCATGTGATGTACTTTATAACCATGTTGCTTAGCGACAGTTTTCTGTCCCAATTATTGTCAATGAAGGCTACCGGTAGAATTTTGTTTTTATTCATTATAAGTTATTTCTTGTCTTTAATTACAGCTGATCACTTTCTCTTGCTTGATTCCCATTGTGCTTTAGGTGTCTCTGATGATCTTGAAGTGGCATTTTTGCTTTTTCAACAGTTCTTCAGTACTAATAGGACTGTTTCCTCCTTTACTGTTGTCCTTTATTCTGTTCATGTTTTTATCATGCAGAGTACCTGATGACCCCATTGAATATCAGTGGTACTTGTATACTGGCTATGAAAGGCAGTTCTCAAAAATTCAGAGGCAAAAAGCATGAAAGAAGAATAGCTTGTTACATAGACATCTTACCTCCTGCCCAGAAAAAAGTAGATTCATGAGCAGGAGAAAAAAGTACAAGAATTTGAATAATTTCATTATAACTAGGATTTATATTTGATACATAACAATTATTAGAATTCATAACAGTTTAATTAACTTTTCTTTAATAAGCCTATTGATCAGAGTCTTTATATCCTTGAATGAGGACATTGAAAAGATGCTCAGCAGATATACAGTGGGGCAAAAAAGTATTTAGTCAGCCACCAATTGTGCAAGTTCTCCCACTTAAAAAGATGAGAAAGGCCTGTAATTGACATCATAGGTACACCTCAACAAGTATTTGGTCAATATCAAAAGTTCATCTCAATACTTTGTTATATATCCTTTGTTGGCAATGACAGAGGTCAAACGTTTTCTGTAAGTCTTCACAAGGTTGGCACACACTGTTGCTGGTATGTTGGCCCATTCCTCCATGCAGATCTCCTCTAGAGCAGTGATGTTTTGGGGCTGTCGCTGGGCAATACGGACTTTCAACTCCCTCCAAAGGTTTTCTATGGGGTTGAGATCTGGAGACTGGTTAGGCCACTCCAGGACCTTGAAATGCTTCTTACGAAGCCACTCCTTCGTTGCCCGGGCGGTGTGTTTGGGATCATTGTCATGCTGAAAAACCCAGCCACGTTTCATCTTCAATGCCCTTGCTGATGGAAGAAGGTTTGCACTCAAAATCTCACAATACATGGCCCCATTCATTCTTTCCTGTACACGGATCAGTCGTCCTGGTCCCTTTGCAGAGAAACAGCCCCAAAGCATGATGTTGCCACCCCCATGCTTCACAGTAGGTATGGTGTTCTTTGGATGCAACTCAGCATTCTCTCTCCTCCAAACACGACGAGATGTGTTTCTACCAAACAGTTCGACTTTGGTTTCATCTGACCATATGACATTCTCCCAATCCTCTTCTGGGTCATCCAAATGCTCTCTAGCAAACTTCAGACGGGCCTGGACATGTACTGGCTTAAGCAGGGAGACACGTCTGGCACTGCAGGATCTGGCAGCGTAGTGTGTTACTGATTATAGCCTTTGTTACGTTGGTCCCAGCTCTCTGCAGGTCATTCACTAGGTCCCCCCATGTGGTTCTGGGATTTTTGCTCACCGTTCTTGTGATCATTTTGACCCCACAGGGTGAGATCTTGCGTGGAGCCCCAGATCGAGGGAGATTATCAGTGGTCTTGTATGTCTTCCATTTTCTAATTATTGCTCCCACAGTTGATTTCTTCACACCAAGCTGCTTGCCTATTGCAGATTCAGTCTTCCCAGCCTGGTGCAGGTCTACAATTTTGTTTCTGGTGTCCTTCGACAGCTCTTTGGTCTTCACCATAGTGGAGTTTGGAGTGTGACTGTTTGAGGTTGTGGACAGGTGTCTTTTATACTGATAACAAGTTTAAACAGGTGCCATTAATACAGGTAATGAGTGGAGGACAGAGGAGCCTCTTAAAGAAGAAGTTACAGGTCTGTGAGAGCCAGAAATCTTGCTTGTTTGTAGGTGACCAAATACTTATTTTCCACCATAATTTGCAAATAAATTCTTTCCAACTCAGACAATGTGATTGTTTGGATTTGTTTTCTCATTTTGTCTCTCATAGTTGAGGTCTACCTATGATGACAATTACAGGCCTCTCTCATCTTTTTAAGTGGGAGAACTTGCACAATTGGTGGCTGACTAAATACTTTTTTGCCTCACTGTATAGATGACACAAAGCTGGGAAGGTTTGCTAGGAGAATCAGAAATCAGGGTCAAGGTTCAAAAGGTTCTTGAGAGACTTGAAGATTGAGTATTTCCCAATAAATGGCAAGAAATGTAAGGTTCTGCATTCCAGAAAAGTCAGATACAGTTATATGTCAAGTGGTATTTGGCTCAGCTACAGCACATGTAAGAAAGAGCTAGGAATCTAGATCATAATTTAAGCATCAGCCAGTATTGGATTGCATCAACAATGTTGAGATCAAAGCAAGTGATGGAGTATGGAGAATAACAAAGACTGAGAATTTGGAGAATAAATTCTGTGAACAACTTAAAAACTAGTATGTTTAGCATGAAATGAAGGCTGAAGGGAGACAGAAAAAGCAATCTTCTAATATTTGAAGGACAGTCATAGCTGAGAGAAACTAAGTGGTCATTAGGAGATAATCTGATTCTGGTTTGATGACTCTGGAATGGCAAAATAAAGAGAAGACATTTAAATAAATAATAGGTATCAGTAATTTGTTCAGATTCTGATGTTACCTTCCTTCCCTTGAAAATTACTGGTTTATTTTAGAAAGATTTATGTACCATCATTTCTGAGTAAAGAATAAATAAGTTTAGTACAATAAAACATAAGAGTAGCATATATGTTTCTTAAAAACAGACTTCTACAAAGTAATGAATTGTGATGTACCATATTTTTCAGAGTATAAGACACATCCCCCCCAAAAGAGGCTGAAAATTTGGGTGTGTCTTATACTCTGGATATAAAAGCTTTTTTGAAGATTTTTTTCAGCCCTAACGTGCTAACAAGTGAAGCGATCTTTGCGCTTTGCCTGCTCCCTCCGACTCTCAGCTGTGCTTTAGAAGCTTTTTAGCCCTAACGAGGCGCTAGCAAAACATCTGTGTTTTGCCTGCCTTTCTCATTGCTGCTCCCTCTCAGCTGTGCTTTAGAAGCTGTTTTTCAGCCCTAACGAGGCACTAGTGAGTGAAGCAATCTTTTGAGCTTTGCCTGCTTTTCTCATTGCTTCTCTCTCCAAAGATTAGCTGTGCTTTAGAAGCTGTTTTTTATCCCCAAGTAGGGTATAAAAAGCGGGCGTGCGCTCAAAACCAGCAAACTAATGTGCTGAACCTGACCAGACTAAGGACACTAGCCAGATGAATATCTGGTAGATAATTTTTTCCCCCTATTTTCCTCCCCAAAAACTAAGCTGCGTCTGCATCTTACACTCCGAAAAATACAGTACTTAAACTTTTAAAGAAAAAATGTATCCTCCAGGAATATGAATATTTCAGTAGTAGAAAACAGGGCTTCTGGGAACAGTTTTTATCCCCAGTATTTTCAGTCTTTTGTAAACTTCTGATAGGATACCCTATTACACGGGTATCAAACTGAATCATGTCACGTGACATATTGCAATGTATCGTAACGTTTTTTCCATTTCAGAGCTGGGGTAGGTGTGGCCTGCACATGACGCATCTGGCCCTTGGACTGCCAATATGAGACCCCTGTCCTATTACTTGTATCTCATGACTGACCTTTATTGCAATTCCTTAAGCTATATAATAGCTTTAAATAACAATTGAGATTTTATAAATTCTTTTATATAGCATCATCGCTATACCTGTTAAAACTAATATGGTATTAACATTTAGTTAAAATAAAAGAGACTTCAGAATAATTACAGGTAGCTGATAATACGGTATGAAAATGACTGTTGATAAATTATTAGTATCAATGTTAATTTTCATGAGTTGCTTTAGCTTCAGAGTTTGGTAATAAAGATTTAAAATGTTTCATATTAATTCTTTGGTATATTTTTGTCTGGTATGCAGGTCAGTCAATGCATCTTTCTTCCAATGGAGGTCAACATATTACAAAAAAAGTCCAAAAAAATAGAAATAACTATGCTTCAGTTGAGTGTGGTGCCAAAATACTGGCAGCTAACCCAGAAGCAAAGGTAATAACACCTAACAATGCGATAGTTTATATTTTTAGAAAACTGCTGAATGTGGGTTCATTTGTTTCTTTAACTGCAATCAAATTTGAAATATTTTATGGTACAAATAAGTTTAATTTCCGATCAACGTTGTAAGAGGTTTCCACTGCTGCTTGTAGAATAAATCAGCCTGTCATTTGTCAGAAGTAAAAAACAGCATTAGTTTCATTGAGCAGTGATACAAGCCAAAAAAATATCCTAAACAACTTGCAGAGATGATTTTATATTGAAATAAAAAATAAAATTGTGCACCTTTTGTAATTCTGCCATTAATTGTATCTGAGTTTGTATATATACATATGTGTAATGATACATTCTACCAAAAAGCCAAAAAATAATTAACTATGCTACAAACAGTTTCTGCTAATGAATTATGTTCTCATTTGTAATAGAGTACATCAGCAATATTAATAGAAAATATGGACCTTTATATGCTAAATCCATGCAGTACTAAAATCTGGTAAGTACATTTTCAGTAAAGTGATTTTTAAGTGAAGAATTTATTTTGCAAAAGTAAAAAAAGATTTCAAGAAACAGTGCTAGGCATCATAAACACATGGTATGCATTATTCATTATTGATTATATGCTGTCCAATTTGTATCAACACTTAAAAAGCCAGATAATGGGACCATCTTGAGTACGATCTATCCCCAGTCTCACCCTTCAGGTGAGCAATGGTGTGCCCATTGCTGATTGAGTCCATCCAACTTGTTGCTAATAACCCTTTTATTTCTTTCTATATTGCCCAGCAATATGGATTTCTCAAGGGAGCTATGTCTGTGGATAAAATGTCTAAAATGTGATACTTATATTTTTTCCACTGTGCTTCTCGCTTTCATTATTGCAGCTTGGAGAGCATTTTCAGCTATCAAAATAATGTATCAGCTTAGTGCACATTATTGAAGTTTCTTCCTTTAATTTTAAAAACAGTCAGCCTCTCTTAATTCAACATATGGATTTAATGAATAATAAAACAACAACAAACAGCTTTGTCTCACTCCTTTGCTGAGTTGAAATCAGCTCTTTTGCCATATTTTGCTGGAATTATGTCTTACTGTTCTGCATACAGTTTGCATGAGTACATGTTTTGGGATTTCTGTTTTCCTAAGGTTATTTCATGTGATTAACATGGTTAGTACAATCTAATGCCTTCCTACAATCAGTGAACTTGTTTTTGGTATTTTTTAACTATTCATTATCCAGCATGGATCAACAAACCAAAATAAATAAATAAAAAACCACTTTATATATTAGACATCAATAGTGACTGGTTTACTAACAAATATCAGATAATGTTATACTTGAACCTAAAATATTGTAACATTAGAAAATTTCTGCCAAAGTAGTACATATTGCTTCATTCTTACGATTCATGGAGAATATTGCTTTTTCTATGATAGATAAGTTATACATTTTCAAAAGCTATTCCTTAATATCTTGAATAATTCAATTCAATTTCTCAGTATAATTTCTTTAGCCATCCCCCATATATGAGTGGCCATAATTTCTTTCTTTTTTTTATTATAAATTTTTATTCATTTCATATTAAAGTATTGGACACAGTGCAACCATCCTGGCATTATCTCTGCCGTACACACTAAATATAAAACAAATATCATATATACTTATCATACATTACTGATTATCTACAATTATTCTGCCCAATATACTCATTTATATTTACATATATTACATCACATTTCGGGTCTACAAATCCTGATTATTTCCTTGTCCAACTCCCACCTCTCAGTTCCAACCATTGATAAAATCTATTCCATATATCATGATATTCTGTCTCTCCTTTGTTTTTTAATTCTAATGTCAATCTATCCATTTCTGTGCAAACCAATATTTTCTTTATTATCTCCCTTTCTACAGGTATATTTTCACTTTTCCATTATTGGGCATATACCATTCTCCCTGCAGTTATAATGTGTAGTATTAAATAAGTTGACCCTTTACAATGGCCTTCTGTTATGATTCCTAATAAAAATAATTCTGGTTTGAATTTTAATCCTTGTCCAACCATTTTTTCTAACCACATCTGGATCAGTTGCCAAAATTCCTTTGCTTTTTTGCATGTCCACCACATGTGGTATTACGTGCCTGGTACTTGATTGCATTTCTAGCATTTTGGGGATATATTACTAAACATTTTAGCCAATCTTGCCGGAGGAAGATGCCATCTATAAAACATTTTATATAAATTCTCCTTGTATGACGTGGGCAGCACTAATTTCCTGTTTCTTTCCCATAGTTTTTGCCACTTTTCTAATTCAATATTATACCCAAAATGTTTGGCCCATACCACCATTGTCTCTTTGACTTGTTCTTCCTCCATTTTATAATCTAGTAGATATTTATAGGTTACCTTTATCAATTTCTCATCTGTCCCCAATAAAAATTTATCTAGTGTCGTTAATTCTCTATTAATACCCCACATTTTCACATCCTTTGCATAACATGATTGAATTTCTAGGTATGACCACCACTCCAATTCCACCCCTTGCTCTTTTAATTCTAGCCTACTTTTCAATTCCTCTTTTTCGTTTAGTATATCCATATATGAGGCAATTTTTCCCAAGTTGATGAGATTTGGGTGTACCAGCGCTTCTAGGGTGGAGAGCCAGACCGGTGTTTTCATATAATTCTGTTGTTTGATTTTGTTCCATACCACCAATAGAGCATGTTGTATATAGTGCCTTTGAAAATATTGATGTGCTGTGTGTCTTCCATACCAGAGAAATGCATGCCACCATATTTGAATATGATGGCCCTCTAATGTTAGTAATCTCTTGTTCCTTAAAGTTATCCACTCTTTAACCCAAGTAATTGTTGCAGCTTGATAGTATAGTTCCCAATCGGGCATACCAAACCCTCTTCTTTCTTTTGATTCTTGCAGTAATTTCAATTTGATTCTTGGTTTCTTTCCTTGCCATATAAATTTCAACATTATTATATTTAAGTTTCCAAAATATTTTTTCTCTAATTTTATAGGTATGTTTTGAGATAAAAAGAGTATCATTGGCAGAATATTCATTTTTATTGCGGCTATTCTGCCCATAAAGGAGAGTTGCAAGTTCTTCCATCTCTCCAAGTCTACCTTTATTTGGTTTTTTAGTTTAGTATAGTTATCCTCCTTGATTGTTATACACCTTGCAGTTAAGTAAATTCCTAGATATTTCACTTTCTTCACTAACTGAATGCTTATTCCCTTAGTCAAGTCGTCTTTCTGTTTATTTGTCATATTCTTGGCTATCATTTTAGTTTTTTCCTTATTTACTTTTAATCTGGCTACTTCTCCATATTCCTCCAATACCTCCATAAGCCTCAGGCCCGGCAGTGGTCCCTCCAGGATGAAAACTAAGTCATCTGTGAAGGCCTGAAGTTTATAAATTTCTCTTTTAATTTCCAATCCTTTAATTTAAGTATCCTTCTGAATAATCCTTGTCAATACTTCCAATGTTAGTATAAACAATAACGGCAATAAGAGACACTCTTGTCTTGTACCTTTCTGAATTCTAAAGTTTTGCGTCACCTTGCCGTTCACTATTACTCTAGCCTCCTGTTTAGAATATATTGCCATAAACATATTTATAAATATCCATGTATTTTAATTGTTGTAACATAAATTTCCATTTAACATTATCACCTTTTGAGCATCTAGGAATAACAATACCACTTGTTTCTCACTGTTTTTCATAATATTCTAGTATATCTAATATTGTTCTCATGTTATTCCTTATTTAATATT
>WNWU01000125.1:0-196810 GCA_012654045.1 Ptyas mucosa | reverse complement strand
TTATTATTATTATTATTATTATTATTATTATTATTATTATTATTATTATTTTATTTCTATACTGCCCTTCTCCCGAAGGACTCAGGGCTGTGTACAGCCTATTAAAAGCACAAGACAGACATCAATTAAAATAATTTAAAATTTTTAAATAATTTTGGCTCACTTTAAAACCCCAAAATTTAAAACACTCAATTAAAATTACGTTGATAGCCCAGCCTGATGGAACAACAGGGTCTTAAGGGCACAGCGAAACACCCGGAGGTCGGAGATCTTACGCATTTCCGGAGGTCACATTACGCATTTCCAGAGGTCGGAGATCTTACGCATTTGTCTTTTGGGCAGAAAACTATTTTGATCAATGTGTATAAACTCGTTCAGAAACCTTTTCGATCGTTCAGTTACTATTGATGTAAATATTTTATAGTCTGTATTCAGCAAAGAAATAGACTTATAGTTTTTAATTATCATTAAGTCAACATCTTCTTTCGGAATCAATGTAATTTTTTTTTTAAAATTGATTTATATGCCGCCCTTCTCCGGAGACTCAGGGCGGCTTACAATGCGCTAAGCAATAGCCTTCATACTTTTGTATATTTATACAAAGTCAGCTTATTGCCCCCACAATCTGGGTCCTCAATTTACCTACCTTAGAAAGGATGAAAGGCTGAGTCAACCTTGAGCCTTGGTGAGATTCGAACCTGCAATAATTGCAGGCAGCTGATGTTAATAACAGGGCTTTAGACCACTGTACTATCCAAGGCTCTAATATTAGTTTCCACCCATGATGGTGGTATCTTCACTTCTCTTAGAACTGCATTGTATACCTAAAGTAATATTTGTCCTAGAGTGTCTTGTAATTCTTTGTATATTTCTGCTGGTAACCCGTTGGGGCTTGATGTTTTATTATTCTTTTGTTTTTTTATTGCCTCTATTAGTTCTGGCACCTTTATTTCTTCGTTTAACATACCTTTTATTTCTTCTGGAACTTTGGTCAAAACGACTTTCTCTAAACATTGCAGGGCTTTTTCTTCTGTGAAACTATCATTATCATTGTATAGTTTCTTATAAAACTCCTGGATTATGTTCTTTTCCCCCTTTTTGATTCCATCTTCATTTTGCAATTTACTAATCCACCTTTTCTTTTTCTGCTTCTTCAGTTTATAAGCTAACCACCTCCCTGGCTTATTTGCATTCTGAAAGAAGTTTTGGTTAGTTTTCTTTATGTGTTGTACCAAATCCTCCTCTTCGAGGATGTTCAGTGTATGTTTAATTAAGTCCATTTTCTGTTTTAGGTTTCTTTTTGAGGTTCCTTTTGTAACTCTAACACAAAATTTTCTATATTCTTCTTCTAAGTATTTCTGTCATTGCTTCTTTTTGTTTTTGTTTGCCGTGTATGATATAGCAACTCCCCTCATATATGCTTTTGCAGTATCCCATAGGTTTGTATCTTCTTTCTTGTTTTCTTTAAAAAAACCCCAACCATTTGTTTTTCCATCATTAGTCTGAATTCTTCATCCCTTAGAATCAATCTGTTTAGAGTCCATTTTACAGTTTTCTTTTGTCCTTTCCAACTAACACTCATTGGATCATGATCTGCCCAGATATTTGTATCTATTTCTACTTCATTCACTTCAGAGTTTAATTCCATCGACATCCATACCTTGTCATTTCTGGACATTGGTGTCTATTAGAGTAGTATGTATATTGATTCCTCCCCTAATTTCTCTCTCTCCAAATATCCTGTACGTTTAGCTCATCTACCATTTTAAAGATTCTAGGTAGAATTCTTCTACTTCCCTTTTTTACTTTGTTGCTTTTGTAGTCTAATTTTTTTATCTATTATTGCATTGAAATCTCTTACAATACAGAAATCTCCTACAATACAACACCCTCTATGCCACAGATAGTATTATGTAATTTTTTGTAAAATTGTTCTTGTCCCCCATTTAGAGCATAAATTTCTACTAATAATACCCATTTTCGATTTAATATTATTTCCACAGTCAGAATCCTTCCCTTCTCGTCCTTATAGATTTGCTTAGCCAAAATTGTCTCTTTAATGTATAACACTACCCCTCTCTTCTTTTGTTGTGATAATGAAACAAATGTTTTCCCAATTTGAGGTGTTCCAGTAGTTGTTTATATTGTTGTTTTATGTATTTCTTGTAATGCTATTATATCTAGGTTCAATCTTTGTAGTTTGTTAAGGGTCTTCTTCCTTTTCAAGGGGGAATTCAACCAGTTGATACTCAGTTATAAAATCTTAAACTCTTCTTGCATTCCTCTACCTATATCTAGGTTTTTATATTCCTTGTTGTTCTAATCTCTCTTAAGTCTTTCCCTGTTACTCTCCGGTCTTTCTCCTTTTTCTTTTCCGTCTTCTTTGATTGTAGTTCCCTTTCTTCCACAGCAGATATTCTTAGGTCTCTTTCTTCTATTACTTTCCTCTCTTCTGGTTCCTCCTCGTTACCAAAATGTTGATTATAAAAATCCTCAGCTTTGTCCAAAGTATCCACTCTATATCTCTTTTCTCGCCATGAGACCATTAAACCTTCCAGTGTCAACCAAGTTTTCTGGGAGTTTTTAGCGCCTTTAGTTCTTGTGATTGGTCCGCAGCTCAAAAAGGACTGCTATTCTTTAGGAATTGCCTCCAGGTGAGGAGGGCCTACTGGATTTCATATGCTTCTTTCTCCCAGACAGGCCGGCATCTTTCTGCTAAAAGAGTTTGTGAGAGGTGTACGCACAAGGTTGTAGCTTCCCTTTCAAATTCTTTTGAAGGAGCAATGCCCCCACCTCCACATCACTAGTATTCACCTGAATGATAAATGGCTTCTCTGAGTCAGGATGCTTCAGCACCAGATTGGCTACAAAAAGTCATTTTAACTTCTCGAAAGAGGCTTGGCATTCCATTGTCTGTTTCAGTGATTGAGGCTGAAATGGGGCTGGAGCCTCCCCCCACCCCTTGCCATTGTTCCATCCAGCTGGGAGAACGATATAGTTTTTTATTCCCTCAACTGCATGCCCAGTTTTCCCAGGGCTAACCAGGCATCTGGTGCACCGAGAATCTAGCAGGGCAGTCAGGAGTCCCTTGCACCCTGAGGAAGTCAGCATTATTTCTACTCTTGTGGGGATGATGGTGCCACTTACCATCGGGTTGTCTTCTCCCTTCCTATCCTTTTGTAGATGGCTGGAGGCTTAACCCTTGTTGCTAGGTGGGGTGAACTCTACAACATCCACTCCTTTTGGGGGGGGGGCTTCCTTCAGCTTGGGTGGACCTTTATCTCTCCTTGGAAGGCCTTGGGGATGGGTGACAGTGGCTGACTGTGGGGCAGAGCATTCTGACACTCAGTGTCCCTCTTGGTTGCAGTGAAAGCACACAATGAGGCCCCAATATGCTTGGCTGACTTGGGGGGGAGTGCTTCCCTTTCCTCCTTTTTGGGTGCTTTATTTTTCTGGAGCATGGTGATTTCAGTCTTATCACCCTGTATGTTCTCAGAATTCAGCCAGGTTGATTTCCACTTCACTGACTAAGATGTACCACCCTTGGAAGGTCTGCCGAGCTTCTTGGGACAAGCAGTTGTAGTTTATCTCCTTAGCCAATCCTTCTCGAAAGTGGGTCATCAGCAGGCATTAGGGCGATTCCCCCAGTTGGCTGGCCAATCTCTGGAATTCTTGCATGTATTCTACCACCACCACCATCATCAGTGAAGGGATCATCAAATTGCCTTCTCAAGGCTTGCATAAAGGCATCAAAATGATACAGTTCGATGATATCATTGTCATGGAGGGCCACTAGCCACTCTTTTGCGTCCACATCCAAAGTTAGAGCCAGTTAATTCTGGCCGCATTGTCTGGATACATTGCTCCATGTAATGCCAGGTCTGGGTCCAAGAAGTATTTGGTTCCCCATTAAACTTGATCATCATGGGAGGCGGTTGATGATCTGCCTGAATCAATAGCTGAACCAGAGCCTAGTTGAGCTGCTGGCAGAGAACAAGGTGTTGCGGTGGCCACAGTAGCAGGGTCCAACGCCAGGGCTGCTGCCCCCTGGGCCAATGACTGCCTTTCCAGCCCTTGGAATTTCTCCCTTAGTTAGTCCACCACAGGGCTGAGAGCGATAGACAGGAACTTCTAATTGGGGTCATCCCATTCTGTGGCTCGCCAGGCTTCCCCAGCGGCTTTCTCACACAACATTTACCCTTGGAGAAGGCTCTTTGGGTTCACCTGTTCTCCCTACCCCCCCCCCCCCCCCCAAGGACTATTATGCCTTCAAGCCTCAGAGAGCAGATTCCTCAGGTTGCTCTTCAGGTGCAGTGGATGGCCCCGCAAGTTTTCCCCCCAGTAGCCTTCAGGCAGGCTCTGGCAGCCTGAGTAGTTTAGGCCTCCTGGGGCAGTCCTTTATCTTGGCTGGCTGTAGCTTCTTACATGGCTCAGTTGGGCTTCCATCCCTCCCTTCTTCCTTACATTCCAATCTTTCTCTCTCCCCACTTCCCCCCGATGCTCATGAACCTTGGATATGTGAGATGCAGTCATGAGAATAATTGAGTTCCACCTCATTGTACCAATAATATATCAATTTGATTTTATCTGCTCCACCCAATGATGTCCAGAAATAGTGTCATTTCGGTTATTTGAAGGCTTTATCAATGAAGAAATCATTGGTGCAGAACATTTTCCAAGTCCAATGCTCATGCTCATTCTCTCTCCCTCCCTCCTCCCTCTCTCAATTTTTAACAAAAAGAAAAAAGATATAAAGAAATGTCTTCCAATCTCTATTTCAGCACTTACAGTTATAAATCTAAAGATACATTGTGACTCTTCTTTTTATACATAGTCCTTGACTTATGACCACAATTCAGCTCAAAAAAATTATTGCTAAGCAAGACAGTTAAGTGATTTTTGTCTCATTTTACTATCATTTTTGCCACAATTGGTAAGTGAATCACTTCAGTTATTAAGTGAATCATGTGTTTGTTAAGCGAATCTGACTTCCCCCACTGTCTTTGCTTGTCAGCTGGGAAGGTGACAAATGGTTTTAAGTATGAAAAATGGTGACAAGTCTTTTTTCAGTGCCGTAACTTTGAATAATCACTAAGTGAATAGTTTTAAGTCAAGAACTACTGGTACTTCTTTTATCTAATCATCAAAAACATAATTCATATTCATTTTTTCTTTTTAATTAAAAGTCTACTCACCAATAAACACGCTGTCTTTTTTTTAATCAAATAATTCAATTTGGCCATTTCTGTGAGTTCTGCAATCTGCATCAACTAATCAATCAGAATACAGCTGGAAGGGAGCATGGAGGTCTTCTAGTCCAACTATCTGCTCAAGAAGGAGACCTTATACCAGTGATAGTTAACCTTTTTGGCACAGAGTGCCGAAACTGGAGTGTGCATATGTGTGCTTGTGGTTCCTGTGGTTGTGATACAAAACAGATGATTGAAGGCATATTCTTTCCCCTCTCCCAACATCCCAAAGGTACATCAAAGCAGAGAAAAAGAACAAAGTAAAACCTTATGCAAGCATAGCCCGAATCATTCCCCCCTCCAGCAGAGACCCCAAAATCAGCTGGCTGGTGGGAAGTGCGCGCGCATGCGCGGTGGAGCTGATCTAAGGTGACAGCTCGCATGCCCGCAGAAATGACTGCATCTTTTTTGTTAACCCATTCGTTTTGAGGAGAGGTGTTTCCAGGCCACTAAAATACTGGGTGGACTCATGGTGCTGTCTTGAATCAAGGATCTCTTTAATCTCAAAGTGTTGTTTGCCCTCTATCATAATGGGTTGTGTTAAGGGGGAGAATGAGTCGTAAGACCAAGGTCACTTCGGGTTTTAATAGGCTGCAATGGAAGATTGGGTGCACTTGCTGCAACGACTTCGGTAATTGCAGCTCCATTGTGACCGGTTTAATAATGCAGGTAATAGGGAATGATCCTAAGAACTTTGGTCCAAGTTTTTTAGATGATTGCAGGAGCTGTAAGCACTGAATGGAAAGGTAGATCTGATCCCCAACTTTAAATGGTTTAGGCTCCACTCTCATTTTGTTTGCTTGAGCCTTGTAGGCTGCTTTCGCTTTGTCTAGGGTTGTGTGGACCATGAGCCAGGTGGTCTTTGGCTGATTGATCCACTCCTTTAGGGAAGGGATTGTTGGTTCAGTAGTGGATAGTTCAGGCATCAGGTTAAATTCTTGGCCTGTGGCTACTTGGAATGGGGTAAAACCCATGCTGGTGTGCACTGAATTGTGTGCTACCTCAGAAATGGGAACAGGTTAGTTCAGTTGTCCTGTTGGTAGTTAATAAAGCATTGGATACATTGTTCTAGAACCATTAACGTACTCCATGGCCCCATTTGTTTGAGAATGGTGACTAGAACTGAGGCCTTGGTCATTTCCCAAAAGATCCAAAAGAGCTTTCCAGAATTTGGAGGTGAATTGGACCTCTCGATCTGAGTGGCTGTGGCTCCCGGCATCCCGATATAGTCAGTTGATTCCATCACTGACTATTGGGGGTGAGTCTCTGGCCCCCACGGAAAGGGCTCGCAATCTGGGAGTCCTCCTGGATAGGCAGCTGTCCTTGGAGGATCATCTGATGGCTGTGACCAGGGGGACCTTTTGTCAGGTTCGCCTGATTCGCCAGTTGTGGCCCTTTCTCGATCGGGATTCCCTGTGCACAGTCACTCACGCCCTTGTCACCTCTCGCCTTGACTACTGTAACGCTCTCTACATGGGGCTCCACTTGAGGAGCACCCGGAGGCTTCAACTGGTCCAGAATGCGGCCACGCGGGTAGTGACGGGAGCAACATGACGCTCCCATGTAACACCACTCCTGCGCGAGCTGCACTGGCTCCCGGTGGTCTTCCAGGTGCGCTTCAAGGTGTTGGTTATCACCTTTAAAGCGCTCCATGGCATAGGGCCTAGTTATCTGCGAGACCACCTACTGTCACAAATGACCTCCCACCGACCCGTGCGCTCCCACAGAGAGGGCCTCCTCAGGGTGCCATCAGCCAAACAATGTAGGCTGGTGACCCCCAGGGGGAGAGCCTTCTCTGTGGGGGCACCTACCCTCTGGAACCAGCTGCCCCCTGAGATAAGGAGATCTCAAGACCTCAGTGCCTTCCGCTGTGCCCTTAAAACCTACTTTTTTCAACAAGCCGGGCTGGCTTAGGAAGAAATTTTAGACGTTTTTAAAATTGGTTTGTTATTTTTAAAATTGGAGCCAAATTTATATGTATTTTAATTCTTAATATTTGTATTGTATGTTTTTAATTCTGGCTGTTCACCGCCCTGAGTCCTCAGGGAGAAGGGCGGTATATAAATTTTAAATAAATAAAATAAATAAATAAATATAATGCGGTGTGCAGCGCCATGAAGTGGTATCTGTTAAGTAAGAACAGTTTTGCTAGACGTTTGGCCATTGGGATTTTCTGGCATGGGACAAAGTGGACCTGTTTTGAAAAAAAGTTCAGCACTACACAAATTACTGTGTTTCTGGAGCTTGCTGGGAGTTCTATGATAAAATCCATAGACAGGGCCTGACGGGGAAGGCTAAGATGTGATCCGCTTCGTGCTGAGTGAATCAAGACCGACACCCCACTCTGTGCAGTTGCAGTCTCCTGGCCCGGAAAAGTGAACGTGGGCTGAGCCAAAATCCAGCTGGGGTGGGACAGTAATAGGAGATTGTGCGATGCTGCCCACACTGAGTTGGTTGAACCGCTCCAGTAGACCCGCCAGGAACTGGCTTTGTGTTGGTGGCGAAAAGCCCCACTCCCGGGAATTGCTGAGATCAACTGGTCTTGGTGCTCTCTACTTGAGGGCCTTGTTATGCTCCATTCTGCTCGCCCCCATCTGCGGTTCCCACAGCATCACCCCGGTCAGCAACTCCTGGGATGGCACGGCTCCCGCAACCTCACCCCATAGAGAGGGATCCAGTTGAGCGGCTTACTAAGGCGCCGGCTCTTTGGGCCGGGCAACCTGTCAGCATTCCGGTTTGGCAGCCTTTGCTGCCTTCACCACAGACTCGAGCATTGAGAAGAGGCTCCTCCACTTCACTCTTTTCACTTGAAGGAGCTTCTGGAGGTTCTGAAGGCCCTGGCTGAGTCTCTGCCTCTGGCACCACATTCTCTTCAGCCTCCTCACTGTCCGACTCGAGCACTGGCTGCACAGGCTGCTGGCGCGACACCACACCATCCTCCTCGTCGTTGGGATCAGCCACAATCCGCGCAGGCTACTGGCGGGCCACAACACTCTGGAGGTTGGGGAGCTGGTTGAGGTTTTAATGGAGATTCAGGTTAATGTCAGGGTTCCAAGTAACACCCCCAACGAAAGAAGACACTGAGGCTAGAGGTTCCTCAAAGTTCCACTTTATTAGAGATATATTCTAGGAAAACCCGAATTTGAATTTGAAAGCTTCCAGGTTTTCCCCACCCAAAGGAAAATCAAAGTCCCTTCTCCTGCACCCATATGCCCATCATATGGTCCAATCAATCAATCATCCCAACTGGAGATGCCTCCCAGTCATGCCACTCCAGGTACAGGCTGAATGCCCTTGACTTCCAGAAAAAAGAATGTTGTTATGGCTAGATATCTCTACAACTCCATGCAATCCTCCCTCCAAGTTTCCCACAACACCTGAAGATCCAAAGAAAAAGATGGCCTCCAGGGTTAACACTGCTGCTAATTGCCATTCAGGGAGCATGGGCTTAACTACTTCTGTCTTTGCACTATTATATTGGGGCAGTCTGGACAAAGTGTCTGCCAGGAAGCCCCGTCCCTGGCAAATAACGGAGGGTGAAGTTAAATCGCTGGAAGTACTGGGCCCAGCAGGTTTGCTTGGGGAACATTTTCCTTGGGGTCTTTAGGGCTTCCAGATTCTTGTGGTCGGTCCATACCTATAAAGGGATTTTATTCCCTTCCAAGAAGAACCACCAAGTGAGGAGAGTCCATCTGACTGCAAATGTTTCCTTCTCCCATATTGCCCAACGTTGCTTGGTTTCAGTTAGTTTTTTTGATGTGTATGCACAGGGCTGTAGTTGAGCCCCCTCATTTTCCTGCAGCAACACAGCCCCAACTGCCGTATCTCTGGCTTCAGCCTGAAAATCTAAGGGTTTTTCCGGGTCTGGGTGTTTCAACACCAGCTCAGCTGAGAAGAGCTATTTTAGCTTCTTGAATGCCACTTGGCATTCCATATTCCACTTTAGCAGTTGGCTGGGTTTAGGCTTATCTACCCCTTCAGTTCTTAGTAAGTTAGCACCGTGTTTTCCCAAAAATACGACTTGCTCTGAAAGTAAGTCCTAGCTTGATTTTTATATGTGCACCCAATATAAGCCCTACCTCCAAAATAAACCCTAATTAAGACCCCACCCACTCCAGGGTGCACAGGTAAAAATTAAGCTAGGGTGGGGATGGGGGGGGGTGGAGCTGCTCTACTTCAGATACTTGCAGCCTGGCTTTGCACACCTCAGCCCATTTCTTTTGCTGCAGCCAACAAGGCTCTCCTGAAGGTCTCTCTAGCTGATAACAGAGCTAGGGATCAATACGGAGCTCTGTTATTGGATGCAGAGGCATTCAGGAAAACCTTGCTGGCCTTGCCAGACAAAGAGCTTCCTGTAGGCCTCTGATAGTGAAAATGAGGCTGAGGGCGATGCGTGCAAGTGAGGTGAGTCAGTGGACGACAACTCCCCCCCCCCCATAAGATCTGGTGCCTTTTCTGGTGGCAAAAATATATTAGACAGGGTCTTATTTTCAAGGAAACATGGTAATAGGGAGGGTGATTTGGGTAAATTATGGGATGAATTGCCTATAGATATTTGAGAACCCTAGGAAACTTTGTAGCTATTTTTGGGTGCGCATGGCTTCCCTGCTTGCACTTTTTCCGGATCCATTTCCACCCCTATGGTATGAAATTTGGTATCACAGGTAGACTATTTTGTCTTTGTGGAATTCAGATTTTGAGAGTTTAGCATATAGTTTGGCATCTCAGAGTTTTTTCAGGACTGCCTGGACCAGCTTTATGTGCTCGGCTTTTGTTTCGGTATATATCAGGATGTCATCAAGGTACACCACAACATACTTGTATAGGTGTTCATGCAGCACCTCATTTGTCAGCTACATGAACACTGCAGGGACCCCTTGGAGCCCAAACGGGAGCACGTTAAACTGGAGCCTCCCCAGTGGACAGTTAAAAGCAGTTTTCCACTCATCCTCCTCCCAAATTCTGACTTAGTAATAGGCTTCCCGCAAGTCCAGCTTAGAAAAAAATCTTGCCCTTTGAAAGGTAGACCAGCATGCCCTTCATGAGGGGCAGAGGGTATACATTTTCCACACACACTGCATTTAGACCCCTATAATTGATGCATAAACAAAGCAAGACATCTTTCTTTTCCTGGAATAGTATCAGGATAGCTATTTTGTGTCTGGCAGGCTTTTTGAAGCCACGCTCTTAAGTTTTTTTCTATGCTCCTGGGACGTTATGGACCAGAAGAGTTTCGGCTTTGGTAGCTTACTCCTGGGAGGATCTTGATGGTGCAGTCAGTAGGTCAATGAGGGGAGTTTATCCAACCCCACCTTGTTAAACATTTCTGCTAGGTCGCAATATTCCTGGGGAATATCTTGCATGGGTTTCGTTTGGGTGCAGCCTCCACTTTGTTTCTGCAGCTGGGATTTTCCTAGTGATTTCTTTCTGCTGGGGTTTCCCCCTGGGTCCCCTTAGTCCAATCCATCTGCTGGTTCCACTTTTTTAGTCATAATAGTTCTAGAACCAGGGGCCATTCCATGCTTGGAACCACAATAAAAGCAATAGTCTTGGAGTGGCTCTCAATTGTGAGTTCTAGGGCCTCCGTGGCAAATGTGGCTGGGAATCCTCCTGCAGTGGACCCATCAAGCTGGCAAAACACTAGGGTTTTTTAACTGTCTTAGGCGGGTCCCCAGTTTTCCTACTTGGGTTGGACTTATTAGGCACTTACCAAGGAGTCATTGTCATAGTCGCTATCCGAACGGCTCAGCTCTTCTCATAGGGTCGGAGTTGCAAGTCTGTACTTGGGGGAGAACTGGAACTCCACAACCTTGCCGCTCTTTTCAGGGCAGTTTCGCTGGAGCACTGGGAGAGTTTTGCTGGCTTCCCTCCAGATTGCCAGTCTCCCTTTCTGGTTGGGGTCTGTGTGTGGCATTCTGCCGCGCGACGGCTTTCCTTCCCACATTTGAAGCAGGCTCTTGAGCATGGTAGAGTGGACTGGGGCTTGGTGCTCTCTTTCTTCCTCTCGGGTGGTGATCTCTTCCAGGTTCTGCTTGACCAGTAGGTTTTGGTCTTGGTCGATTACAGCTATTTCCACCAAGATGTACCAGTTGTGCAGGCAAGCCGGGACTCCTCTTGCGATGAAGATGTGGTACTGGTCATCATTGAGCCCATCCTTGAAACAGCTCACCAGTATTTCTTCTGGTCAGTCCCTGGTCAGCCCGCAACATTGCTTTATGGGGTTTTTTTTTGAATATTTTTTTTTATTTTTAAACAAAAACAACATAAAAAACATCATCTTTCCATATACTTACAGACAGTGATTCGGTCGGTTAAAATCATTTTGTGCTCTCAGTATTTTCAAAATTTCAATTGTGACAAGTATTCTTTCATCTAATTAAAAACAAATGCTTACACATTTTCCAAATTTCATTTCACATATAATACTTCATCTCCATTCTATATTATCTACCCATTGGTAAAATAGCTCCCATATCAAATAATATTGTTTATCTTCCTGTTCTCTTATTTCAAATGTCAATCTGCTCATTTCAGCAGTCCAATATTTTTTTAATAATTTCTTCATCAGCCATTTTCTTCTCTCCTTTCCAATTTTTTGCAAATACAATTCTAGCCGCTGTTAGAATATTCACAATTAAGTATTGCAATTCTTTATTGAATGTCTCTGGTAAGATCCCTAATAAAAATATCTCTGGTTTTAAATCAATTTGTCTCTTTGTCATTTTTTCCAACCACGTGTGTATCTTAGTCCAAAATCTCCTTGCTTCTATGCATGTCCACCACATGTAGTAATAGGATCCTGGGGTCTGATGATACTTGCAGCATTTCTTCTGTTTATTCTTGAACATTCTGGCAATCCTCGTTGGGGGTAGATGCCACCTGTAAAACATCTTATTCAAATTCTCCTTATATGCTGTAGACGTTATCATTTTATAGTTATGTGACCACAATTTTTGCCATTTCTCCAAATCAATACCATAACCAAAATTTTCCCCCCATGCTATCATTGATTCTTTAACTTGTTCTTCTTCCAGTTTTACCTCTAAAAAATATCCATATAACTTTTTAATTACATGGTCATCAGAACCCATTAAAATCTTATCTAAAATAGTCAAAACATTCTAAATACTTTCTTGTTTGAGATCTTCTCGATATCTAGAAAGTATTTGCATATATGAAAACCAATCCATCTTAAATCCCTGGTCTTCTAAATCTTGTTTTAATTTAAGATCACCCTTTTCATCCAATATTTCACTGTATCTAACAATTTGTTCTCCTCTAAATATCACTGGATATGAGAAGGCTTCAATTGTTGATACCCAGACTGGAATCTTCAAATAGTGATATTTTTTAATCCTCTCCCAGTTCAAATATAAAGCTTCACGTATCTGGTGTCTTCTAAAGTATCCCTGTTTTTTTAGTTCCTTTGTACCATAAAAAGGCATGCCAACCCATCAACAAATCATGTCCCTCTAGATTCAAAAGTCTAGTATTTTTCAATGTTATCCATTCTTTAATCCACATTAGATTAGCTGCTTGATAATATAATTCAAAATTTGGTAGTCCAAAGCCACCCCTCATTTTAGCATCCTGCAACAGCTTAAGTTTTATTCTTGCTTTTTTCCCTGCCAAATATATTTCAACACCATTTTGTTCAAGTCTACAAAAAATTCCTTACCCAATTTTATTGGAATAGTCTGAAAAAGGTACAGAATTCTAGGTAAAATATTCATCTTAATAGTTGCAGTCCTACCAATCATAGATAGCTGCAAATTTCCCCATTTCACCAGGTCTAACCCTATCTGTTGCTTTAGTTTATTATAGTTATTTTCTTTAAGTGAACTATGCCTCGGTGTCAAATGTATCCCCAAATATTTTACCTTGTTTGTGACCTGCATCTTGGAAATCTCCATCAATTCTTCTTTTTGTTTTTTTAACATATTTTTAGTCATTATTTTTGTCTTGTCTTTATTAATTTTCAAACCAGCAACTTCTCCAAACTCTCCAATGGCTTCTATCAGTTTTTTAATTGATGCTAGTGATTCTTCAATAATAAAGACCAGGTCATCAGCAAAGGCTTGTAATTTATATTCTTCTTTTTGAATTTTCATACCTTTTATCTCTATTTCTTCTCTAATGTTTCTGTGTAAAATTTCCAGTGTCAAAATAAACAACAATGGGGACAATGGGCATCCTTGACGGGTACCTTTTTGTATCTCAATAAAATCAGTCAACTCTCCATTAATCATAACCTTCACTGTCTGTTTAGAATATATTGCTTCAATTGCCTGAATAAATTTCCTACCAAAGCCCATCTCTTCCATTTGTAACATCATAAATTGCCAGTTCACGTTATCAAATGCTTTTTGAATGTCTAGGAATATCAGAGCCATCTGCTTTTCAGGGTGCGCTTCATAATATTTTAATGTATTCAGTACTATTCTTAAATTATCTCTAATTTGTCTTTTGGGTAGGTAGCCATTTTGATCTGAATGTATAAAATATAGCTTCTCACTTTTTCCTCCTCTATTATTTCTTTTTTATAAAGCTGTCTATAATATTCTTGTTGATTTTCCCCATCTCCTTATTACCAAATTTACATTGTCCTTGGTCATCAAGTAATTGCGTTATTTTTCTCGATTCTCTATCCTTTTTCAGTTTATAAGCTAGCCATCTTCCAGGCTTATTCGCATTTTCAAAATAATTCTGTTTGGTGATTCTTATTTTTTGAGCTAGATCTTCCTTTTCCAGCAAGTCTATTTTATGTTTTATTATGTCCATTTTAATTTTAACATCTTTCTTGTGTGGATCTCTCTGGAGTTCCTTCTCACATCTTTTGTAATCGTCGGTCAGTCCTTTAAAAGCTTGTCTTTGCTTTATGGTTTTGATGCAGTCCCTGGCTTTTCGGTCAGCAAGGGGGTGCTCAAATTTGCTTCTTAGGGCCATCATAAAGCAGTCAAAATTTCAAAGCTCAGGGATGTCCACATTGTGCAGAGTCACCATCCAGTGTGCGGCAGCCCCCTCCAGGGCCAGCGTGACAACCCTGACCCTTGCCTCTATACTTGAGAGATCCCTCCCAAACTCCTGCATGTACGTAAGCACATGTGCCAGGAAGAACCCCAGTTGCTGGGGGTCTCCAAATTTTATGCTGGGGGGGTGCCGTCCATTCCATCTATGGGTGTCTCCCCACCAACACAAGGAACTTGCACTCTGCCCGAGCCTCTCAGAGGGTGGCAACAGATCCATCAGTGTTCTCCATGGCACCTGCATAAGTCCCAGGGGCTGGGAAATTATCTCACCGGTGGCCTCCTCTCGGCCCCTATCTTCTCTAGTGATTCAGGCCCCGGATTCTCAGACTCTCATGCCTTGCAGGGCCTCCCTCAAGAGGTGCATCGCTTGGGAGAAACTGGAAGCATCGCAGTGAGACTGGCTGGAAATTAGCAGGCTCCAATGAGCCCAGCGAAAATCCAGCCAGACAAACCACTGTCGGGGGGGTAGGTGTCTTCAGACCAGAACTGTCTTGTAGGGATGGTGAAGAAGGAGAGGAGACTCGGACGACCAAGAGGAACAGGCAAGTTCCTTGGAAGGTTGGAGGCAGCTCTTCAATTCCGCGGCAGGGACAGTGGCCATTTAAAATGACCGCTTTGAAGCTGGGGCAACTGGAATAAGATTTTGTGCAGGAGCAGTGTTTGGACTTAGTACTGATACCGGGTGAATGATTGGCTAAGTCACAGGTAAAAAAGGAAAATGTCTTTTAAAACAAACAAAACTAAAAGGTCCCAGTGAGGAAACGAGAGGCTATTAGTGAAGGGAGAAAAGCAGAGAGGAAGTTAAAGTACTAAAGCCCAGAAAAGAAAACTTTATATTTGGATCTAAAATTGGATTTGGAAAAATTAAAACTAATAAAAGAGAAGGAAACCTGAGGGAAAGTATTTTTTAATGAAGATTTGAAATAATTTTGACAGTTTTGAAGTTTGAAGGAGGAACAAAGAGGAGATCAAAATATTAAAGCCCAAGAAAGGAAATTTTACAACTGGATTTAAAACTGAATTTGGAGAAATTAAAAACAATTAAAGGAAAAGCAATTTGAGAGAAAGCATTTTTATGTGGATTTAAAGTACTTGTGTAAACATAAGTTGAAATACCAAAACAATTTTAAACTGACAATATGGAGTCTTGGATGTGTGAGAAATTAAATGAGATGCTTAAAAATGTGTGTGAATCAATAAAAGGCAATAAAAAGTCACAAATTTTGCTAGAGCATATTAAGCAGGAAAAAGAGAACATAAATGAGAAACAAGAAAACAATGTTGAAGGAAGAATTGAAAACAAAAAGTTAAGATGATTACACTGGGATTTACAGTGGCAAAAAAAGAATGGATAAGGGGGAATATTTTAGACTTCCGCTGTTGCCGTCAGCTGTTGCAGACGGTCCTTTGAAGACCGCCAGCCCGAACGCCCGTAAAAGAGCCGTTTCGGCAATTGAAACGGCTCGTAAAACTCCGAGACCGCAAAGGGCTTGTGAGGAGAGCCGGCGGCTGCAGATAGAGTCCCCTGTGAGACCCCCAGAAAGCTTTTCTTGCTTCTGGGGAGTTAACAGGGTGGGACTCCCTATTCACCCCGCTGAAGCTCCGGACGACTGGGAAATTCTGCTTTAAAGCAGAACAAGACAGCGCGGCAGCATTACCAATAACAAAGAAAAATAAGGAAGATTTCAAACTTCTCACTAAACAGCAAGTATTGGAAGCTTTTTGGACTATTTTAAAGAGTTTTTAAAGTGAAAGTGAATTGGCTTTGAGGAAAGCGGAGGGAAAAAAAATGGCGCCTGTTCTTAGTTGAGAGAGCTGAAAGTGAAAGTAATTTGATTACTGTATCCGGCTACATTTTAAAGTAACAAATCCGGCTGGAAGCGGCAGAAGTATCCAAAAAACAAAATAACATAAAATAAAAATACCAATTGACTCTTATAGACCTGATTGAATCTGGAGAACTTTTTGGGAAAAGTTGTTAGAGTTTGTGGAAAAGGAAGATCTTTAAGAGGTAAAATGGCAACAAAGCAACCAGGGGGGGCCTCCCCCACACATAAACAGAAGCAGCCTCAAACAGCGCAGTTGCAATCTCAGACAAAGGAAGAAAGCCAATATGATATTATTATTAAAGAAATTCAAAGATCAGAGAAGGAGCTTAAAGGAATGTTTCAAGAGAAATATGACTCACTTAAACAAGATATTCAAACAGTGGTTAAAGGCCTGTCTGAGGTAGCGCTGCAGATTGATAAAAAAGTGGAGAATCTTGCCTCAGAGATGGAGACTAAATTCAGAGCTTCTGACTCAAAAATTATAGAAATTGAAGAAGTTACACAGAAAATGCAAAATGAGATTACTATGATGCAATTTCAATCAATGGAATATGCTATCAGATTGAGAGGTGTTAAAGAGAACACCAGGGAAGATCTTAGGAAAATTTGTGCAGAGGCTTTGGCAGTTATGTTGAAAGTGGAACCAGATCTGGTTTTGTGCAAGATGGACAAGGTCTACAGAGTTAATTCTCGGGTGGCGGTACAAAGACAACTGCCTAGAGATGTGGTTATATATTTTACAGATAGAAGAATGAGAAATGAAATTCTGCAAAATTCTTTTGTTACAACAGTTCAAGTTGATGGAAGTGAGATTGGAGTTTTTAAAGAACTACCGCCTAAAATGTTAAGAGATAGAAAGGATTTTGGATTTTTGGTGACAGAATTGAAAAGACAGAACATACAATTTAGGTGGGATGCCCCAATAGGTATAATACTCAGGCTGCGAGGAGTGAGATACCGCCTTAATACTATTGAAAAAGCAGAAGAATTTTATTACAATGTTTTGAAAGCGGGTTCTCCTCCTCCACGCACATCTTCACCAATAGATAAAGAAGCTCAACTACAAGCCGAGATTGATCAAGAAACAGAAGCACAAATAAGGCAGTTGCAAAGGGAGGCAAGAGAATTAATGGGAGCAGTAGGTGGTGTTGTGGTTGATCCTTTTGCACCATTCGAAGCTTCTCCTTTGGAAGAAATGTCTAAAACTATCACAGAGGAGGCGATGGCTTTGGAAGTAACAACATCTAAAGTGGAAGAGCAACGTATAACCAGAGCAATGTCTAAACAAATGAAGCAACAGCAGCAAGAATATAGTAAGCCACAGCGTGAGAAAAGAACCAAAGATAAACAGCAAGCTGAAGTCATGGGAGGAGCTAAACCGAAGATTCCTACTGTAGGAGAGAATCTTCAACAATTGCTCTCAAAACTTCAGACAGGGTCAAATGGCACTTAAATTTTTGTCTTGGAATGTAAACGGATTGAATTCTCCGCAAAAAAGAAGGAAGATATTTCACTATTTGAGACAATTTCATAATGATGTTATCTGTTTACAGGAGACTCATGTAAAATTGCAAGATCAGAAATACTTGATAAATTCAAAATTGGGAATGCAATTTGTTGCTTCAAATCAGGAAAAGAAGAATGGAGTGGTGATATATATAAATAAGAAACTTGTAGCAAAAATTATAGAAGCAGATAAAGATGGAAGATATATTGCAGTTGAAGTTATTACAGATATTGGACCAATTTTGTTGGTCGGAATATATGCCCCAAATCAACAGCAGGAAACTTTTTACAAGCTACTTCATTTAAAAATTTTGGATTGGGACTATTCAAACACTATAATAATGGGCGATTGGAATGGAGTAATCCAACCTAGATTGGATAAAAAAACCACGGCCAAAATAGGGAATAAATTACCACAAGCTTTTTTTGAACTGAAAGAGGATTTGGAATTGAAAGATATTTGGAGAATTCGAAACCCAAATGAACTGGACTTTACTTTTTACTCAAACAGGCACAAATCCTTTTCCAGAATAGACTTTTTTCTCTTAACTTCTAATCTACTCTCTAAAGTAAAGAAAATAAAGATATTTCCTAGGACTTTGACTGACCACAGTCCGGTCTGGATGGAAATCGAGATGGGTAAAAGAGAAAAAAGATTCTGGAGAGTAAATGAGAATCTATTTAGATATGAAAAGAATATAATTGAACTCAAAAAGCATTTAAAGGAGTTTTTTAAATTTAACCTGAACAAAGGCACCCCTATTGAAACAGTTTGGGATGCAGCTAAAGCATATATGCGGGGAGTACTAATTCAAATGAATTCTAAACACAGGCAAAGTCAGCAGAAGAAAAGACTACAATTGGAATCTGAGATAAAAAAGAAAGAACAACAATTGATACAAAAACCAACAGACGGAAAATTGCAAATGGCTATAAAACTTCTGAAGGATCAATTTCAAATGCTTATAGCAGACCAAACGGCAACTAACTTACAATTTGCAAAGCACAATACTTTTTCCAATGCTAACAAACCGGGCAGGTGGTTGGCGTATACTTTGAGGAAGCAAGCATCGACACGAATTATTGATAGTACTGAATATGCTGATAAAGAAGTTTACCAACAAGATCTAATTAAAAAAGCCTTTTTGGAATATTATACTAAGTTATATGCTAAAGATGACATACAGAATATTACTATAGATGAATACTTGGAAAACAAGAGAGTTTCAAAAATTTCAACGAGCCAAAAGAAAAGTTTGGAACAACTGATAACAGTGGAGGAGATCAGTTTTGCTATAAAACAATTAAAAACAGCTAAAGCTCCAGGGACGGATGGCTTAACTGCAATTTATTATAAAACTTTACAAGAAGAAATGATTGAGCATCTTAAAGATTTATTTCGTAATATACAACTAGGAGGTAAGATACCTTTCTCATGGAAAACAGCTTTTGTTTCATTGATTCCGAAAGAAGAATCAGGTCCTAAGAAACCAGAAAATTATAGACCAATATCTTTATTAAACACAGACTATAAAATCTTTGCAAAAGTACTAGCCAACAGATTGATGCCAGTTATTCAAAAGATAATTCATCATGACCAAGCAGGATTTATTGAAGGCAGATATATGAAGGAGAATGTTAGGCAAGTTATAGACTTAATGGACTATCTAGATAAGAATAAACAGATCTCTGCAGTGCTGGTTTTTTTGGATGCGGAAAAAGCCTTTGATCGCGTGAATTGGAACTTTATAATTAAGACTTTGGAAAAAATGGATTTGGGGGAGCGGTTTATACAAGCGATTGGTGCAATTTATCAAGAGCAACATGCACAACTTATTATCAATGGATGCTTAACATCGAATTTTAACATACAAAAAGGCACCAGACAAGGTTGTCCATTATCCCCGTTATTATTTATTTTAACTTTAGAAGTCTTACTCAATGCAATACGGGACTCAAATTCCTTGACTGGAATAGTTATAAGGCAAAAGGACTATAGAACTAAGGCATTTGCAGATGACCTGGTTGTTACCCTATCACAACCTATGAACTCAATAATCCAGATGAAAAATATTATAGAAGAGTATGGCATGGTATCTGGTTTCAGGTTGAATCAGAAGAAAACTAAAATGATTGTCAGAAATCTGACAGAGAGCAAAAAAAAGGAACTGGAAAGAATGGCAGGCTTCGAGACTGTTTCAAAGGTCAAATATTTAGGAGTACAAATCACAGACTCCAATGCTAAACTGTTTCAAAATAACTACGAGGTTCTGTGGCAAAAGATACAAAAAGATATGCAAAACTGGAAGAAACTGCAGTTATCACTGCTTGGAAGAATATCAGCAGTAAAGATGAATGTTTTACCTAGACTGATCTTTTTATTTCAAATGATACCGGTGCTTAAATCAGACAAACCATTGCTAGAATGGCAAAAAGGACTGAACAAATTTATTTGGAATGATAAAAAACCAAGAAAACAATGTTGAAGGAAGAATTGAAAACAAAAAGTTAAGATGATTACACTGGGATTTACAGTGGCAAAAAAAGAATGGATAAGGGGGAATATTTTTTTTAAAAAAGCAATTTAAGGGAAAAGAAGGAAATAGGAAAAAATTAGGTAACAGCAGGGGCGAATTAAGCAAGTGATGGACTCAAAAGCCAGAGAAAGGATTCAGGAGAAAAGACACAATAAATATAAAAATAAAAAGAAGAAGAAGAAAAGAAAATGGGATGAAAGGAGAAAATTATTTAAAAATGGAATTCTGGAGAGACCAAGAGAAAATGGTTAAAAGGGGAAGAATAGTGGAAAGGAGGAAGGGAAATAAGCAGGGATGAAATCTACTTACCTTCCTTACCGGTTTGGAAGTGCACGCGCTGCGTGCTTGCTTGGCTCGCGCTCGCGTGCATCATGTGCGCGCACAGACCTGCACGTGCAAAACCTGCACATGTGCAGAAGGTAAAAAAACACATTACTTCCTGGTTAAAATCAGGAAGTAATGACACCTGGATTTAAAGGGCGAATGGTGATACTGTCCATATATTATGTATAAGAAGAGATTAAGACAAGATAAAAAAGTAGAAAAAATATCATGGCAGAAAATGAAATATGTAAATTGTATCTGGAAAAAACAAAAAAGAAGATTGGAATAGGTTGTAAAAATTAATATATAATTACGTTATAAATTGTAAAAGATGTGACCTGGTCAATACTCTGTTCATAAAATATGTATGTAAAAAAAAATTTAATAAAACTTGTCTTAAAAAAAAGTGCATCGCTTGTTTCATGAGTTGGTCGGATCGGCCCGATGTTTTCTTCATCTTGTAGTCCTCATAAAGGGTTTCCAACTCGCGTTTTCAACCCTGCTGTTGGCTGCTCTGGGTGAAGATGACTCCTCGGTTTGTTCCATCCCAGTCTTTCTTCTTCCCTATGTTGACGGACCACCTCAGCAGAATCGCTGAGGATTATTCTGTCCTTTGTGTACACGCTGGAGCTTTTGTCGGGTTGAGCCTTTTTTTTTATTAAAAAGTTTTACACAACAAAGATTCCCCTCCCCCAGTATTCCCCCCACCCTTTCCCCTCCCCCCAACCCCCCCTCCCCCCCAGACTTCCCAGAGCAAAATACAGGGTATTTCAGTTAACAATCATGAGCTAAATTAACCTAACTATCCGTAAGCTAACAAATACCCCCTAGGACCTTAACTCTGCTATAAGTAACATAATACATCTACAATTAACATTCATTCATAAGTTATTTGGTATTTTCTTGTCTGATACTTGTTCTGAATATAATCAATCCATCTTCTCCATTCCAATGTGTATCTCTCTTGCGTATAGTCCTTCAAATACGCTGAAATTTTCGCCATTTCCACCAAGTTCATTACTTTCAGTATCCAGTCTTCAATAGTAGGCAAAGAGTCCTTCTTCCAATGTTGCGCAACCAACAGCCTAGCTGCCGATATTAAGTTTAAAATCAATTTAGTCTCTGATGATGTACAATCCATTGTTATACCCAATAAAAACAGTTGTGGGGTAAATTTCAACCTTTTTTTTCAAAATATTCTGCATCGCCCACCAGATTTTTATCCAAAATGCTTTGATTTTCTTACAAGTCCACCATATATGATAATAAGTTGTGTCATCACAATCACATCTCCAACATTTAGCTTGCACATTTGGATACATACATGATAATTTTTTAGGGTCTAAATGCCATCTATAAAACATTTTATAGAAATTTTCTCTTAAATTTTGTGCTTGCGTAAATTTAACATTTCTAACCCAGATCTTTTCCCAAGTTTCTATCATCACTGGTTCCTGAAACTTTTGTGCCCATTTTATCATACAGTCTTTAACCAATTCCGTTTCCGAATCTATTTCTAATAATGCATTGTACAACCTTTTAATATGCATTTGACTTTGATCCCTAATCTGTTTTACCAAGTTTTCCTCATTTTGCATAACACCAATTTTTTGATCTTCCCTCCATCTAGCTTAAAGCTGACCATACTGGAACCAAGTATAGATTATCCCTTCTTCCTTCAGTACATTTAAAGATTTCAATTGCAATTTGCTCTTTCCATAAAAAGAAGCTCTTTATAAGTGATCACCTCCTGTTTTTGTTCTATACTGCATGTCTGGGATTTGCCCATATAGGTATTTTATAGTTTAACTTATATTGATACTTTTTCCACACCCTCAACAAAGCATTTCTAAATATATGACCTTTAAACACCTTATCCACCTTTTTTTCATATAACAAATAGGCATGCCATCCATATAACAAATCATAACCTTCTATATTTAGAATTCTCTCTTCAGTTAGATTAAACCAGTCACTAATTTGTGATAAGACAGCTGCTTCATAATACAATCTTAAGTTAGGCATTTTAAGACCTCCTCTCTCACGTACATCCTGTATGATTTTCATTTTTATTCTTGGTTTTTTACCATCCCAAATAAAGGCATTAACCCCTTTCTGCCATTCCCTCAAATTCCCATCTTTCTTAAGCACTGATATCTTTGAAACAAAAATAGAAACCTAGGTAACACATTCATTTTTATTACTGCTATCCTTCCCAATAAAGATAATTGTAACTTTTTCCAAGTTTCCATTTCTGCACTTTTTGCCAAAGAACTTCAGTTGTTTTTAAATAATTTCGTCTTTAAGGCTGCAATGTATAGTCCTAAGTATTTAACCTTTTTAACTATTTCAAACCCCGTTATTCTTCCTAAATCTTCTCGTTGAGATATAGACATATTTTTAGTTATCACTTTTGTCCTGTTGCTGATTAGGTGCATATATTCCAATTAGAAGCATTTTTCCATTCTGAATTAGTAGTTCAATTGCAATATATCTGCCTTGAGCATCTACCTCAATTAAGTTAGCTGATATTCCTTTCTTTACATATATAACTAAACCATTTTTCTTTTCTGATGTCGATGCCACAAAATGTGTGCCAAATCTTGAATTTGTCAAATATTTTTGATCTGATAATCTAATATGTGTTTCTTGCAAACATATAACATCATTCTTAAATTGTTTCAGGTAGTGAAATATTTTCTTTCTTTTTTGTGGTGAGTTTAAGCCATTAACATTCCAAGATAGAAATTTAGTTGCCAACTTTGGCCCCTCGAAGCTTCATGAGCATATGCTGAATATCCTCCTCCATCTAGCTCCTCCCATTGCTTCTGTTTTTTGAACTTCTTGGGATAAAACTTGAGATTGTTGCTCTTTTAGTTGTTGTTCTTGGAGTTTGTAAGTTGCTCGTGTCAATCATTGTTCTCTTGGTCCCTCTATCTTCTTAGGTGGTTCAGAGGTTAGTGGTAGGCCCCCAAATTGCACTAACTCTTCCTCCAGAACAATTCCTTCAGCTGCAACTTCAGCATAGGTTTATATCTGCTTTCCATCTTTCTCTTGTGACATCTCCTTTTTCTTTCTACCCCCCTCTGGTGAGGGTGGGTATCCTGCCTTTAAGACATTGAGATAAAAGTCTTTTGCCTTTCAAGGTGTGTTTAAACGATATCTTTCTCCACCATAATTCACTATTAAACCAGTTGGAACATCTATACTGAACTTGTCGATTTCTCAATTCATTTACCAAAAATCCAAAGTCCTTTCTATCTCTTAACATCTTGGGAGGAATCTCTTTCAGAACCACTAGTTCTTGTCCATCCACTTGAACCTTGTTCCTGTAGGAAGCTTGTAAAATGTCATTTCTGATCCTCCTGGTTGTAAAATAAATCACCACATCTCTTGGCCGCTGCCTTTGTCTTTCCACCGAGGAATTGACCCTGTAGATTTTGTCAATTTGAATTGCTACATCTTCTGGTCTTTCTTTAATTATCTCTGCCAAAGCTTCAGCACAAATGTCCCTTAAGTTTTCACAGGTATTTTCTTTTAGTCCTCTCAATCTCAAAGCAAATTCCATAGATTTGTATTGTAACATGACCATATCATCATCCATCTCTGTTTTGGTCACAATTTCTCCTAATTTATTTTCCAGATTCAAATTAGCTTCATTAATTTCTTCTACTCTCTCCTCCAGCTGAACAAGGTGTTTTGCCAGTCCTGAAACTGCTAGAATAATATCTTCTCTTATTTCATTATGCTTCTCTTCCACAACATCTTTAATTGCTTTTATATCTGCCGCAAATTCTTTGAATTTCCCATCCATAATTACTGTTTGGTCATTCATAGTTGCAGTTTGATTATTCATGGCTTCTTTTATAAATTCTTTAAGGTCTTTTAAAGAAGCCTCCTGGCTCTGTGAATCCACCGGAAATTGTGCTTTCTGTGTCACAACTGACACTATTGGAGAGCCTCCTCCACTTTTAGGAACTACTGACTTAGCTTGTTTAGAAGCCATCTTATACTAGAAAAATCTTTTTCCCTTTAGCAGCCACAAAGTCTCTTAAACAGTTTTCAAGCACTTTTCAAAAATAGTTTATAATTTATCAAGCAAAATAATCTTTCCTCCACCTCCTCCAAACTCTCAATCCAGCAGCTTTAATCACTCTCAAAGCGCAGATTCAAAAGACACTTTCGTTTCTAACTTTCACTTTAATGCCCACAACAAAGGCACCATCTTCCAGCCTCCAACTCAAAGAGATTCAGTTAGAGACAATGTAAACTCGGAGCTAAGCATTAAAACTTGTAAATTGCTTGTTCTCCTGCTTCCTTTCTGCCTGCTCTTGACATCAATCAAACTCACTTTTGACAGCAGAATTGGTCGCAACGTCTGGCTCTGTTTAAACAGAGTCGTCCCGGATCCAGAGCTTCAGTGGGCTAAATGGGGGGCTCTCACCCTCCAAGCCCCTGGAGTTATTCCAGGGGCTTTCGGGGAGCTCTATCCACACCCACTGGCTCTCCTCTCCCTCTTCTCCCGATGGAGAGGTTTCCAAGCCACCAAACACCCAATTATCGCTGTCAGAGCAGCTTCAACGCGATCGCGGGGCTGGTGGTCCGCTAAGACTGTCTGCAACGCCGGCGGTGCTAACCGGAAGTCTTGTCGGGTTGAGCCTTGATGGGGGCTTGCCCCCGCATTCAGTTTCCTCATGATTTTTGTCCTGGTAGGACATTCTTTGCATGGTCTCCACGGTAAGGCTGGAGCCTCTCTGGGTTGACTGCTTTGCAGATTTTGCCTAATGTAAGGTCCTGCTTGCCAGCCTTCTCAAGAAAGCAGAAATTTTGAAATGAAGAGCATTTCAAAAGGAACTTTTATTGAAAGACAGTAATAGCAGAGAGAGTGTACGCAGAATCTAAATTTCGCGTGCTAGAGTGTTACTTAAACTGCTCCTTTCTAGGCCCTTCACAATGTCCAGTTCATTTTTGAGCCAATCCCAAAGTGCAAAGATGTGCGAACTTCAGGCTGAGAAGGTGCAACAGGCAGTTCCGAGGTGCCACGATCTCACTCCTCTGATGGTGAAACAAAACAGATGGCCCAAGGCACATTCTTTTCCCCCTCCCAACATCCCAAAGGTACATCAAAGCAGAGAAAAATAACAAAGGAAAACCTCCTTAGGGAGCCCAAATCCTCCCTAACCCCCCGCCCCCCCGAATGGCAAGGTCCTGATAGAGATCAATGGGAGCTGACACTAATACTTTACCCTTTTGGTTTCCTAAACTTTAGGCGTTAGTGTACAGACATTTGAGTCCTTTATGAATCTTGGATATGTTTCTTATATCTCCTACTTTGTAACTGGAATTTCCATTCTTTCCATCACTCTCTACTTCATTTTGTTTTTCTTTTTTTATTCTTTCTCTTTACTCTGTACCTCTTTATGTGATTGGTTATCTAGTGGTTTTTGCTTGGAATTAGGTTCTAAACGTTGTGAAGATTGCCCCCTCCCTTCCCTCAATTTTAGTTTAAAGCCCTTCCAATAAGATGAGCCAGTCATTTTCCAAATATATTCTTTCCAGTTTCTGTGAGCTGCAGTCCATCCCTTGCCAGTAGCCCTTAATATAGGTAATGCAGACCATAGTCTAGGAAGCCAAAGTTCTGTTGACACCAGTTTGTAAGCCAGTGGTTCGTTTCTAAAATCCTTTGCTCCCTCATTGGATTTTGGCCTTTTGTTGCAAATATAGAGGAAGACACTACTTGTGCTCCTAATTCTTTAACTTTCTTCCCTAGCTGTTTGTAATCTCTTGTTTTTGTTTTTATATTCATTGTTGTGTCATTGGTCCCCATGTGTATGAGAAAAAGGGGTAGTAATCTTTGGTGTTGATTATTTTAGTAAGGTACTCAGTTACATCTTTGATTTTTGCTCCAGGGAGACAATATACCTCCCTAGATTGACTGCCTGGTCTACAGACTATAGTTTCTGTTCCCCTAAGAATTGAATCTCCTATCACCAATATTCACCTTTTTTTCCCCTAGGGAAGTCTGGAATACTTTTCTTCCTATTGTAGGAATGCTGGGTTATGCCTCTTTTAAAAATTATTGATGAATGCTCTTTTGTGAGTGTTTGTATTATTTTCTTCCAAGGGGAGGTATGAAAGTGATTGCTCAGTTCCAGAAGGGCTTCATTGGAGTGGGCTAGGGTAAATGGTAGCCTTGTTCTTCAGTTTTGTTTTCTTCTAAAAGAGACATGTCTCTGTTGATCTTCCTCTTTAGGTACATATGTAGGCTGGGTGTATTGGTTTTCTTTTTTATGTTCATATATGCGGTCATTTTTTTAGAAGCTGCTTGCTCTGTATTGTGTTCTATTTTGGTGTAGTTTTCTTGTTTAGTTTGGGTTTTTTTGTTTTGTTCATTGAGTTTCAGAGTAACTAAAATTGCCTAGACCCTTTACTTTTTCTTTTCGTAATTCATATAGTTTACATTTGATACATACATAGTTTGGGTCTTCTGTGGGCATAAGCTGAAACATAATGACACATTTTACAAGTCACTTTAGCGTCAGTCTCTATTTTCATGACTTTTTATTTGTTTAAAAAAAATCTAAAAATAAAATATTTTCACTGTTATGATAGTTTACAAGAGTTCTTGGCCTTTTGTTCTCTGTCTTGAAAAAGTCATGACTATCTTCCCTGTTTTAAGTATCTTTCTCTTTTTTGTGATTCTTTTTATTTTTGTCATCTTGGATCATTAGGAATGTAAACATTTCTAAAGAATTAAACTTTTTTCAAATATTTAGTTGAAAAAAGAAATTGAAAAAACTAAAAGAATTGAATTTTTTAAAAATTTAAAATGATTTAAAAATGAAAACAATTTAAAATTAAAAATATTTAAATTGAAAAAAGATTAAAATTCAAATAAAGAATTGAAAAATTGAATTTTTTTAAATTTAAAAAAGTTTTTTTAAAAAAATCAGAGATTTTAAAAATATAAGCATTTACAAGAGTTCTTGACCCTTTATGAAGTAATATGCACTTATATTTTGTTGGAAATCTCAGGCTGTTTTCGAGGAGATACTTTGCTCTTAAACCTCAACTCCCTGCCTTGAAAGTTTATCCCTTTCCTCCCTGTCCACAAGTGTTTTGTACTTATCATTTTTCCCCTGCTTTCTTGCCCTTTGGTTGCCTGGCCATTGCCAGGGCCACTGCCATTCCTCTATCATCTATATTATCAAACCAATTAATCAGAATAGAGCTGGAAGGGACTTTTCAAATCAGGTAAACTGAATCCTCCTCTTTCCTTTGCATCTTGTAACATCTTATATTTAACTCATGGCTTTTCCCCTCGCTATATAAATGTATGTTTTGCCACTGTTTAAATGTTTCTTCATTTGCCAAAACTGATGTCTGAATCAAAAACATGATTCTAGGCAAAACATTCATCTTTATCACAATAATTCTCCCCAACAATAAGTTATGCAGGTAGTCCTTGAGTTACTAATGTAATGGAGTCTGCCAATTAAATTTGTAACCTGAGGATTCGTTGGAGTGAATCACGTAAAATGAACATGAAAACTCCTTGCTTTCACCCACGTATTCGCTAATCAAATGCACAGGTCGTTAAGTGCACATGAAGTATCTCATGGAGGGAAAAGCCATTGGGGGCCTAGTGCAGGGAAAAGACCACTGCGTCCAGCCACCAAAGGCCTCTCCCCACACATGCTGCCCACACCTTGGTGTCCCAAGCTCCAGCGAAAGAAGAACATCTTGAGCTGCAGGGAGAAACGCCATGGAGCTAGAAAGCATGTTTGTTTGGAAACCCCTCTTGCAATTTTTAAGGAGTGATTTTTGGCAAGCAAGGGAAGTGTGCCAAGATTTCCAGCTTTGCAGCTGCACAATTTGTGAAATCCGGGTGGGTTCAGTATTCCAGTAAACAGCAGGGCAAGACCACACCTGCTTGTGAGAGAGGCTGGGGTTCAGCAGGGAAGGAGACAGTCTGGCCCGGCACTTCTCCGCCTGCCTGGACAAGGGCTCTGAAGCTCAAGGCCATGCAGGAGACGAGCCTGGGAAGCACGGGTCTCTCAGGCATGACACCAAAGGAGCATGTTGAGAACGTCTCCGTGGTAGTTCCTAAGTGCGAACGACTGATATGCTGCAAATTACATAACTTTGGACCCAGTCGTAAGTACTTTTGGTGGGGATGTTGTAATTTCAAATGGTCTCTAAGTTGACGAATCCAGAAAAAGAAACTCCTGGGTCATTATTTTGCCAAGAGTATAATCTTTACTGAATAAATCCACATTGGCACAGAAGAAGCGAAACCATCTCTGGACTTCCCATGCAAATGTACGTATAGTTCATTCCCCCTTTCCACATGGGCCATCTACAGTCCATTATGTCTACCTATCACTTTTGTTCATTTTGTTATGGGAACCAGCCAACCATGCTGGAACATCTGCTCGGGATGTCCTTGAGGGGGGAGCATTGTCTCACGGGAACCAATGATGCTTGGATGCCATTACCTCCACACTTGCATTCCAATACAACCCCCCTCTTCTTGTTAAGCTGCAAGCGAAGCGGAATATAGGTGAAAGTTCAAGGCAGTCTTGACAGAACTGTCATAACTCGAAGATTACCTGTAGTTTTTCCATTCTTAGCATGTTTTTTTAACTTTATTCAAAGTTTTAATATAATTATTTGAACTAACATACAGTTCATATTTGTCATAGTGTTAAATAGCTGCAGTTTTGTTTCTTAGTTCATAAAATGCAAATACATCTTCCTCCTTACTATTTCCAAGTTTGACATTCCAGATAAGGAATACATCTAGATTACATAAATTTGGACTTGAAATTAGTAAGGATGAATATGAAGGTCATCAACTTGAATGATGAGCATAAACTTGGATAAACATTGTGTTAAAATATTGTCTTCAAAGTCTAATTGATACCTAGTCATTTCCTTAATTACTATATTCTTTATATAAAAGCAGTTGTCATACGTAATAAATGTATGATCATCTGACTGAAAGTGTTGGATTCCAGTCCTTTTCAACTTAATGATGTTTAAGATGTCAATGTGCAGTTTATCTTTTTGCTATGTTGATTGGTCCTATTGTATATTCATACATTTTACATTTCAAGTTCCAACTACATTTCTGCATCTGCCGGTAGGTGTTTTCTTTTCCTGCATGGCAACATCTGCAGTAAGATTGTTAACCATCCCGTTGTCGTATGCAGCAAAAGAAACTCCTGGAACATTCTTTTACTAAGATTATAGTAAGATTACTAAGATTATAGAAACTCCAGGGACCAATTCAGAGGCTGGGTGGTTTTGTGCCCCCCTTCCTGTTTTCAGCAAGTTGGTAATTGGCAGGGCTACTTGACCAAATGGAATAAATTGGTGGTAGAAATTTGCAAAGCCGAGAAAACTAACAGTCTCATGGTTTGAGAGGGCTTCCACTCTAATATTGTCTTCACTTTTCCGGGGTCCATCTCCACCCCTTCTTTGAGATTCAATACCCAAATAGTCTAAGCTGGTTTTGTGGAAGTTGCACTTAGACAGGTTTGCATATAGAGCTGAGCTTTTTGTAATTTTTGAATATCTCTCTGACCAGTTTTCCATGCTCATCTAGGATCATAGTGTAGATTAATATATCATTCAGGTACACCAAGACCCCTTGGTAGAGGTGCTCATGCAGGAACTTATTTATCAGCTGCATGAATAAGGCAGGTGCTCCCAACAGTCCAAATGGCACCACCCAAAACTGTTAGCAACCCAGGGGGCCATTTTCCATTCGTTCTCCTCCCTTATCCTTACTCGGTAAAATGCCTCTCTTAAATCCAGTTTAATGAAGATCCTCTCTTTGGCCAGATAGCTTAACATGTCCCTCATTAGCGGGAAGGGGTACATATTCTCTGTGGAAATACAGTTTAAGTCCGTGTAACCTACACACAATCTAAGGGACCCATCCTTCTCCTTGAAGAGCATAGGGGCAGCCATCCTTGATTTTGCCAGCTGAATGAACCTCCTCTCTGTGTATAAACGCCCGGAGCTCTTCCATGCATCTCCCTGGGTGTTATCAAGTACATTTTTGGTTTAGGTAACTTGATCCCTGGCATGATCTCAGTCACACAGTCTGTGGGTCTGTGGGGTGGGAGTGCGTCTGATTCCTTTTTGCTAAACACCTTCGCTATGTTGCGGTATTGCTATAGAATCAGTAGCTCTAACTCATCGCCTTCCTTTTGTGTATTAGTGGTTTGTGCTTTCACTTCCCTAGCTGTAGGCACATGGCTGATTCTTGACTCTTTCACTACCCCCTGCTGGTCAGTGACTTTCCTTCACACCCGCCACTTGTCTTCACCCCAGTTCACATCCAGGTTCCACTTTTTCCACCATGTTAACCCCAGGACCATGGCTTTGGTCATCCTGGGGACTACAATGAAGAGAATTGTCACTATGTGAGTTCCAGCTTTGATCTTTACCAGTTAGGCAGGTTGCTTGTTATTGAACCATCCATGGTTTCTATGGGAAAATGCCATAAGCTGTCTCAGGTTTCTCAGCCTCATCCCTAGCCTTTCTGCTCTCTGGGGGCAAATCAAACACCTCGTGCACCCTGAATCCAATAGGGCAGTGAGAACCCCCCTTTACTCCCGAGGAGGACACCAAAATCTCCATCCTGACCATCATAGGGATGATGGTGCCACTTACCATTGGGTCATCTTCTCCTTCACTGTTCACTCTTGTAGAAGACTGGGCCCATTCTGGTGGGGGTCGGAGTTCCCTCCTCCTTGCTGGACTGAGAACTCCCTGATCACCTGCCCCATGCACGCCTTCTCCTTCAGCTTCATTGGGGGGGTTCTCTTGGGCTGGTTTGGCGGTGGAGGAGCGGATATAGGTCACAGTGCGAGACTCTTAGTTGCTCAATGGCCCTCCTTTCCAAAGCAGAAGCAAGCTCCTGGGTTTTGGTGAGGTTTCCCCCGACCATGGGCACAGCCCTCCTGCCACCTCTAGGAGCTGATCACTTCTCAGGTGCTCTCTGAAGTCGTCTTTCTTGTGCAGTATGATCCGGTACTCCATGAAATCGATTTCTACTTAAGTGGCCACTCAGTACCATGTCCGCAAATTGCGTGGCACCCCTCAGGGTAGACAACTGTGATACTTATATACCGCTTCACTTAGCCCGCTCTAAGTGGTCTGCAGAGTCAGCATATTGCCCTCAACAATATGGGTCCTCATTTTACCCACCTCGGAAGGATGGAAGGCTGAGTCAACCTTGAGCTTGGTGAGATTCAAACTGTCAAATTGCAAGCAGTCAGCAGAAGTAGCTTTCACTACTGCATTCTAACCACTGCATCACTAGAACTCCTTGTTTAGTCCCTCTAGGAATGGGTAAACCAGCATGTGCTTGGACCAATCTCTCAGGTGGCCAGGTAGGCTGTAGAACTCTTGGTTGTACTCCATCACTGGCTGCTTCAGGGTGCGGATGCGGACTTCTGCACATCAAGCCACCTGCTGTGGCCCGCTGGCAGCCAGCGGAGCTGATAACAGACAGTGAGGAGGTTGGGGAGGAACATGGGCCAGTCCTGGGAGTCGGGGAAAGCTTGGACGAGGGCTCTGCATCAGAGGCAGAGGGGGCCAAGGCCATCTTATAGTTATGTGCTGCCTCCGGAGTCTGACATCAGCGAGGCAGAAGAACAGCAGGAACCTGTTCCCAATATGCACATGCGCAGAGCTGCCAGAAGACAAGAACAATTAAGAAAACAGGGTCAACTTGGGAGTAGGGCTTGGAGATGATTGGCCCCTCCCATAAGACATAAAAGAGGAGTGAACGGGATATGAGCTTTTGCAGATAGCAATTAGTTCATCTGGATGATTCAAGCTTTGAAAAGTTCTGTTTGACTTTGTGCCACGTTTGGCAATTAGTTCTCTGGCAGCATTCCAAGGGAGATATGGTGGGTGTTTATAAACATTCCCCTGAAAGACTTGTTTGTGAAGCCTTCCGGACTGTGAATGACAATAATTAACAGCCATGTAAATAAAAGGGGTTTTGCTGGGACTAAGATTGTGCTTTATACTTTCTAAGGAACCTAGGTCAGAATACCATGGGATCCTCAAACCGCTCTCGTAGGATCTTCATAAAGACATCCAGGCTGTTCAGCTTTGGAGCCTCACCGCCATGTAGGGACATCTGCCACCCTGAAGTGCTCCCTTCCAAATTAGCTGCAACGGCATGAACCCAGGCTGCGTTGTCTGAATATATACCTCTGAAACGCTCCACATGGTGCCACACCTGGGGCAGGAAGTGGGACAGGTTGTCTGGATACTTATCAAAGCAGACTATCTGTGAGGTGGCCCTTCTTCTTGCACCAGGACATACCCAGGTGGCAGCCCTACTGCTCCCACCAGCACTGGTGCAGGGACCCCACCTGACCCTGGAGTTGCTGGGACTGCTTGCTGTCACACTGGGGGCAGGGTGGCAGATTTAGCTGTTGTCACCTCTTGCGCAGGGGTCTAGCCGCACATGTTAGAGTTGGCACCATTGGCTCCAAGAAAGAAGGAAATGGGGTAGTAGTTGATGCCACTAGTGATTTCACTCCTCCTGTCCTGGTTTCTATTGCTGTGGTCCAGGCAATGTAGATGTTTGAATCTCCAAGCTGCCAAGCTTGTCCCTCACCTGCACCATTAATGGGCAGTGGGTAGTGACTGGGAGCTTCCATTCAGTGGACTCATCCTACTTGGCTGGCTTCCTCACCTTCCATTTGCTCTCTCAGACCACATTTACCCCTGAGAACACTTAAGGGGTCTTCAGCTTCTGCCGCCTTGCCCATGTTCGTCACTCAGCAGGTTTTGAGTCCCTGATACGGCGCATCCTTTGCCCATTCTTTCGTGCTCATCGGCTGCTGCTTGAGCTTCTCAGCCTTCTGTATGGGGCGTGTGCCCACTGGTTGCTCCCCTCCTCCAGCTTGTAACATTGCCAGAGCCTCTCAGGCTGGGAGTTCTCCCAGTTTCTTCTTTTCCTCCGATTCCTTCTCTGCTGTCGACATCTCAGGTTGTTGGCCTCCTGGTGACATGCAGGTGGCTAGTACTGGGAGAACTGGTTTAATGTCAACTGTCGCATTGGCATATGCAGAAAAAAAAACACACCACCTGGGATATTATTTTACCAAGAGTATAACTTTACTGATGAGATTCATATAGATACAGTATGAAGCAAAGCTGGTTCTGAGGTTTTGGTGCGAAAGGTAGCATAGTTAAAATTCCCCCTTTTCCTCCCCGGGCCACCCCATATCCATTGTCCATCAATCCAGTTCAATCATTTTGTTTTGGGAAACAGTCTGCGCCTCTCAAAAGGTTCCCATCAGTGTAGTCCCATCCCAACCTTGAAGTGTAGGGATTTCCCCAGGCTTCAAATGCCTCACATAAATTCCTTACCTCCCTTTTAGCTCCCCATACATTCCAATCATCCCTCCACCTTCCCTCTCCCTTAATCTCTGTTGCCAGGCTGTGAGTAGAGGAGCATTACAAATCAGAGCATTCTAATTTTGCCATATTGTTAACATTGTTAATGCTCCAAAATTCCTCAATTCTTCTTGAGAATTGGAGCCCCATCCCACTTGAGGGGCCTATCATCTGACAATATCACACTTTGGGTGATCTTGTTGGAAAAAATTAGCATATAATCCTGGTATTTTTCAGTCTAAGAATCTGCCCGTAGTGATGAGGCAATCTATTTGGGAATCCCATATATGTGTTATTTTCCAATTCAAGTATTTAAAATTCCCTATAGTTAAGATTTGAGAAAGCTGTAACTGGCTTTATCTTTATTCAGAATTCTTCATTAAAGAACCTATTCAGCACTACCTTTTGACTTCTTGAAGTATTAGCTCTGCAATCCCATAACCACTTTTATGAGAGAAAAAAGTTTATTTGAAAGCATGCATACTCTTTGTAGAACACATGCATCTCCTTGATATAATTGGCAGTGAAGAAAATGAAGAAAGCGGTATGGCAGTTAAAATGTCCCCAAGATAATCTTATATTGATAAATTGTTATTAAACCTTATTTTGCACAGTGATTTTTATTGTATTACTGATGCTTTCTTTGCATGAAAAGCAATGACTAATGGACTTGAGAAATTTTTCGTATCATTTTGAAGCACATTTCTGGGATCAATTGCCATAAAATGGTTATTGGCTCAGTCAATAGTTTTACCTGTTCTTTGAGAAATAGCTTTCAACATGCAGTTCATAATGTAATTTTTATCTGTCCTGAAGGTTTGTTGTTGAATTGTGTGAACCCATACAAGTAAAACAGCTGGATATTGCTAATCATGAGTTATTCTCATCCACTCCCAAGGATTTTTTGGTGTCTATCAGTGACAGGTATGTCTCATGATAAGAATACGATTGTAGAATTTATTGTCACAAAGTTTAGTGAAACTGAAAGTCATTTTCAGTATTTGTAATTTCATAATTTTTAGAATGTTCATGATTTTAGCAGAGACATCTAGCATGCTTATTTAAAGTTTAATATTTAGAATTTTTTCACATTTACAGTTCACATTTACAGTTCTTTTCTTTGAAGAAAAAAATCGAATCCTTTACAAGGGAATAAGGCTTCAGCTAGTTTTTATTATAGTTACACTGAACTGTTTTTTAAAAATAATAAATTTAGGCTAACAGGCTGCCTTAAGTGTTTTCCATTTTAATTTCACATAATTATATCAGATGTGGCCTGCCTTCAACACAAAGAAAAATGCCAATACAAAATACTAATGAGTAACTTTAATGCAAGAATAGGAAGAACCAGTACCTGGAGAAAGAGCAACTGGCCTGTATGGAAGTGGTGAAAGAGATAATAGAGGCGACAGAGTAGTACCATGTTTCCCTGAAAATAAGACCCTGTTTTATATTTTTTTGAACCCCGAAATAAGCACTTGGCCTTATTTTCGGGGAGGTCTTATTATGTTGGGGCATGTGGAGGAAACCAGAGGAAATGGCGGGGACCGGCTGCGCATGTGTTTAAATATTTTTTTGGGGGGCGGTTATTTTATTGCATGCACTCAAAAGCCCATTTGGTCTTATTATCAGGGGATGTCTTATTATAGGAGAAACGGAGATTTTACTGAAGGACAGGAACTTTATGTAATGAATTCATTTTACAAGAAAAAAAGCTAGCAGAAAATGGATATGGAAGAGTCCATTTGGGCTGGACAAGTGAAATTGACTATATCATGTTAAGTGATAACCGTATTCTGCAATTGTCATCAATTTTTTTAACATTGGAAATGACCATGGAATGGTACAAGCTAAAGTGAAGATAGACGGTTAAAAGGAATGTATGAAAATGATAAAGACATCACAAAAAATAAAAATAAAGAGTGATAAACTGTTAGAGGAGAACAGGAATTTTGAGATTAATCTGTCAAATTGCTTTGCTCTATTGCAAAATTTGGAAGAGATGAACATTATGGACCAAAATGAACAAATAGTCAAAAACATCCTTGAATCTGCTACATCTATAGCACTGCTGGAAAAGATTTTTGTACAGTCAAAAATCTCTGATGAAACTATTGATTTAATGAAAAAATGATGGACAATGAATAATCCCGCACGTTTCACTGATAAACTGGAGTACTTTGAACTGTGAAAGACCATAAGAAAATGTATCCAAGAAGAAATGCGTCATTTAGTGTGAAGCTTGTGAAAAAGGCAATTGAAGAAAACAAAGGGATTAATAGAGTAAAATGCAAACTTATAAATACAAGACAGAAGGTTTTTGCATTAAAATATAAAGATGGCTCTGTGGGTAGAACAAGACAGGAAATGTTAGAAATAATTGGAAAATTTTATTCAGAGCTATACAAAGATCAAGATCACTCAAAAGTAACAACACCCATGAAAGAGGAAATGTCAGATATTCTAGTGGAGGAAGTATCAAGTGCCATAAAATCAATGAAAACTGGCAAAGCTTCAGGAAATAATTGCATTACAGTTGAAATATTGAAAGCTGGTGGTTACACTTTACACAGGATACTAGCAAAACTATACTTGAGATGTCTCAGAGAAGAAAAAATACCTGATGCATGGAAAAATACTGAAGTGATTCTTATACACCAGAAAGGGGCCCAAGGTGATTTAAAGAACTATCGTCCAATAAGCCTTCTTTCAGTCATCTACATTGTTTTCACCAAGATAATACTGTGTTTCCCTGAAAATAAGACTGGTCTTTTAATTTTTTTTCCACCCAAAAAGGCACCAGGTCTTATTTTTAGAGGGTTTCTTCCATTGACTTACCTCGCAGCGGCAGCATTGACAGCCCCGCCCAGCAGGAGCCGGCTGCTGGTCCAGTTCTTCTGCAGCCGCCTGTGGCCGCTTGTGCGTGTTCCCCCCGGCCCCTGTTTCACTATCAGAGGGCTTCAAGAAAGGCCTCTGCAGTTGAGAAATGGACTCTGGATTGACAAGCCCGGCGCCCCTGGCCTCTATTTTGCCATCAGAGGCCCTTTGGGAAAGGCCTCTGAAATCGATAATGGAGACCGGGGGCGATGTGCACAAGTGGTGGCAAGCGGCCGCAGAAAAAGTGAGCCAGCAAGGCAGGTGTCAGGATGTGCAAGGCCGGGTAAGTAGGGCACCCTCAACTTCCATCCCCACCCTATCTTAATTTTTTATCCATGTGCCTCACCCCATCCCGTGCACCCTGGACTGGATGGGGTCTTAACTAGGGCTTATTTTAGGAGTAGGGCGCATGTGTAAAAATCAAGCTAGGGCTTACTTTCGGGGTAGGTTGTATTTTCAGGAAAACATGGTAGCAAAATAATATTGAGAACATTAAATGATGCAAGCCAAAGGAGCAGTCAGGATTCAGAAGTGGCTACAGCACAATGGATCATATCCAGGTTGTTTAGCAAGCCATTGAAAGGTACAACAAGACCGCCATGCCTCTGTGCATGGCCTTCATTGACTACAAAAAGATCTTTGACTCAGTATTCCAGCAAGCAATAATTAATGCATTACTCAACCAAGGCGTACATAAACTTACTACAAAAATATATGAAAAAACAATGGCAACAATTTGCCTTAATGATCTTAAAGTGGAAATCAACATTGAATGAGATATACAACAAGGTGATACAATATCACCTATCCTTTTCTCAGCCTGTCTTGAAGAAGTATTTCACAAACTAGACTCGACAAAAGATGAAATAAAAATCAATGGCGCCTATTTAAGATACTTAAAATTTGCAAATGATGTTGTTCTCTTCTCACAAGACCCAGAAGAGCTACAAAGACACATACAAGAGCTATGCAAAGCAGGAGAACCAAAATTAACCTGAAAAAGATCCAGGTTATGTTTAATAAATTCATCAAATAAAGAAAAAAAATTATATCTGGAGAAGAACTAGGTGTAATGGAAAGTGATACAACACAGGAAATAGAATGGCATGTTGAATATGGTTGGCAGGCATTCGACAAACTAAGTTCAAGAACTTATGCCCCTATGCTTGAAGAGAAAAGTTTTTGATCATTATGTGCTCTAACATATGCTGGTGAAACATGGGCATGAACCTCACAATTGATACAAAAACTATGAGTAGCGCAAAGAGCCATGGAAAGATACATGCTCAGCATTACAAGATGAGCACATGGATTAAAGAAGAAACAAAAGTATATGATATCATCAAGAGAGTAAAAGAACTGAAATAGAAATGGGCTGGTCACATAGCAAGAAGAACTGATGGCAGGTATACCAAGGCAGTCATACAATGGATCCCACTTGACAAAAAGTATCCATGAAAGAGACCTAAAACAAGATGGATGAATGACATCAGCAAGTATTGCGGGTCAAATTGGCAAAAGAAAGTTCAGGACTGTATTGGTTGAAAACATGTGGAAGAGGCCTTCATCCTGCGGTGAATAGACAATGGCTAAAATGATGCTGATGATCTCATATGTAAAGTAGAAAGCATTGTATAATTTATATGATATTTAAAGAAGTATCTTATTTGCTATTTAATCATAAAATCATTGTGCTTTCTGATTTTTTATACATTGTTTTCCTAGATATCCAACAAATAAATGGGTCAAGCTTGGTACTTTTCATGCCAGAGATGAAAGAAATGTTCAGAGTTTTCCTCTGGATGAACAGATGTATGCCAAATATGCAAAGGTAATTTATTTTGGGGGATTGCAATTTTCTCACTAAAATAGACAAAGAGAAATTATATTATTAGGACCCCATAACTACCAAGTTGTGTAAGGCAATATATGTTGGCCTACTGTTATGCATGTGGATAATAAATACATGCATGCATTTAAGCAAAATTTCACTTGTCAGAAGAAGATAGATGAAGTAAACCATAGAAGGGACCATTTAGATCAGGGAACTGGATTTCTTTGAGGGCCGTATCACTGTTGTTCTCTGCGGGCCAGCCGGGAGGGAGGGGAGAAGGGACGGACGCCTCCTGCAGCACCCTGCTGGCCAAAATTGGGTGTCGGGGGCCCACATGCAGCCTCTCCGCACCCTGTTTTGGCTGCCAGAGGCACTGCGGACTAGTCCTTTGCTATTTCCAGGCTGGCCCCACAGGCCAGATTTAAGCACCCTGCAGGTCAGATTCTGCCTGCAGGCCTTGACTTTGACACCCCTGATTTAGATAATCATATAAACCTTCCATAGGAATTGTGTTTACAATATGTTTATAATATTATGTATCTAGTTTATAGTCTTACAGTTTATACTATATCTATGATTCTCGTAGTCTTGATAGGCAGCTGTTCAAATTCTGCTTATATATAAAAAATGAGCATGTCATCCATCAGTGGATTTCTTCTTAATCTCTGCCTATCACCAATTCTTTTTCTCATTCTCTGATAATTCCTTTTCTGTGACTTGAATACACATCATTTACTCTCAGTTCTTAAAAACCTATATTTGAATGCTAAATGTATACTGCATGTGCTGTGTGAACGTATGTGTGCATACAGAGTGAAAATGATTATGGGCCCTTTTTAGTCTATTCAAAATACAGGACTAAAACCTGGTCATGCTTATTGATGATTATAAGGGAGATTTGAGTGGTGGAGAGAGTAGTTGGTGACCAATTGGTCCCCTGGCAGTGTTCAGTGCCATCTACTATAGTATCCTTCTGAGCCAACTGCATTCAGCAGCTGGATTTGTAGTCTTATAACAGTGTCTGAGGCCGGAAAGATCTGTATGGGTTAAGGCTCAGTCCTGGCACAGTTCTCCAGAAGCCATCTTTCTCTGGTGGAATACCATCTTTGACTGATTGGTGGCCTTCCTATTACAGAGCAGCTGTACAGTCTAGACCAGTGATGGTGAACCTTTTTGGCGTTGCGTGCCGAAAGTCTGAGCACGCTCACGCATGCCAGCACCCATAATGCAATGTGTGCCCCATTTGCACATGCGCACATGACTCTCTCCTCAGTGCATGTGTCCCGCACTGGGTATACGCCCACACTTTTTCCAGGGTGCGCCTCTTACCGGAGAAGAACCAGATACTGAACTGGCTGTCTCACCAGGGAACAGTTCAGTATCTGGTTGTCCTCCGTTAAGAGACACACCTTGGAAAAAGTGGGGGCACATGCACATGTGTGGGGCGGATGCACGGAGGGGAGGGTCATGTGTGCATGTGCAGATGGGGTGCACATTGCATTATGGGTGCTGGCAGTTTTGGGCGCTGCGCAGGGGGCGTAAGGCAAGGCGGCTAGCCGCTCTACCTGCCCCTTTTTCAGATGACCCAGGCAGAGGGTGGTCGGCTTCTGTTCCTGACCCAAGAGAAAAGAGAAGGTGAGTCTGCGGAGAAGGAGGAGGAAGGCGCGCGGCTCTGCAATGTGCACTGGAGAACCACGGAGGAAAGTCTTTTTGGGTGGATTCAGGGAGGGGATTGCAGCGCTGCTGCCCGAAAAGGCTTTTTTTTTAAAATTTCAGTTTCAGTTCAGTTTTTCAGTTTATTTAATTTGTATACCGCCCTCCTCCCGAAGGACTCAGGACGGTGAACAGCCATAAATAAAACATACAACATTTAAAACCAACTAAAATACAATTAAATAAATTTGGCCATAGAAATATTAAAACCCCAATAATTTAAAAACAAATTAAAATTTATAATATTTTTAAAAAGGGGAATCAGGCCAGGCCTGCCTGGCGAAATAAAAAGGTCTTAAGAGCGCGGCGAAGTTCCAGGATCCTCCGAATCTCCGGGGGGAGCTCATTCCAGATAGTAGGTGCCCCCACAGAGAAGGCTCTCCCCTTGGGGGCTGCCAGTCGACATTGTTTGGCCGACGGCACCCAGAGGAGGCCCTCTCTATGAGAGCATACCGGCCGGTGGGAGGCCACTGGTGGCAGTAGGCGGTCTCGTAAATAACCAGGTCCTAAGCCATGGAGCGCTCTAAAGGTAGTAACCAAAACCTTGAAGCGCACCCGGAAGACCACCGGGAGCCAACAAGCTTGCGCAGGAGAGGTGTCACACGGGAACGCCATGTCGCTCCTGTAACCACTCGCGCGGCTGCACTCTGCACCAGTTTGATTTGATTTATATGCCGCCCTTCTCCGGAGACTCAGGGCAGCTTACAATGCGTTAAGCAATAGCCTTCATACTTTTGTATATTTATACAAAGTCAGCTTATTGCCTCCACAACCTAGGTCCTCATTTTACCTACCTTAGAAAGGATGGAAGGCTGAGTCAACCTTGAGCCTGGTGAGATTCAAACTTGCAGTAATTGCAGGCAGCTGGCAGCTAAGTGCTATTTAACAGCGCTTTAATCCACTGCTCCACCAGGTTTTCCTCCATGGTTCTCCAGTGCACATTGCAGAACTATGCGCCTTCCTCCTCCTTCTCTGAAGACTCACCTTCTCTTTCCTCCTGGCCAGATCCGCCACCTGAAACTCAATGTACTTTTCTGATTTGGGGAGGGAATCTCAGCGCTGCTGCCCAAAAACCCTTTCCTCTCCGAATCCAAAAATGAGGTGTGAGGAGGCCAAAAAAGTGCATTGCATTTCAGGCCTCCGGGGGAGGGATTGAAGCCTGCTGCCAGCTGCTCCTGCCACTGAGAGGGAAGTGGTAGCATGAGAAGCGGCGGTGGCGGGGGCGATGGGGTGGCAGCAGAAAGGATAGGCGTGCCGGGGCTTCAATCCCAACCCCAGTCCTGGGGTCACACTAGAAGCCTGCTTGTGCGGAGAGACAGGGAAGGCCCGGCTTGCCCATCCTTGCCACCACCACCCCTTCTCCCCTGGTGGGGTGGTTCTCGCATTTCCGCTTCCCTGACAGTGGCAGGATCAGCCGGCAGGGCAGAGAGGGCGGCAGCAGTTGGTCGTTCGCACCAGCTAAGAGGCAGCATGTGCTTCTCCTCCTGCCAGCCTTGCATTTTGGACACCTTCCAGCCATACCTGGTCTCCCCCTGCAGTAGCCCACGTGGATCCCAGGCAGTGCAGCTTCGGGGCCTTTCCTCGCAGCGGTGGTGGCGGTGACGAGGCAAGCAGGCGGGAGGGCACGGGAGCGACTGGCAGCAGCACTCCTGGCTGGCAAGGGCTGGATGTCCCAGAGCTGCATGTGGATGACGACTGCATGGCCGGTGCACCCCTGCGCTAAAAGCGCACCTTCAGTTGGCCGCTTCTGCACACGTGAAGGCCAGCTGATCATTGCGCGCCCGTATGCACAGTAACCAGCAGACTAGCTGGCTGGTGCGCATGCGTGCCCCGGAAACCCAGAAGAGGAATGGGCGACGCTGCGTGTGCCAGGCAACATGGCTCTGTGTGCCACTTCTGGCGCACGTGCCATAGGTTTGCCATAATGAGTCTAGACAATTGTCTTGGACTCATGTCATCTATGATAGTAGGCGAAATGAAAGAGAGTCTTTGATAGTTGTGGTTACTCCTGGAACAGAAGGCTTTATTGATTGTCACTCATTCCCTGTTATCTCTTGCTAGATTACTAGAAAGTTAATTATCTCTTGACTAGATTCTTACAAAGCTCATTACATGGGACTGCCACTGAAAAATATTTGGAAACTAATTTGGTCCAAAATGTAGTAGTCCACTTATTAACAGTTTCTATCTGTTTTATCATATATCCGGGTATTTCACTGTGCCCTTAAGACCCTGTTGTTCCGCCAGGCCGGGTTATCAATGTAATAATTTTAAATCGGGTGTTTTAAATTTTTGGAGTCTTAAACTAAGCTGAATTATTTAATAATTTTAATTGATGTTTGTCTTGTGCTTTTAATAGGCTGTACACCGCCCTGACTCCTTTGGGAGAAGGGCGGTATAGAAATAAAATAATAATAATAATAATAATAATAATAATAATAATAATAATAATAATTATTATTATTATTATTATTATCATCATCATCATCATTTGCCATCTATATTGTGGGAGCTTCATGGATTTTATTTGGCTTCTGGATGAAGTCTAAGTTGTTGGTTATTATCTTATGGCTAGGTGTTTGTATCTGCAAAACTGTTAAATCAGAGAATTCTGCCAGTCCAATAAGAAAATCAAATAGATGGCATTTATAGGTACTTCTACCTAGTGAATGTCAGCAAGGTGGAACTCAGAAATAAAACACCTTAATGGTGGCAGTTGTTTTACTGTGTAACAGCTTATTCCTCCTTCCTCCAAAAAAAATGGCCTTGTCTCAGTTAGTAGGTTAGAAAACAGTTAAGACCTCACTCTTTCAAAGTCCTTTGGAAATGCAACTAGTGTGTTAATCCTAAAATGAATGAAGATGCCAGTGATTGATTTATATTTGTTGTTTAATCTTGATTTTAAAAATACTGGCTGTTGAGGGTAAAACTGCCCTCTGCAAAGTAGTGCAACGGACCAGACAGCGAATAGATACGTTGCTTAGCAAAAACACACAGATACTCACAGATTCTGAACGTTTAAAGAAAAATAAACAGTCTTTACTTGTAGTACTTGTAGTACTTTGTTTGTAAAAACAAACTTGGCTTCTCAAAACAAAGATAACACTTCTTCAAATAATCATGGTTCAACACAAAAACATAGTTTGCTTACAATTCCAGTTCTCTTCAGTAACACAGACACAGTTTCTTTCAGCAGTTCAACCTTCTAATAGCAGGAGCAGAAGTGAATGAACTTCCTGCCTTCTTTTATGTCCGCTTAACACAGCCAATTAGTATCATCCCATAGCAGTTAAAGTTACAGAACATAGTTTTCTCTATATTATCTACCCAACCGTAAGATAAGCATCCAACACTGGCAACCTCCTAAAAGGAAACCCGTTTATTTGACTCATTTGTTGCATGGATTCTATTGATATCTAGAATATTAGGCTAAAAATGTCAATATTGCTATTACTGGTGGCTTCTTTCATTCCATTCCCTTGACAACTGCTCTTAGCAAGGAAAAATTAAGCTCTTGACACTTCTACTCACTATCACAATAGTTAATTCTGATTAGGGAGAAGAATGGGCTATCCTAATAATGATGGTTTCCTATTGATCTTTGGCATTGGCACTTTTTTTTCTTTCCTCCTTTCTCTTGAGAGAAGGCAAAAACCACTCCAGGCCATTGTTGGAATCAGTGCAATTCCAGAGGGAGCTTGGGGTTTTCTGTGAGGATCTGGTGGGTAGTTCATTTGAGCTTCTAGTGGCTTGTTGAAATAAGCAGATGACTTGAATCTTGGACCCTATCACCTCTATGCAGCCACTTTGTGTACCAAATGAGGGTGCACCTTGGCTTACCAAGGAGATCTGGAAAATGAAACAACAGAAGAGAAGTCTGAAGCAGCATTGGAGGAAGAGTTGAAGTGAATCTGATTGGACACGGGTCAGAGCCCATATTAGAGATTATCTTGTGACAATAAAGGCAACAAAATGCATTATTTCTTCAGCCTTATTATATCTACTGATATCTATCTAACAGCCTTGTTCAGGTTCACCTGGTCCCTATTGGATAAGGAGAACATCTTGGAATTTCTGCTGAGCCACTGTGCCAATTTTTAAAAATATTTTTATTTACAGTAGTAAAAACTAATGCAATAGAATAGAAAATAGAATGAAAAAACAGAAAGTGCAGAAAAAGGAGAATGAAGAAAAACAAAATAAATCTATAAAGTGACTTCCAATCTTACAAAGATTGAAAATACAAAGAAACTTAATAACTTTCCATACCCTACAAGGTTATCTCTTCCTCCCATATTTCATTACTTATTTATGAGCAAATCCATGACATATCAGCTTTTCAATCCTGGTTTCAGCAAAAAGTCCATATATGGTTGTCAGAATGTTGCACAAATAGTTTATTTTAATAATGATCAGATAAACCAACTTTATATTCCTTCATTTTACTTTTAACAATATTAATTTTAATTCAATCATATATTGCCATAGGATTTGATTTCAATTCTTTATCCCAGCACTCAGATTTCTCCAAGGTTTTAGCAAGCCTCTTTTGTAAATCCAATAAGAAAACATTTTCCAGCTCATTCTTTGATTTGTCATTTATATTTTCCTTTTGATTTTTAAAATCAGCCAGTTTCTTTCATCCAGAAAAGTGTTCTTTTTCAAATTAGTCTATTAGTCTGGCATTTGTAGTTTCACATTCTATAGTTTCTTTGTCTTGTGATACAAAATTTGTTCTAGGTCTGTCTTTATTAACATAGATGTACTATGAACCCATAGAAGTAGACCTCATTTCTCGTAGTATTGATAGCAATAGCAATAGCACTTAGACTTATATACCGCTTCATAGTGCTTTACAGCCCTCTCTAAACTGTTGCCCCCAACAATCTGGGTCCTCATTTTACCCACCTCAGAAGGATGGAAGGCTGAGTCAACCTTGAGCCGGTGAGATTCGATCTGCTGAACTGCAGCTAACAGTCAACTGAAGTAGCCTGCAGTACTGCACTCTAACCACTGCGCCACCTTGGCTCTGATATTATAGTTGCTAACTTCCAGCTTCATTCTTCAGAAATCTGTACTATGTTGAATGTAAAAACGTTTTGTCATTTTGTAAGTCCCAGTATTAACTGATATAAAGTGCATATTTTTGGCTTAGAATCTTTAATCCCTCTAGTAACCAGTTTGTAACATCAAAGCTTTTCTTTTATTATGATGTACAATAACCAGAATAGTCAAGATAAATTTCCCCACAAGAAGTTGTTTATTTTGTATAGTTTATTTTTATTATTTCTTAATAATAAAAATGACATTGCAAATTTATCTAGACCTTTAATCTGTTTCTGATTTTCTTAGATCTTATTTAATTTTTATTTAAAAAATTAAAATCTTTTTTTTGCTGATTATTTCAAATTCTTCACTTCTTAAACTTATAATTAATTTTTCTTCTGTTCATACTTGAAGACTTTCCAACTGTTCCAAAGGTCTCTTAATAGCTTTAAAATAGTTAATAGGCAATTTCTGAAACTGATTAGAAAGTTAGGTTTGTAAACATATTGTCTTTAAATATTTACATGCAGGTTATGAGGAAGATGACTGATCCCTTTGTCTCCAGGATTCATGTGGGTGCTTTCCTATCTTGTTATTCGGAGAGGTTCCAAGGAACTAATGTACTTACTAGTTCTTGGTCTTTACCATACTCCTTGGTCCTGCATTCATGGAACCATTTTTATTTATTTTTTTAAAATAATTTTTTATTAAACATATTTCAACCTTTACAGTACATTTCCACTCTTTACAGCATTCCAATATCGGTATCACTCATATTTACATAGTTTCCAATTTTTATAGATTGCTATTCTATATATTATATAATTATTTAATTATATAAATTTAATTATATTATGATTATTTATTTATGTACATACTTAATACTTTTTACCTTTAAATTGTAGCAATATTACAAAAAATGTAGCAAAAGAGAACACTGCTTGGGGGTCCCCCCGAAAGCCCTATTAAGCAGGTATATACAAAAAAGTATGAAGGCTATTGCTTAATGCACTGTAAGCCGCCCTGAATCTCCGGAGAAGGGCGGCATATAAATCGAACAATAAATAAATATTTACAAATATTTACAATATTTCCCATTTTAATTTGACTCTTAAATAATCTTTATATGTGGACTTTACATCTATTTTCTAGCCAATTGTACCATATATTCCAAATCTTGTAGTATTCCGTTTCTTCTCTATCTTTTAGTTCCATGGTTAACCTCTCCATCTCTGCACAATCAAGCACCTTTTTTATTATCCTTGCATCAGAAGGGATGATATCTTGTTTCCAATTTTGAGCAAAAGTAATTCTAGTCGCGGTTATTATATGGCTGTGATGGCGAACCTATGGCACGTGTGCCACAGGTGGTCCGCAGAGCCATATCTGTGGACAGGTGAGAGTTGCCTTAGCTAAGCTCCAGAGCCTAATTTTTGGGCCTTTTGGGCCCACTGTAAGTAGAGAAATGGGCTGTTTCCTGCCTCCGGAGGGCCTCCGGAGGGCCTCCGGAGGGCCTCCGAGGGCTGGGGAAGGCTGTTTTTGCCCTCCCCAGGCTCCTAGAAAGCCACTGGAGCCTGGGGAGGGCAAAAAATGGGCCCACCGTGCCATCACATGCCAAAAGTGGGGAGCATGGGGAGTCATGTGCGCATGCGGAGGCTGGGGCGCATTGAATTATGGGTGTGGGCATGCATGGCCGCCTGCACTCCCCCCGCTTTTGCATGCAACGGCAAAATGGTTAGCCATCACTGTTATATGGAGTATAATATATTGATTTTTTTTGCCTAGTATGCCCAATAAAAATAATTCCTGTTTCAACTCAATTTTTTTTCCCGTAATTTCTTCTATCCAATTTTTTATTTTGACCCAGTATTTCCTGGCTTTGGGGCAAGTCCACCACATATGGAAGAATGTTCCTTATTTGTGGTTATATCTTCAGCATTCCGCTGATGTATTCAGAAACATTTTGGCCAATCTTGCTGGGGGTAAATGCCAATGATAGGACATTTTGTGTAAATTTTCTTTGTAGGATGCTGACATTGTTAATTTGTAATTCTTCTCCCATAATTTTTCCTAGTGTTCAAATTCAGTGTTATAACTTTTAGCCCAATTTATCATGGTCTCTTTGACCATTTCTTCCTCCATTTTAAATTTTAAGAAATAATTATATGTTTTAGTTATGATATTTTCCCCCATCCCCTGTAATATTATATCCAATTCTTGTTGTTCTTTGTAAAAGCCATATTGTTTTAGGACTTTTTTATATTTTGTACGAATTTGTAGATATGGCCACCAATCTATTTCTATTCCTTGGCATTTTAGCTCTTGGTTAGATTTTAATTTCCCTTGCTCATCCAATATCTTTTTATACCGTACTATCTTATTTAAATCTAGTACATTGGGATATATTATTGCCTCCATAGTTGACAACCAGATTGGAATTTTGATATAATGGTTTTTCTTGATTTTCTCCCAGATATATAGCAGGGCATCTCTCACTTGATGTCTCTGGAAGTATGAGTGTGATTTGTTTTTCCCTTCCCAGATAAATGTGTGCCAGCTGAGTTGGAAGTCATGGCCCTTCATTGTCAGTATTCTTTTGTTTTTCAGATTTATCCAATCTTTTAGCCATGTCATGGCTGCTGCATGATAATAGAGTTCCCAATCCTGGAGTCAAAAGCCTCCCTTATTTCTACTATACTGTAGAAGTTTTAATTTTATTCGGGATTTCTTCCCTAGCCAGATAAATTTTAGTATTTATTTAATTCTTCAAAAAAATTCCTTCCTAATTTTATCGGTACAGTTTGGAAGAGGAATAAGATTTTAGGTAATATGTTCATTTTGATTGTGGCAATTCTTCCAATTAGTGATAGTTGTAATAATTTATTGTAGTTGTCCTCTTTTATAGATGAGCATTTTGCCATCAGCCGAATTCCAAGATATTTCACTTTCTTAGCTGTCTGAATTCCCAATTTCCCTTCCAATTCCTCTTTCTGGCTATGGGTAAGGTTCTTAGTTGTTATCTCTGACTTCTCTTTGTTTATTTTAAGCCCTGCTACTTGCCAAATTCTTCTATTTCTTGTATTAATGTTGTTCCTGTCTCTAGTGGGCCTTCTATAATAAAAACCAAATCATCAGCACATGCTTGTATTTTATATGCTTCGTTTTTTATTCTTAAACCTTTTATTTTTTGCTTTTGCCTAATATGTGTCAGTAGAAGTTCTAATAAGATAAATAAGAGGGGAGGCATAAAATGGGGATCCCTGTCTTACCCCTTTGGCTATGTTAAATTTGTCCAAAATTTCCCTGTTTAGTATTATTTTTGCTGTTTGGGTGGAGTATATCGCCCTGATCATCCCTATAAATTTTTCTCCAAAGTTCATGATATTTAATTGATTAATGAGGAACTGGCAATTTAAATTATCGAAAGCTTTTTGTGCGTCCACAAATATCAGCGCTACTTGCTTCTTGGGATGGGCTTTCTAATATGCCAACACATTCATTATTATTCTTGTATTATTTCTCAATTGCCTTTTTGGTAAAAACCCATTTTGATCGGGGTGAATAATTTCATTTAGTATTTTTTTTAACTCTTTGTGCAATTATTGTGATAAATATTTTATAGTCGGCATTTAATAGCGAGATTGGCCTGTAATTTTTGATCTGCTGACAATCTGTATCCTCTTTTAGTATTAGTGTGGTGTATGCCTCTGTTCATGGAACCATTTTTAGTTCACCATACCTCCCTTGGAAGTTGAGCTGCTGTGAGGATTATTATTCAAACTATCTAATAGATAAAGACTCAGATTTGCTCTGACTTGGACTGTCATTGGGTAGGGCTGCAGAGGTGTCTGAGACATAGTTTAATAGTATGATCTGGGATGTGTTTGAGTCACGGACTCTTGAGATAATGAACAGAGTTCTCTGTGGTATCAGTTCAGATACCCGTTCATTGGATCTAAGCACCTCCTGTGTCAGAAAAATGTAGACAAGATGACCTGCAGTGGAGTATATGATGTAGTGTTGGTCTCTTTGAAGGAGGAAATATTACCTGCTTGAAAGAGGCATGGAGCCCCTTCCTCAACTGACTATCCTCGGAGGTACTGTGTTTTCATAGCTCTCATCCAGTTTCTAACCTTCATTTACTGGGAAAGGATGTTGAAAAGGTGGTCAGCCTGTAGTTGATAAGAATTCTGGAGGAACTGCATTATCTAGACCGGTTTAAGTCAAGCTTCAGACAGAATTTAGTACTGAGACAGTTGGTTGCACTTCCACTTGTGGTAGAAGCAAGATGAAGGTGTGCTCCTACATCTCTCAGCTGCTTTTGCTAGTGCTGACCACAACAACTCTCTGATTTTGCTCCATGGATTTTTCAGTAGTTTTCTTTCTAAGGCCAATATCAGATGGAGGGGAGGGATTGTGTCTTAGCCCCCTAATTTGTGAGGTGCCACAGAGTTTTACTTTCTTTCCCTGTTAGTCAACATCTCTGTGGAACCTTTTGGGTGAAATCCGTACATATACTGTGCTACATCAGTACACTGTACATCAGTACACAGTACATTGGTGATACTCAAAGTCATCTTTTGACCCTTTGGCTAGCCGAGCTGACCGTATTCTGTCCAATTATCTGGATGCTTGTTTTGGATGAATAGAAACCATTTCTAATTCAATGTTACCAAGACAAAGTGGCTGTGAGTGGCTCAAAAATCCAAAGCTCCTTAGTCTTCGTAGGATTGAATTGGATAGTGTAGCCTGTTCAAAGATGGTGCACAATCTGGGGGTCTTCCTGAATTTACAGTTTCTGCTTGATGAGCAGGTGACAGCAATGGCCAGAAAGGCCTTTGTACAGCTTCATCTGGTGTGCCAGTTGTGCCTCTTTCCAAATTGGGTGTTTCTTCAGACATGCAGTCACACCTTGGTCACCTTATAACTTGACTACTACAAGTTGCAAGGGCAGGCTGAGGATTTTGCACAGTATCTGCACGATAAAATCGCTCAGATTCGGGAAGGCTTGGACTCTGACTGGGTAGATCCCGGCGGGATGACTGAGGCTGGTCTTGAGAATGTTATCTGGGATGAGTTCGACCCTGTGACTCCTGAGGACGTGGACAGGATCCTGGGGAGGTTAAACGCAACCACATGTTTATTGGACCCGTGTCCCTCCTGGCTGGTACTGGCCACCCGGAAGGTAACACGAGGCTGGCTCCAGAGGATTATAAATGCTTCTTTGAGAGAGGGTTTCTTGCCTCCCAGCTTGAAAGAGGCGGTGGTGAGGCCCCTCCTCAAGAAGCCTTCCCTGGACCCGGCTGTTTTGGCAAACTACCGTCCGGTCTCCAACCTTCGCTTTATTGCGAAGGTTGTCGAGAGTGTGGTTGCGTGCCAGCTCCCACAGTACCTGGATGAAACCGTCTATCTAGATCCGTGCCAGTCCGGCTTCAGGCCTGGGTACAGCACGGAGACGGCATTGGTCGCATTGGTGGATGATCTCTGGAGGGCCCGGGACAGGGGTTGTTCCTCTGTTCTGGTCCTGTTAGATCTCTCAGCGGCTTTTGATACCATCGACCATGGTATCATGCTGCACCGGTTGGGGGGATTGGGGGTGGGAGGCACCGTGCTGCGGTAGTTCTCCTCCTATCTCTCTGACCGGTCGCAGTCTGTGTTGGCAGGGGGGGCAGAGGTTGACCTCGAGGCGTCTCGTATGGGGAGTGCCGCAAGGGTCGGTCCTCTCGCCCCTTCTGTTCAACATTTATGTGAAGCCGCTGGGTGAGATCATCCGTGGTTTTGGGGTGAAATGTCATCTGTACGCTGATGACACCCAGCTGTACATTTCCACCCCAGACCACCCCAACGATGCCCTTGATGTGATGTCTCGCTGCCTGGAGGCCGTGCGGGTCTGGATGGGGAGGAACAGGCTTCGACTCAACCCTTCCAAGACCGAGTGGCTGTGGATACCGGCGTCCCAATATAGCCAGCTGGTGCCATCGCTGGCTATTGGGGGCGAGTTATTGGCCCCTACAGAGGGAGCTCGCAACTTGGGCGTCCTCCTGGACACACGGCTGTCTCTAGAAGAGCACATGACGGCCGTGGCCAGGAGGGCTTTTTATCAGGTTCGCCTGATACGCCAGTTGCGCCCCTTTCTGGATTGGGACTCCTTATGCACGGTCACTCATGCCCTCGTTACATCTTGCCTGGACTACTGCAACGCTCTCTACATGGGGCTCCCCTTGAGGAGCACCCGGAGGCTCCAACTGGTTCAGAATGCGGCCACGCGGGTGATTATGGGAGCGATGGGGCGCTCCCATGTAACGCCTCTTCTGCGCGAGCTGCATTGGCTCCCGTTGGTCTTCCGGGTGCGCTTTAAGGTATTGGTTCTCACCTTTAAAGCGCTCCATGGCTTAGGGCCAGGGTACTTACGAGACCGCCTGCTGCTACCGATAACCTCCCACCGGCCAATACGCTCTCACAGAGAGGGCCTCCTCAGGGTGCCGTCAGTCAAGCAATGTCGGCTGGCGGCCCCCAGGGGGAGAGCCTTCTCTGTGGGGGCACCCGCCCTATGGAATGAGCTACCTCCTGGAATACGACTGATCCCAGACCTTCGTACCTTCCGCAAAGCCTTGAAGACTTACTTATTCCAGCAAGCTGGCCTAGCTTAAATGGTTTTAAATTGGGATTTTGAATTTTATAGACTTGGGGTTTTAAATTGGGAGGCCAATCGATTTAATATCGTTTAATTTATCTTAATTTATCTTAATTTTTGTATTGTATGTATTTTAATTCTGGCTGTCCACCGCCCTGAGTCCCTTCTGGGAGAAGGGCGGGATACAAATTAAATAATAATAATAATAATAATAATAATAATAATAATAATAATAATTATTATTATTATTATTATTAGTGCTTTACAGCTGATCTAAAATGCAATAGCACAGGCAGGCATGCACATGTAACTTCGTTGCTTTGCTCTCTGCAGTGGTTGCCAGTTTGCTTCTAAGTGTGATTCAAGGTAATGGTTGTTATTCTATAAAGTCCTATATAGCATGGGGCCCGATTACTTGAGGAACCATTTGTCTGCCATATCTTCCTCATTGATTCAATCTAGCAGGATTGGCACACTCTGGGTTCCTTTGATTAACTAAAGCTGTTGGGTCCTGAAAATACACGTTCACTTTCATAGCACCTTCTCTGTGGAATAAGGTTTATCCCCTAAGATTCAGATAGGCCCATCCTGATGGTGTTTCTAAGATTCTTGAAAGAGCTGGCTATTTGGCAAGGGTGTTTGAATGTTTCTTTAAATGGTGTAAGTTTGTTTTTCCTCTTTTCCATTTTGATGCCTTATATTGCTTGTTCTTGTTTATTATATGTTTTACAGGTAGTCCTCGACTTAACCACCATTTGTTTAATGACAACAGCACTGAAAAAAGTGACTTATGAGTGGTTTTCACACTTACAACCGTTGCAGCATCCCTATGGTTACGTGATCAAACTTTGGGTGCTTGGCAACTGGCATATATTTATGACGGTTGTACAGTCCCAGGGTGACATGATCACCATTTGTAATCTTCCCAGTTGGCTTCTGGCAAGTAAAGTCAGTGGGGGAAGCCAGATTTGCTTAACAATCACATGATTCACTTAACGGTTGCCGTGATTCGCTTAACTGTAGCAAAAAGGTCATAAAATAGGACAAAACTCATTTAACAACTGTTTTGCTTAGCAACAGAAATTTTGAGCTCAATTGTGGTCATAGGTAAAGGACTACCTTTATTAGTTTTAATGTTTACTTGTGAAAAGCCCAGAGTCGTCAGTAATCGGGTGGTATATAAATTTAATTGCTTCTAATTACAACTTAATTGTAACAAGAAGGCAAACAGGAAAAACATAATGTTAAGTAATCATGTATCCTTCATTAACTTTACAATCACATTTATTCCATTTAAAAAGAAATAAAAGTAATAAAGGGAGGGAGATGGGTAGTTAAGAAATATGAAATATAAATAAATAAAAATGAAATGAAATGAAAATAAATAAAACATACCCCTTTTGTGGATTCTTTGTTTACATATTATCTGTGTAATCAGCAAAGTACTGTTGATTATATCAAAATAAAAATATTCATTATTGTACAAGTTGAAAGCCTTGTACACCTCTAGGCTATAATAGTGACATTTATTTCTGTTTTATTTGGGGGGGGGTCTCTAGCATTCATCTGTAATTTTGAAGCAGGCCATGTGTTTGGCTACCTAACAAATAGCTGTGATAATTTGACTGCATGTTGTGTTTTGTATTGAGCATCTTATCATTTTCTGCAAAAGCATCACTGTATATTGGGTTGGTGGGAGAGGGAAGGAAGAACAATTTACATTCACTATTATTAATTGCACAATAGCTAATTTATTGCCTGCAGCATGCATGTATTTGACTGATGCTTTCTTTTTTTCTCTCTCTCTCTCTTACTTCAGATGTTCATCAAGTATATAAAGGTTAGCAATATTTTCAATAATATTGAAAGCCTAAAGCATGGATACACTTTTGTGGCTCTGTACACTAATGCATGAAAAGAACAGAGCCTGAGAATATTCCTTCTGTTAATTTTGTGTGAAGTTTTATTTTATCTTTACTTTATACAAGAACTATTAATCATTTTCACTTTTCAGTTATTAAATACTTTTTATTTTTCAGGTGGAGTTAGTATCACATTTTGGATCGGAACATTTCTGTCCTTTAAGCCTTATAAGGTATTAATGAAAAATATTATTTCTATGCTTTTTATATTCTTAAAACAAGATATTTCTGTTTGATGATATTTCCAAATATTCATTTAGATGAACTAGTTTTTCAAGGCAAAACTATACAGTACTTGACTATAAAGATCAGTGTGAAAGAGTTGAAAACTCTGTTGCAAGATCCAATCTGGGTCAGTCATCGGGACCAGAGAACCTCTCCCTACCAAAATGTATGCTTCAGAATATTCTGTTTGTTGTATTTATGTGGTGCCTTCTTATTGATTGATTGGTGTGTTGATGGCCATTGATTGGCTGTTGTTTACTTGTGCTGCCAAGTCCTTGGCTCCTAAGTACATGATCAGCTGGTAATAAATCAGCACTCTTATTGACTGGCAAGAGACCCGTTTCCCAGATTTTAATGATTTCCCTGGCTATCTTTGTATCTGCATGGCCAACAATCGTAGTAGCGAAATTGAATGTATGTCTTTGTTCATTGCAATGTGAGGCTACTAATGAATTCTCCTCATCCTACTGCTTTCTTGTGTTCTGGTGGTAGCTTCCTCCCTATCTGTCCTACATAGTCACAGGGGCAATCCATGCAGAGGATCTGGTAGATGACACTGGAAGTACCAGCTCCAAGCAATCTTTGGAATACATGATTTGTCCTCGTATTATGGTAGCCTCTGGGTGATGTATGATGTCCACTTGCAGATATCGAAAACTGCGTTCTATTGCTTCAAAAATGTTTTCGATACATGGCAGGATGTGCCATATAGTTGGTCGTATACCGTCTTTCTTCATTTCTCTTCCTCGCGTATTGCACAGGAATCTTGTAATAAATGCTTGTAGGTACCCATTCTGCCTGAATTGTTCATGTAGGTTCCTTCTGTCAAGTTCTCTAGCTTGCTGGGTACTACAGTGGGTTCTCACACTGGCATATAGTGTTGAAACTAAGAATGCTTGGAGTGTTGGTGGCCTTGCGATAGACCATGGTTTCTAGGGTTCCATCTTCCTATCTGTTGAGAAGTACATCTAAAATTAATAATTATTGTCTGTTGTTTACTTGTGTGCTAAGTCCTTGGCTCCTAAGTACATGATCAGCGGGTGTCGGCAACCCACAGCTCCATAGCTGCATGTGGCTTTTTTGTCCCCCTGCTATGACTCCTTGTCAGCTGAAACCACCATTTGCTGGCCTGCCACTCTGAAGTCCATGCTGCTCACTATTCCTCATTATTCCTCTAAAATCCATGCACAGTCTCATAGTTCTGTTCCCCCCCCCCCCCAAATAGGACTGGGGCTGCGACCCGTGGCTTGAATGGCTTGATGAACCCCCTTGCTATAAGTTTTTGTCTATATATTTGCACATTTCTTGCATTTCCTGGGTTATCATGGTGTACAGTTTGGGTTTGGGTAGTTTTGCCCTGGGGATGATTTCAATGGCACAGCCTGTCTCATGGTGGGGAGGTAGAATGTCACACTTGGTCTCGCTGAATACTTCTGCGAGGTCCTGATATTCTTTCGGGATCTGTTTGGCCTCTGGGGTTTTGTTGAAGGTGGCTGCCAGTTGTTCTGGCGGGCCCTTTGGGAGGGTCCCCTGCATGGCCAGTGCTTCTATTTGCTGGTGTGGAGGGGGTTGGGATCCCCTTGCTATCCTCAGCCTTTGGCTGCCCCCTTGCCATCAGATGGTCGGTCTCCACTTGTCTAGCCAGGAGAGTCCCAGTATGACTGTCTGTCATTTGGGGGGCTATTACAAATCAAATTACTTCCCAGTGATTCACTAGCTCTAGCTTCACTGGTTCAGTCAGGTGGGTGGCATAAGCTCCCCCCAATAGGGACCCATCAACCTGTTCAAACCTCATTGGGTGGGCCAGTCTTTTCGCTCTGATTCCCAGTTTCAGGACCGTGGTTAGGTTGATCAAGCATCTAGTGCAGCCGGAGTATATTAGGGCTTGAAAAGTCCCCTGGGTTCCTGTTTTTGGAACCGTGAGGCGTTTTGGGAAAACGAAAGGGTTCACCGGTTCACTCACCATTGGGTTGTTTTCACCCTTGTCCTTGCTGTCGTAGGAATCTGGCAACTGGTCATCATTGCCTGGAGTGCCCCTCCCCCCTTTGGCTGGGTGGTGAGGGACCTCTGCAGCCTGGAAGACTTTCCGGGATGTGTTGGTAGCACGCCTGGGGCCTCGTTCCAGTCATGCCCTTGGTGGTGGCTCTGGCTTTGGTTTTGGGGCTGGGGTTGTGTATGCCGATGCCATATGGCCTATCCCCCCGCATCTGTAGCATTTCAGTGGACTTCATGGGAGGGTTGGTTTTGGGGCCAGCTGTTGTGCTATGGTTCCGTCGGCTGGGTGGTCTCTGATCTGGTTGACCTCTCTCTTTAGTGTCCAGTTGCTTTCTCATGTCATTGGTGCGCAATCTGCCGTCAACTTTTATGGCTACTCAGAACCACTCAGAGAGTCGGTTTGGAATGTCCTGATAGGCGGTTACCTGGGCAATTTGCTTGTCCAGGTTTGTTCTGAAAAAGTGAACTAACAGCCACTCTGGCAGAGGAGGTAGCTTCCCAATGACTCTCCTGAATTCACGGGTGTGTTCCTTAATGGGTCACCCCCTCTGCTTTAGGTTTCTGAGCTCATCTTCCGCATATAGATCCTCCTCCGCCTCCTCAAATCTGGCCTCTAGTTGTCGTAGGAAGTCATCTACATCTTGCAGTTAGGGGGCTCTCCTCTTTTGGAGGGTTGCTAGCCATTCCCTTGCTTCTCCCTCTAGCCCCTCGGCAATGGTATTCACCATGGCTCTATGGGATGTGTTGAGGTGTCCATAGCACTCTAGGTGGATATCAGCCGATTCAAGGAATAGAGCTAGCTGGTCTGAGTCCCCATTAAATTTCCCCCTGAAGCTGGGCGGTTCATTCAGCACTGCTCCTCCCTCCTTCTATCGGCCCCTGTAAGCTTGTGCTTGATATGGCTGGCCGCCTTCCTCAGCTCTGGTTCAGAGTGAGGGGGGGCTGTCTACCCTGGGCTGCTGGCCTGCTCCATGGAGGAGGCACTGGCTGCAGCCTCAGGCTCCTTCTCCTTCTGGTGGGTGGAGAAGGGGGGCTGCATTCCCGTCTGTGTCTCCTCATTTCAAAGGGCTCAGCTGCAACTTCCCTCTCCTTTGGGCGGCATGACAGCCTCTCATCACAAACGGTGGCCTGGTGAAATTCCTCCCTCAGCTGCTCTGTGGATCTCCCCAGGGGTTCCGTCAGGGGTTTTGGGAGCCTGGCCTGTGCCCAGTTCCACATCCAATCCACTCCCCAGCTTGCTCAGGGGCCTTCCCCCCTTCTGGGCATTAGGGTGGGGGAACTCGACCTCAGCTGCTTTAGGGATTCTTTTCCACCAATACTCATCCCTTCTTGCTTCAGTTGCTTGGGCAGGCATCTCAGCTTTGATGTTCGGGGGTGGGGGGTGCACTCCAGTTGCAATTAGGCTGCTGGGTCCTGGAAGTCCGGGGTTGGAGGCAAGCTCTGCCTCTCTCTGGGTTGCCTGGAGCAGGCTCTCTTCAGATTGTCTGCCCTCTGCCATGGTCACCTGAGTTTCTCTCCAAGCAACCCAGATGTCGGGGAGCGATTAGAGAGCCTGGGACCCAGGAATTCTAGTAATCTTGATTAGTTTTGATAGAGCTGGCTTGCTGTCAGGATTCTGATGGATGCCCTAATTAAATCATGAGTCTCGAGCCAAGCTTCAAAAGAAATCCAGTTATTTATTAGGAGCTTCATGTCAGCACGTTCCCAAATGAAGCCAGCTCTGACCCTATATAATTTACACTCCAATTATGACCCTGTTTTACCCCTCCCCCCAGGGTGTGTCATCAATCACATTCGTCAATGGAGCAATTTCACAGGTTGTAGAGGTCACTCCCCTCCGGCTGCTGTAGGTAACCCTGGGATACAGCCTTGAGAGAGATAAGTGTGAAATGTGCCTTTGAAATGTGTCTTTGGCTGCTGTGCAGTTTTGCCACTTCCCCATCCCCCCTGGCCTATGGCAACTTGAGGGCAGACCAGGCATGCTTTGCGAGTTGACACATTTCCCTTTTGAATGTGAAGAAGATATGTTGGCAGTACTGGAATAGGTTCATGATTTGTGTCCAGGTTAGGTCGGTCTGATCTGTGTTGTATTCTTCTTTTAGTTTTTTTAAATCTATTATTAATAGATTAAATTAATCTATTATTAATCTATTTGTATGTTAAGTGAGGAGGAATGGATGTAAATAGGGACACTACGTCAAAGCAGACCATGATCTCATTAAGAGCCACATTTAAGCTTTGTAGTTGTCAGAATCCACCATTGTGTCCTGCCATTCTGTTGGAAGGGTGGGAGGAAGCTTGCTCTCATTTTAGCTTGCTTTTTGCTTTTGCTGTAACTGCTTAGGAAATAGGGAGGGGGAGCATCTTCAGAGACAAAGCTATCTCTCTCCCAGCTGGTTTCATCCCATCTCCAAGGCCGTCATACCCTGAGGGTGAATTTCTTTTCATCTCAGAGATTCTCCAGAAAAACCTTGTGGCATCACATTGATTGCTGGTTGACTTAGGGCTAGAGGGGTTGGGCTTGGGGAAATGAAAGAATGCTGTTTGCATCATGCAGGCTTTTTCAGATTTCACCTTGGTCTCCTGCAATCACTTTTCTCTCAGTAAAAGTTCTTCTGATTCAACTTAATGGATTAGGAGTCTTGCTTTCCTGAGAGACTAGCTGAGGCAGTTCCTTACATTAAGCAAAATCTACAAAGTCAGTCAACCTGGAGAGGCACACTCTGCACACAATGTCAGCCCAAGACAGAGACCAGGAGGAATCTGAATGCTGGGGGGAAGACTCATCCAGACCGCCCCCTGGGCTGGACCTTTCCCAATGGATAGAGGAGGTTGGAAGACTCATCAAGATCCTGGTGGTTCATTGGAGTCAGAAAGAAGGAAGTTTAGGAAGGAAGAACCAAGGGCCATCATCCGAGACAGCTGGCAGTGAGAGAGGCAATTAGACCTGGAAGAGCTTGAGGAAGAGGACGAGGAAGGCAAAGAACCTGATCAAGCAGACCTAACAATGAAGCAAGCCATGCGGTTCATGATGAATACCTTCCAAACCCTGAAGAGACGTGAAGCACATGCCAAGGCTGCTGCCAGCAAGGCTCAGTGAACCCAAGAGGAGGAGGATGGAGGGCAAGCTTCAGTGCTAAACAACACGCCAGGGATTTTGCCAAACCCAGCTGCTACCTCAACTGTTGCAGGCGCAGCACCTAGGGGAGCCGCCAGGGCTTCTGTCCCTGTGGGAACTGGCCAGGCAAGAGTTAAGCACCGAAAGACCTCATCCCTTGGTGTGAAGTTCGATGGAGAACCCCAGCAGCTGGCCCATATTCTAACCTATGTGCAAGAGTATGGGCAGGAGATCCCTACCAAAGGTGCCAAGGTGAGGAGTGTCACACTGGGCTTGGAAGGGGCCACAGCCCACTGGGTGATGACCCTCTACAATGTGAATGCATCAAAGCTGAGAAACTTTGATCGTGTTATGACAGCATTTCTTTAGTGATTTGAAGACCCCCCCCCCTTGATCTTAATCAAGGGACCGCATCAAAACCATGCATCAAAGCCGCAGAGTGGGGACAGAGTACATCGAGGAATTTCATGTTTTGGCATATGCTGACTCAACGACTGGCCAGAAGATAGCCTCATCAATTGCTTCATAGATGGGCTGAATGCCTGCATCTCAAGTGGAGCCCTTGCCATCCTTCACGACTGGTATGTGCTGGCTGAGGAGGTAGAGATCAACCAAGCATGTGTTCTGCCCTAGCTATGGGTCCCAAGAAGTGTAGCACACACACAGCTCCAAAAACTCCATTTAATACAAACAGACCCCTTTCAAAATGCAGGCTTTAATAACAAATGTCCTTATCAGCCTGCTATGAATTACAGAGATTAAACAAAGTCCGACAAGGGTTGGCAATCAGCCCAGAAACCAAGTTGTAACAAAAAAATCTCTCTCAAAATGCTCTGGAAGCATTGTTTCCAGCAACATTTGCAAGTGTGTGCGAATTTAAATAGGCTAAGGGAGTGACCAATTAGCCCCAAGCCTTACTCTCGAGGAGACCTCGTCCTGAGTAGCCATTCCTACCTTTTGGCAGCCCTGCGTGCTCGAGCATTGAGAAGAGGCTCCTCCACTTCACTCTCTTCACTTGAAGGAGCCTCTGGAGGTTCTGAAGTCCCTGGCTGAGTCTCTTTCTCTGGCACCACATCCTCTTCAGCCTCCTCCTTGTCCGACTCGAGTGCCGGCTGCACAGGCTGCTGGCGTGACACCAACCAGCCTCCTCGTCATCGGGATCAGCCATAATCCGCGCAGGCTGCTGGCGGGCCACAACAGCATGTAATCGGTACCACTCAACCCAACTGTGGAAGAAACCGGCCCTGGGGAAAAGAGGTGGTGAAACAGCAAAACCTGCAGCCGGTGCTCTACCACCTGCTTCAAGTGTGGCCAGTAGGGACTTCATGCAGCAGAGTGCAAGGCTGGCCACCCACCAAGAAGACCCCTCTTGGGCCCCCTGGGAAAGCAACCAAAACCCTGCAATGGGCCAGAGAAATGGCACTGAAGGTAGTGGAAATCGTTGAGTTCACCCCATCGTCAAAGCGGGACAAGAGAACTCTGACCCCGCCAACTGATAGCCAGGCTAACCAACACTGACAATGACCCTGTCGTAAGTAGCCCAGTCACACTAGTGACGCTCCCCATAGAGCTAAGTTTCCAGACCTCAGGACTAAAGGCCACCTTACAAGCCTTGCTAACTCGGGCTGCATCAGGTGCTTAGTTAACCCAACCTGGTGAAAAAATTAGGAATCTGCTTACAGCGACTGAAAGTACCCATTGCATTTTGCCAACTAGACGGATCAGTGGCAGGAGGCATCCCGGCCACCTTTGTCCCCGAACGCATAGATACGCGGATGCAGGCCCACATAGAGACTTTAAGCTTCATAGTGGCCACAGGGATGGAACGGCCCTTGTCTTATGCCTGGCATGGCTAAAGAAATGGAACCCATACGTAAACTGCAGAAGGGGGCTGCTAAAAATCCAAACAAGTCATCCTTTCCAGGAGCAATCCGAAATCTGGACAGTGGCCTCCCTGCAGCAGGAAATTGGAGCAGTGGTGCAAGAATGAGAGAAAAATCTGTCTACTGTCCCCAAAAAGTATCGGGATCTAAGAGAGGTGTTCAACAAAAAGGGTTCAGAGAAACTCCCCCATTCAACTGGCCAGGCCCAGAATAGCAACCCTGGTCCTGTTCAGCAACCCTCCATGAAAAGAAGGCTGGGACACTTCGCCTTGCATAGAGTAAAGGAGGTTAAATGCTGTTTACATGGAAAATATCTACCCCCTGCCCCTAATGAAAAACATATTCACCAAATTGGACTTGTGAGAGGCTTACTATTGCATGAGAATTAGGGAGGGGCATGAGTGAAAGACCTCATTCAACTGCCCATTGGTCTGCTTCCAGTTCAAAGTCCTCCCATTTAGCCTCCAGGGGGCCCCAGCAATGTTCGTGCAATAGATAAAGAAGATCTTACATGAGCACCTGTATAAGGGAGTACTGATGTGCATCTGGTGAAATTTTAATCTACACTGAAATGAAGGCCGAGCATGTGAAATTAGTGAGGGCTGTACTAAAAAAACTGCAGGCTGCCAAACTGTATGTCGAACTCTCCAAATGTGAGTTTCACTAAAGCAAAATATACTACTTGGGCTATCACATCTCACATGAAGGTGTTGAGATGATGAACTGGTCCTGAAGCATCTTGACTGAAATGCTTCCTTTGTCATTCAGGCTGACGATAGAAATGCAGCTATGGGAGCAGTGCTGCTACAGGAGAATGAGGCTGTCCAGATGCAGCCTTGCGTTTATACATCTAGGAAACTGTCGGCAACTGAGCAGAGGTGGGTGGGATGGGAAAAGGAAGCTTATGCAATGTGTTGGGCACTCTTAACCTCGAGGCAATTTCTTGAAGGAAGCAAGGTGCCTTTTGAGGTTTGGACTGACCACAAGAACCTTGAGGCACTAAAAGACCATAAGAACTTTGAGGCACTAAAAGTGCAGTGGGTGCAATACTTTAACCTTTACCTTTAACCACAGTTAATACTTTAACTGTTGTGCTACCTCCCAGAAGGGAAGAACTTCCTGGCTGATGCTTTGTCCCGAATACCTCAATATAATACAGAAGAAGTCAAACCACTACTCCCATCCAAGCAATTGGCCCAAGTAACCACCTGGGCAGAGGCGAAAGAAAACTGGCAAGTCGATAATGAGGTGACAGCCACACTTAAAGCCACCCTCAAAGACAACAAATAGTTTCAAATCCATGGAAACGTTTATTCAGTCCAGATGGGTTAGCCTGGGTGGGGTGTAAACTATATGTACTGGAAAGCCAGAGGCTGTTGGTCCTGGGGAAAAGTAATGAGTCCAGGTCCGCTGGGCACTTTGGCTTTGTAAAAACTCTATATCAAAAGACATCCCTGAAGAAAGACATTGAAAGCTATGTGGCAAGTTGCCCCGTCTGTGGCTCTGTCAAGCATCGAAAGGGAAAACCCCTGGACTCCTCCAAACAGTAGCAGAATCGTCAGCACCCTGGAGAGGGATCTTGATGGACTTTATTGTGGAGCTTTTATATTATATTTTATGTTATATTATATCTTATACAATTATATGGGTATTGACTGATCTATTTTCTAAAGAAGTGCATTTTGTCCCCAGTCAGAAGATTCCCTCAGCATGGAAGTTGGCCAAATTATTTTTACACCATGTCTATAGACTACACAGAGCCCCCTGATGCATTATCTCTAATAGGGGGTGCAATTAATTTCTAAGTTTTGGAGGGAATGCCTAAAATTACTGGGGACTGATCAGGAACTGAATTAAAGTCACCAACCTCAAACTAATAGCAGTTGTGAACATACAAACTCAATACTCGAACAATATCTTAGGTCAGGGGTCTTAAAACTTTTAAAACAGGGGGCCAATTCATGGTCCCTCAGACTGTTGGGGGGCAGGACCTGCTGGGTGGACGTGGCTAGGAGATCATGTGACTGGGTGGGTGTGGCTAGGAGGTCATTAAATTAAACTTTAATTTGTTTTGCTCCTGGGGGTGTTTTATTTCCCTTTTTTTTGCATGTTGCTATTTTGGATGACTTCTTTTTACTAGATCGTTTTTTCAGTTGTTTAGAAGTCTAGTGGTCTACTTCAGGAAACTCAGTTTTGCAGCAATTCTTCTCTGCCCGAAGGAGCTTACAATCAACAAGTCTCTCTCTCTCTCTCTCCCTCTCCCTTTATCTCTCTCTTTCTTTCCCCCTGCCTCTCTGTGTCTCTTGTCTCTCTCTTAGTCTGTCTATCTCTTTCTCTTTTTTCTCTCTCTTTCTCTCTCTGACTCTCTGTCTGTCTATCTTCTGGAGATGGGGGAGGTAAAAAAAATGGGCGCGGATGCCCTGGGAGGCCTCAGTGCGCTCCGTTTTTGGTCTGCAGAGAGCTACTGGAGGTGGGGGAGGCCCCATTTTTTACCTCCCCGCCTCCAGTAGCCCTCTGCAGGCCAAAAACAGGCTCGTTTTTGGGTTCCCGGGGCATCCAGGCGCCCTGTTTTTGATCTCTCCCATCTCCAGAAGCACTCTGCCAGCCAAAAATGTTGGCCTTACCTTCCAGTTCCAGCCTGCGGAGCTTGCGAAGGTAAGTCCTCTGCTTGGCCAAAGGGTGGGGGCTGGCGGGTGGGTGGGTCGATGTGGGCAGGGCAGCCTCATGATCCTGCATGGATTGGATTATTGCTTTGGCAGGCCGTATCCAGCCTATGGGCCGTAGTTTTTGAGGACTCCTGTCTTAGATGTTACATCAATTATAAGCAAGGTAATTGGACTGATTTATTGCCCTTTGCTGAAGTGGCGTACAACAACTCTGTGCATAGCAGCAGAGGATTCACTCTTTTTAGAGTGGCTACCGGGCAAGACTTCTATCTTATGCCCCTTAATGAACCCCCAGTCGCATTGCTGAAGGAGTGGGTCTCCCACCTGCGAAACACATGTCCGGTGGTGAGGAAAGCTCTGGAAGATACTCGTAAAAAGCAGGCTGACAAGAAGATGCAGAACCCAAGCCTGCAGATTGGCGGCCGTGTCTACCTTCCCACCCACTTCCTGCAACCATCAAAGAAGCTGGGACCTAAGTTTGTAGGTCCCTTCCCAGTTAAGTGCATCATTAACCCAGTGAGTGTAGAATTATATTTGCTGAAGTCCCTTCGATGGATTCACCCTATGTTTCACTATAGCTTATTGAATGAAGAATGAGATCACATTTCCCCTTAGACCTGAACTTTCATCAATCCCAATAACTTTAATGGTAAAAGGAAAGCAGCACTTTGAAATCAGGGAAATGCTAGACCCGCATAGACATAGGGGACCCCTTCAGTATTTGGTGCCATGGAAGGATTTCCCAACAACTCAGAATGGTCAATGAATTGACCATCGCCATGTTAGAGCTCTTAAACACGTTAAACATTTCCATAATCAGTACCGGACAAACCCAAATGACATTCCTTTTGTTTTCTATTTCTTCTGTCCCTGTTTGTTTGTTTCTTTGTTCCGTTCTCCAGGACTAAGAACTTTGTTCAGGGCACAAGGCTGCCGCAGTTTTATCTGTGTGTCAGATCCACCATTGTGTCCTATCATTTTCCAGAATGCTGCTACTACACTCCAGCACAGGGTTAATCTTCATAGTCTGACAGCAACTGAGAGAAAAAAACTTATTCAAAGTACCACCTACTCTGTGCTCTCACCACGCCCCCTAATCTCCCTAAACCCCAGTCTTTCTCTCAGTTGCTGACAGACTGAGAGGTGTTTTTCTGTGCTTTGTGTGTAGCGTTAGGCCTTTGTTTATTTTTGATTAGCCCCCTTTTTTCCGGTGGAGTTCGAGTTCGTTGTTTTTTTGTTCTGTTTGGTGCCTTTAATAGGAGAGGGGCGCTGTGCCGGCTCAGCTGTTTGTTGGGTGAGCTCTGAGCGCTTTCGGCCGCCGGTTTCTGTCCCTGCGGGGCGGTCCGATATCAGCAGGTTTCCAGGTGGGAAGGGGCTGGGCGGTTCGCCGTCGCTCCCCGACCCTTAGTTTAGCCGCTGGGGCATGGAGAGAGCAGCGGCTGGAGACCGGAGCAGGCGGGGGTGAGCGCCGCTGCGTCTCCTTTCAGGCGTCCATCCCGTCAAGTTGCTGCGGGTGGCGCCGTGGCTTCATTAGCCCTCCCGGGCCTTCCTGTGCGTGGAGCGGTTAGAGGGTGCGGCGCGGCTTGCCTTGGCTCGTCGCCCCTTCGTTTCTGCTTGTTTCCGGCTTGAGAGTCGACCGTTGGGCTCTGGAGCCGGTGAGCGGGGAGGCCCAGTGTTGTGCTGTTTCACGCCATTTTTTGTTGGCGCTACAGTGTGCGGCCGCCATTTTGGTTTTCCTGGCGGCCGCCATTTTGGGATTCCAGGGTGACCGCCATTTTTGGGTGCTCTGGCGGCTGCCATTTTGGTTTCCTAATGGCCATCGGCGATACTCAGGCATTTCCCCAGTGACTCCTGCCGGCTGGCGGGGGGGGTGTGATTTTGGCCTGTTGCTATTGAGGCAACTGGCAGAGGAGTGCCTGTGGAAAAGGGGGGGGGGGCTTGAGCCTCCTGTGAACCCATTACTGGCATCCGCATTCAGGAAGGGGGTTTGCTTAGCATGTTCCTGCCTTAGTTGGGGAGGGGGGCAGAGCGCTGGAAGGAGACCAGGCCCACCTGCCATCTTGGGGGCAGTGAGTTCTCTGTGTGTGTTTTAAACAAACAAAATAAATAAATAAAAATAAAAAATAAAAAATGGCGGACTCTTCCCTTTCTTCTGACCTCGAACAGGAGGTCTGTCCTTCTACGGCTCCGAAGTCCCGCAAGAAAAAGTCGGACTAGCATTCCTTTTCTAGTAGCCATAAGTCTCGCCATACCAAGACTTCTACTTCTGCGGACAAGGACGCTCTCTGTCGTCATAAGGCGTTGGAGAAGCAATGTGAGAAGGCTAAGTTGGCAGCTGCTACTTCAGCCTGCAGGGAGGTGAGTTCGAGGCAACCTTCGCCGGTTCCTTTGGCGTTCAGCAAACGGGTTTCCCAATCTTTACCAGATGTCTCCTTGGCTGGCTTGGCATCAGGCCCTAACACTAGGGGCCCCCCTGCTGCTACTTTTACACCCACGGCGGCCGGTTTACGTCAGGTGGATCCCCCTACACCTGCTCAACAATTTGATTTCCAAACGATGCTTTCCACAGCGTTGGCTTCAATCATGGCGGCGGGAGCCCAGACGGCAGCTCACACCTCAGCGGCTGGCTCTGCTTCGGGCTTGTTGTCTTCATCTGGGTCACGCAGGGTCAGGTCTTCTCCGCAACGTGAATCGGATTCATCAGACAGCTCGGACCAGGAGGAAGATTATCCAGAGGATCTCGAGTTTTCTGAGGATGAGGGTTTGCTGCCTGACTCTCCTGCTTTTACGGGCTTGTTTCGTCTCTCGCTGTTCAAGTCTTTGCTTCACAAAGCTCGCATGACTACGAATTTAGGGTCGGTTGGGGTGCACCCCCCTGCCACCCAGTCTGAACTTGGTCCGCACGATGCTTTGTTCAAACATGTGAAACAGGAGAAGGATTTTATTCTGTGCCCTCAACTGTTCTCGGAGGTGTTGCAGGCCCCTTGGGGTCAGCCAGGGTCGTCCACCGCGCCCACTAATTTAGATAAGGTTGTTCTGTTCAGCCCCGGAATTGGAGGCGCTGTTGGAGTTGCCCACGGTGGATGTTCCAGTGGCCAGTCTCACATCTCAGTCGATGATTTCATCTGACCCGCTGGAGGGGCTCAAGTCGGAGGACAGAAGAGTCGAGCTGGCCTTTCGGAAGTCCCATCAGGCGGTGGCCTGGGCCGTCAGAACTGCCACGGCTACTTTTTTAACCGCGCTTCCTTGATCTGGCTAAGACAGCTTCAGGAACGGCTGCCTCCGGAAGAAACTCGGCTGCATCATGATGTCAACAAAATCATAGCTGCCACTGAGTACTCGGCGGATGCCTCCTTGAGCTCAGTTAAGTTCGCGTCTCGGGCCCTGGCATCTTCCATCACGTCACGTCGCCTATTCTGGTTGAAGCCTTGGAGAGCCGATGTCAAGACTAAGTGGAGACTGGCGGCAGCCCCTTACAAAGCTCCTCATTTGTTCGGCGCGGCCTTGGACCCGGTCCTGGTCGAGGACAAGGATAAGCGGAAGGTTCTGCCATCGTCCTTTCGCAAGTATGATAGGAGGTTTACGCCGTATTCGCAGAGGTAGTCCTTTCGTTCCTTTTCGGGGCCGGGAAGCACCTCTTCCTATAGACAGTCGTTCCAGTCGTCAGACCGTTTCGCTGATAGGCAGCGCTTCCAGGATCGTGGCAGGTCACAGTCCCGTTTCAAGCGCCCTTTTCGGGGGTCCAGTTCCAGGCCCTTCAAGTGGGCCAAATGACTCACCGACCTCGGGTCCGGTGGGCGGTCGGCTTCAAGCCTTTCGGAGCCGATGGGAGTTGTCCACTCCAGATGCCTGGGTGCGGTGCACGATTGCAGAGGGCCTCATGATAGAGTTCACAGATCGTCCCCCTCGGCGTTTTGTTTGTTGTCCAGTTCCTTTGGTGGCCGATCGTCGCAGTCTCATGTTGAAGGAGATTTCACATTTATTGGACAACAGGGCGATAGAGCCGGTACCATTGCACCAGCGGGACACCGGTTTTTACTCAGTTCTGTTTTTGGTGCCAAAAAGTTCCGGAGGCGTACGGGGGATTCTCAACCTCAAGCAACTGAATCGGGCGGTGCGTTATCACCAGTTCAAGATGCACTCGTTGCAGTTGATTCTCGCTTCGGTCCGCCGGGGGGACTACATGCAGTCAGTGGACCTCAGGGAGGCTTACCTCCATGTTCCAGTACTTCCTTCGCATCGGCAGTTTCTGTGCTTCAAGTTTGCGGGCGAGCATTATCAGTATTGTGCGATGCCGTTCGGGCTTTCTTCAGCTCCCAGAACTTTTACGAAGCTGGTGGCGGTGGTGGCAGCGACTCTCAGCTCTGTTCCAGTGAGGGTCTTATGCTACCTGGACGACGTCTTGGTCCTTTCTTCCTCCCGCGAGAGGGCGACTGGGGACATGGATCAGGTGCTCTCGTCCTTCCGGGAGCACGGTTTCACCATCAATTGGGACAAGAGTCAGCTCGTCCCTGCAACCTCGATTTTGCACTTGGGGACCCGGATAGACTCCGTCAAAGGGCAAGTGTTCCTCTCGCCGGAGAGGGTGCAGAGCATCCGGGATCTTCTGCAACAAGTCTTGAGTCGGAGGAGGGTCCCATTGCTGACTCTATCGCAGTTACTGGGGAAGCTGGTGTCGTGCTTCCGGATTGTTCCATGGGCCCGTCGACATTCTCGCCCGTTGCAGTGGCTGCTCCTGCCCTTTCAGCGGATGGGCTGTTCTGCTTCAGTGAGGAAGGTGTTGGTGCCGCCTCAGGTTTGACTGTCCCTTCGTTGGTGGCTGTCGGCTGCGCTTCTGAAGGGTTGCTGTTTTCTGGAGCAGGGGCGGGTGGAGATCACCACCGACGCCAGTCTGCATGGCTGGGGGGCTCACCTGGGAGCGCAGGTGGCCCAGGGGCGATGGAGCCAGGCGGAGCGTTCCACAGTATCAACCTTCTCGAACTACAGGCAATCAGGCTTGCTCTCGCGCACTTCAGGTCGGAGATCCGGGGTCGTCATGTCCTAATCCTCATGGACAACACGTTGGCGAAGGCACATGTGAACTGGGAAGGCGGGACGAAGTCGAGGGCCTTGATGTTCAAGTCGGAGAGATTGTTCAGTTGGGCGGAGCGCAATTTGCTGTCGGTCAAGGCGGACCATATCTCCGGGACTGCCAATGTCAGGGCGGATTGGCTCAGCAGGGAAGTGATAGACCAGTCCGAATGGCAGCTACTTCCGAGCCTCTTCCGGGAGGCCGCGCTCCGGTTCGGTCAGCCCGTGATAGATCTGTTTGCCAGCCCCGCAAACACTCAGCTTCCCAGGTTCATCACCAGTTACCCGTCTCAGTTGGCAGAAGACGTGGACGCTCTGCGTTGTCCTTGGCCGGCCGGACTTCTGTGTGCTTTCCCGCCGCTCGCCTTGATACCACAGGTCGTTCGGAAGATGATTGCGGAGAGGGCGGAGTTGTTGGTGGCTCCGCATTGGCCGCGCAGGCAGTGGTTCGCGGACCTAGTGGAGTTCTCGGTGACGGAACCATGGGTGATACCGCAGCAGCGGGTAGTGTTATGCCAGGGGGCCATTCAACACCCGGACCCTCGGTGGCTCCAGTTGGCCGTTTGGCATTTGAACGCGTCATCTGGAGGAAAGGTCACCTGCCGGACGCTGTGATTGGTACTATGCAGGCGGCTCGCTGGCCTTCTACATTGAGGATTTACGAGGCTTTGTGGGGTGCCTTCTGTCGCTGGTGTGCCGGTGATCATGTTGATCCTACGTCCGCTACGATCCAGGATGTCTTGAGGTTTCTTCAATCTGGATTGGAGAAAGGTCTGGCGCCGGCTACACTGAGGCGGCAGGTGGCGGCTTTGGTTATGGTTCTTTCGTTTCCTCCGTACACTTCCCTGGCTCATCACCCGTGGGTGAGGGCTTTTCTGCATGGAGCTACTAACTTGAGGCCGCCCACGGTTCATCCATTTCCGTCTTGGGATTTGTCGCTGGTGTTGCAGGCCCTTATGGTGTCTCCGTTCGAGCCTCTGGGGTCTGTTTCCCTCAAGTTTCTGTCGTTCAAGGTGGCTTCTTTGTTAGCGATCACATCAGCTAGGCGGATTTCTGAGCTGGCGGTGCTGTCGGTTCGCAAGGATTTGTGTGTGTTTCATGCCAACACGGTGGTGTTGCAGCTCGACCCTGCGTTTATGCCCAAGGTTAATTCTTGATTTCACAGGTCGCAGGAGCTGGTCCTTCCGGATTTCTGCCCGTCGCCTAGACATCACCGCAAGGTCCTTTGGCACACTCTGGACGTCCGCAGGGCCCTGCGGCGTTATATCCATAGGACGGCGTCTTTTTGGAAGACTGAGGCGCTGTTTGTGTTGTTCCATCCTGCTTCTATGGGACAGAAGGTGTCTTCCACCACTATTGGGCATTGGATTAAGGCCTGCATTTCTTCGGCGTATGAGAGGCAGGCGCGTCCGGTGCCAGCTCGGATTTTGCCGCATTCTACTCGCAGCGCGGCTACCTCGGCGGCTTGGGCTACTCAAGCTTCGATTTTGGACATCTGCAGGGCTGCTATCTGGATGTCGTTGTCCCCGTTCATACGACATTACCGTATTGACGCTTACGCCTCGGCTGAGGATTTGTTTGGTCGTAGAGTGCTTCAAAGTGTTGTTTCTGTTAATTCTGGGGGGACCAGTCAGTTGCCCGACCCTGTGAGTTAAGCTTGGGTATGTCCCTGTGCTGGAGTGTAGTAGCAGCGTTCTGGAAAATGGACGTTGTCTTACCTGAACGTCCTTTTTCGGAACGCTGCCGATACACTCCATTCCCTCCCTGGGTTTTGAGTTGGACTGCTCCTTGTGTTGTTTTGTGGTTCTGTTTGTTGTTTGAATAAAGTGTGGTTTTGTGTGACTTTTGCTGCCTTTGTCTTCGTTCAAGACTGGGGTGTAGGGAGATTAGGGGGCGTGGTGAGAGCACAGAGTAGGTGGTACTTTGAATAAGTTTTTTTCTCTCAGTTGCTGTCAGACTATGAAGATTAACCCTGTGCTGGAGTGTATCTACAGCGTTCCGAAAAAGGACATTCAGGTAAGACAACGTCCATTCTGTTGGACGGGATGGGGGGGGGGGGGAAGCTTGCTGGCATTTTAGCTTGCTTTTTACTTTTGCTGTAACCACTTGGGAATTTAGTAGGGGGAGCATCTTTGGAGACAGGAAGGAGGGGGGTGTCTTCTGAGACAGAGAGAGCTCTCTCCCAGCCAGTTTCAGCCCGTCTCCAAGGCCATCATGCCCTGAGGGTGAACTGTTATCTCTTCGTACCACAGGGATTGTCAAAACAATCTTGCGGCATCACATTGGTTGCTGATTAGGGGGGTTGGGCTTAGAGAAACAAAAGAATGCTGTTTACATTACACAGGCTTTTCAGATTTTGCCTTGTTCTCCTGCAGTCACTTTTCTCTCGATAAAAGTTCTTTTGATTCAATTTAATGGATTAAGAGTCTTGCTGAGGAAGTTCCTTACAGTAGTTTTGTCAAAAATTGCATGAATGATGGGATCATGCTGTTCAAAGGTGGGATCAGGAAGCTTAAGCATGGTGCCAGCCATTTAGCCAAGTTGTAGGTAGGGGTATCTCATAGCGCTACACTAGGTCTGAGGGGGACTCTTTATTTTGTGTATCTTGGGGAGTGTCATGGCCTTGTCGGAGCCTGAGTCCGAGGAGGAAGATGAGACAGAGCTAGGGCTGATGGAGGAACGACCGGAGATACAGGACGAGGCAGTCCCGGATCCCTCGGGCCTGGGAAGGATTGCCAGTGAGGGAGAGGGGGCGCAGGAGGACCAGGCGAGGGGGGAGGACAGGGCAGGCAGTCGAACAGTGGAGCAATTACCTCCCCCAATCCCTGTGAATGGAGAGGAGACAGGATCAGCGCAGGGCAACCTGACGACTCGGGAGGAGGGCTCCCCACCCCTCTTCACAAGGCTCACCTGGTGAATGAGATTTAAGGAGACGCTGTTGGGAAGGGCGTTTTTCAGGAACAAGTGTTGCTTTTTCCAGCGTCACGTGCTGTTACCAACATCTGGATAGTTTGCTGTCTTGTTTGCCAGCCTGGCCTGGCCTGGCCTGGCCTGGCCTGGCTACGTGCAAGGTCACAGTGACATAGTTATACTCCAGGTGGTGCTGCAGTACCAGTCAACTCTTTCTGTGATGAGGACTCCTTGGAACTAGCTTCCCTGAACTGTGGCTGCTCTCAGAACTGAGCTGCTCCTCTGGACTAATAGAAGCCAGGAACTATTCGAGGTGTGTGTTTAGAGCTTTGCTCCTGGACTTGCAGTAAATGTTGGGATTTTGAGGGCAAGTTGGAATAATAAAGGGGAGTTATGTCTTCATTCTGGCTGTGTTGTTTTCGTGCCCAACCTCAGGTCATAACAGGGAGTCCATAAAGTCTTGCTGGGGCGATATCTGTTGCTTTCATTTTCCAACGTTCTTTTTCCATTATACAGTTGTTTTGTTTGAGTTGGCTGAGATAAGCATACAATTGTGTGATCATCATTCTCATCTCTGATGTCTTTGTTGGCCCATATGTTGAGGAATCATTGATCAGGGTGAATGTCTTCATATCATAATCTGTGTGGTTCATCACCATCGTTGAGCAGCCTTTATCTGCCAATAAAATAATGTCCTGATATTGTTTTAGGTCTTTCAAGCTGTGTTGCTCCTTTGGGCTAAGCATATTATTTGGTTTGTGTGTGACCAGCATTGCCAATAGTTTTTGTCTGATAGCATGTTTTTCTGGCCCTTCTATCTCTATTCTGTTAAATATGAATTCTAATTTATGTACCACATAATATGACTCATTGAATAGCCCAAATCACACATTCTGGTAGAGAAGGTTCCTGAGGATGGGCTCCAGCATGAATATGAAAGCTTGGAAAACTAAATCTCTTGTTTCGGTGACTGACCCAGATTGGCTCTTGCAACATTATACGGGACACATACCGTATTTTTCAGAGTATAAGACGCACCAGAGTATAAGACGCAGTTTAGTTTTTGGGGAGGAAAATGGGGGGGGGGATCTGCCTACCAGATATTCATCTGGCTAGTGTCCTTAGTCTGGTCAGCTTCAGCACATTAGTGTGCTGGGTTTTTATCCCCTGCTTGGGGATAAAAAACAGCTTCTTAAAGCACAACTGAGAGGAAGCAGCAATGAGAAAAGCAGGCAAAGCACAGGCGGGGAGGCGGGGGGGGAGATCACTTCACTCGGCTAGCACCTAGTTAGGGCTGAAAAAAGCTTCTAAAGAACAGCTGAGAGTCGGAGCAAGCATGGAGAAAGCTTGACTCGTTAGCGCCTCGTTAAAGCACAGCGGAGAGTCAAGGGAGCAGGCAAAGCTTGGAAGATCGCTCACTAGTGCGATCGTTAGGGCTCGTTAGGGCTGAAAAAAAGCTTCGAAAAAGCTATATTCGGAGTATAAGAGGCACCCAAATTTTCAGCCTCTTTTTTGGGGGGGGAGGTGCATCTTATACTCCAAAAAATACAATATAGTCACCTTCATTTGTAGTCAACTCTGTGATAATCTTAACTAGTAAGAGCCAGGGAAATGCATTGTACGCCAGTTTTATCAGTTTGCTAGTGTGAAATTAGTCTTTTGTGTAAAAGGAAACAATCATGCTTTGTTACTTCTTTAACTAGTTTAATTAAAATATGATTTACAGAGTGTTTGGAACTAGCATGGTTGAAGAATATGAAGAAATTGCTGATTCACAATATCATTCTGAAAGGCAAGAACTCTTTGATGAAGATTACGGTAAGCAGTTGCTCACAATTTAAGATAAATTATAGTTTCCTAATAATCAAGGGAGGACTTACCAAGAAGACTTCTTTTCAGTTATTTATGAATTAGAGAACAAGCCTGAGTTAATAAGTAAGTAAGGTAGTTAAAAGAACTACACGAATTTAGATATTTAATTTTGTAAAAGGAAAACTTTAAGGAATTCACATTAAACAGTTAGAAAATTGATTACTCTCTATAAATCCCATGCACACACTTAAATTCACATTGCAAATTTATCTGCACATTGTATTTAACAAATTAACAGAGTTGGAAGGGACCTTGTAGGTGTTCTAGTCCGCCCCCGCCCAAGCAGGAGACCCTACACCAGGGGTCCTCAAACTTTTTAAACGGGGCCAATTCACAGTCCCTCAGACTGTTGGGGAGGGGTGGCCTATAGTTTGAAAAATTGGACTAGAGGACATCTTGCCTCCAGAGGTTGTGGGTCCTCCATCACTATAAGTTTTTAAGAAGAGACTGGACAGCCACCTAAGAGTTTGAAACGCTAGGGTCTCCTGCTTGAACAGGGGGATGGACTAGAACACCTCCAAGGTCGCTATTCTGATTGTATTACAATGAAAGAGACAGTTCTGGCTGCATTTGTTAGGCCCAAAAGACAGAACTTCACTGGACAGGCAGCGAGACCTTTGAACCAGGGGTGAAATGCTCCCGGTTCGGACCAGCTCAGCTGAGTAGGTAGCGATGGCAGCGGGCAGTTCGGAGAACCGGTAACAAAAATCCCTCCGCCTCCCCCCCCCCCCAGCCTCCAGCTTGCTTACCTTCGCACGCCTGCCTTGCTTCGCTTGCTGTAATCCCTTCAATCCATTGCATCAGCAAGCAACTGAATCTCCCTGCCTGCAATCAAGCTCATCGGTGAGCAGCTCTATCTGCCTGCCTGCCTGCCTGCAAGTTTTTTCCCCCTTTGGGAGCTTTAAAAAAATAGTTAATTGGGGGTTTTTTTAGTCATTCTTTTTTTAGACCTAGCCATTTAAAGTTTAGGATGTTTTAAATATAGCTGCTCTTATATAAAAATAAAATAAAATAATATTTCTGCAGCTTTCTGAAATTTTGTGTGGTTCTGTAGTGTTTCACTCTAACTACACAAACAGACAAAATCTCACAAAGCTGTACGTGGAATTTTGTGTGTGTAAAATGTGAAAGTTGGTTTTTTGGACTTTTTGTGGCTGTGTGAGGTTCCTGCTTGTTGCAGGGGCCATTTTGGGTCTAGCACAGCTGCTTTTACATTGTGGGTGAGCCAGTTGTCTTGTATTACGTTTTGTAGGTTAAAAAAGGGCAAAGAAGTGACGTCGACTTGGCCACGCCCACCTGACTAACAAGCCACACCCACCCAGTCACCTGACCACCAAGCCACGCCCACTAATTGAGCCATGCCCACAGAACCGGTAGCAAAAAATTTTAGATTTCACCCCTGCCTCGAACCTCAAACCCACCAAGATTTAATGTGTGGAGGGACCAATGCCCCACATTACAGGATAATTGAAGCTGCACTAGCCCTGTAAAATCATGACAGCCGATTCAGCTATTTTTCCCCCCCACAAAAGTATGAAACGACATCAGAGGTTGCTTTCCTTGGCAACCGACCGGATGCAGTACCAGATCCCTTTCCAAACAACCAATCTCTTGCAAGACAAACCCTCCGCCAAGATCCCAATGGCAAGGATTCCATGGGACGATTCCCAGGTCGCTGCAAAAGCAGCCATCAGGACAGGCAGCTCAGGGAGAAGCCTCGAGACTTTTCCACTTAAGCCAGGTCTCCATGCAAGGAAGGGAGCCCCAGATGCAGGGCAAGATAGTGAAAGGAAGAAGGGGGAGGGGGAAAATTCCTGGCTGTAATCCCCATGGCAAGATTTCCTGCTTGCAAAAGGAACAATCGCTTCTGGCTCTTGCAAGGGCAGGGATTTCCCCAGCTCCGGCCAAGGATGCCAGCAATCCAGAGTGGGGTGGCAGGCAAGGAAGGGAACCCCATTTTTCCAGACCATCTGGGAAGGGAAATCACCCCTGCCCCACCACCTGCCTCCCCTTTTTTTCTGCCCTGCAAGAGTGGGGGGAGTAAGGAGGAGGCGCAGAGGCAGCAGAGGAGATTGCAGCCCAACCCAGCAGAGGGGAAGGAAGAGCCAGCTGGGGAATGCATCATCCCTGAGGGAGAAGCCCCCTACCCACCCACCTATCAAGCCACCCACCTACCCACTGCCCCGGCATCATCGTGCAAGGCTGACAGCCATGCTACACGCCTGGCTGCCACGCATCAAGCTGGTAAACCTGGGCAGGAGGAAGGAGGCATGCGCAGGGCCACACCAAGTCTGGATTGGAACCAGCTCTTGCAACCTGGCACCCGGGGATGCCCTCTCAACTGCCCAGCCTACCCCCTTCCTCCTTTCTGTCTCTGCTGCACATTGCTTGCAATGCAGCACACATGGCTTTCATTTGGAGGCTGCGTTCTTCCCAGCTCGGCGGGGAGTGAGGGATCTGGGCTGGGTTTCCAATGCAAGACAGTTCATCCCGTTCTCTCCCAACTCCCAGACTAGTTGATCCTCCCACTCCTCTCCTGCCACACCTCCCCTCCTTCCACCCAGGGCTTTGTAAACAGCATGTAACGAGAAGAGGTTTGCCTGCCTCTCCATTGCAACGGGCACACTTGCATGCAAACACACTTCCTGGCGAATGCAACAAGTGTGCTTCTCCCTTGCCCAGCTTCCCAGCTTCAAGACCCTAACCGAACCCTCCGGTGCAGCAAAGCAGCGAAACAGGAAAAGCACTGTTGGAGGGGTTCAATTAAAAGCCAGATTCTCATTTTAATCTGGTGCTCTGCTTTTTTCTTCCCCCACCCCCAGGGAATACCCCTTCCCCCCCCACTCCCCTCCCCATGCTCCCTACCCCGAGAGCGCACAGTTGCTGCTTTGCCTCTAGACCGATCGCTAGTTGGGCACCCCCCCTTTAAAAAAAGGTCTGGACTCCTAACCTTCCTCTGCATTCAAGGCCCCCGCAAGCCTCCACGCTGGCTGAATCCCGGCAGATCCATGCCTGATTCCTCCACCTCGCTTTTTCTTCCTTTTTTTCTCCAAAATGCTCCCGATTCAACACCCTTTTGAGCAAAGCGGAGGAAAGGGGGGGGGGGCTGTGGGAAAGGAACCTTTAAAAAATAAGGAAAGGGAAAAAAAACCCTTGGTCCCTGGCCCCAGCGATTGACTTCCTAAATTAGTGATGGCGAACATTTTAGATACCGAGTGCCCAAACTGTGTACACGCACATGCCCAAACGAAAAGATGCACGCGCGTGCAAATGCGCATGTGTGCGAATGTGCGTGTGTGTGAACATGCACGTTGACGTGCACAGACATGCACACATGCGCAACAGAGACCCGAAGACCTGCTGGCCGGTGGGAAGCGGGGCATCCCAACATCGGCAGACTGGCAAGAGGTAAGATCTTTTTCTTTCGTGAGCTTCTGTTTCGTCATTTGCAGGGAAACAGAAGCTGACGAAAGAAACGCCATGAAGATCTGACCTGGGGTGACAGCACGCGTGCCAGCAGAAAGGGCTTAACGTGCCACCTCTGGCATGCGTGCCATAAGTTCGCCATCATGATCCTAAACTAAACTGAATGATGTGCAGGCCGTCATTGTTTCGGCGGGTCGTATCCGGCCTGGGGGCCATAGTTTGAGGACACCTACCCTACACCATTTCTAACAGGTAGCAGTCCAGTCTAACAAGCTTCCAGTGATGAAGCTCCAAGAACTTCTGAAGGCAAGCTGTTCCATTGGGTGATTATTCTCACTGTCAGAAAATGTCTCCTTATTTCTAGGTTGAATCACTCCTTGATCAGTTTCCATCCATTATTTCTTGTCTGGCCTTCAGGTGCTTTAGAAAATAGCTTGACCCCCTCCTCTCTATGGCAGCCCCTCAAATATTGGAACACTGCTATCATGTCACCCCTAGTTCTTTTCTCTAGACTAGCCGTACCCAAATCCTGCAACCGTTTTTCGTATGTTTTTGTCTCCAGGCCTTTAATCATCTTAGTTGCAGTTCTTTGCACTTTTTCCAAAGTCTCAACATCTTTTTTCTAATGTGGTAACCAAAATTGTATGCAGTATTCCAGGTGTGGTCTTACTAAAACTTTATATAGCAGTACTATTACTTCACATGATTTTGATTCTATGCCTCTGTTTATACAACCAAGGATTGTATTAGCTTTTTTGGCTGCTGCCGCACACTGCTGATTCACGTTTAAGTGATCATCGACTAGGACTCCAAGGTCCCTCTCACAGTTACTGTTTTTGAGCCAGGTTTCTTCTAATCTGTACTTGTACCTTTGGTTTTTCCTGCTCAGGTGTAAAAGCCTTGCTTTTCTCCACATTAACATTCATTTTGTTGGATAAGTCCCATTGTTCAAGTTTGTCAAAATCTTTTTGGATCCTGAGCTTGTCTTCTTGGATATGGCTTTTCCTTCCAGCTTACTATCATCTTCAGATTTGATGAGTTCACCTTCTATTCCCCCATCTAAATCAGGGGTCCCCAATCTGTGGGCCGTGGCCCATTACCTGACTGTGGTCTAATCACCACCAGGCCGTATGAGTGGCTGGCCGGTGCACGTGCATCTTTGTGCATGCATGGCCCCATTAATGCAAGGCTCGTTAAAGGTTCTTGCCCTACTCGCATGACCCTCATTGTGGGCACTCACGGTCCCACTCGTTGAGACTTATTGCAGGATCTTGCAGCCCCACTCGCGAGAGGGTCACTGCACACATCATGGATCTTTGTGTGCATGCACATGGACATGCACGTGCACCTGCCCCTCCCACAAAATCATCCCCTTTCCCCCCTCTCCCTACTCTGGGCCATCGACCTGGAAAGGTTGGGGAACTCTGATCTAAATCATTTATGAAGATATAGTACTGGGCCTAAGACAACCTTACTTCCCTCCATGTAGATTTAGTGCCATTCAGGACTATTTGTTGAGTACGGTTTGTCAGCCAGTTACAAATCCATGTCTATCCCACATTTTTCTAGCTTACTGAGAAGTAGGTTGTAGTCTACTTTGTCAAATGCCTTGCTGAAGAAATGTACTATGTCCACAGTATTTCGGTGGTGTACTAATTTAGTTACTTTGTGGAGGAATGAAATAAGATTGGTTTGGCATGATCTGTTTTTAACAAATCCGTGCTGGCTATTAGTTATAACTTTATTTGTTTCTAGAAGTTCACAGATCTGTTTTTTGATCATTTTTTCCAGTGTCTTCCCAGGTATTGATATTAAGCTGATTGGTCTATAGTTTCCTGGGTATGTTTTGTTTCCTTTTTTGAAGATGAGAATCACATCATCTCTTTTCCCTCTCTGATAGTTCCCCAGTGCTGGGATGTAATCAATCAGATCCCGGTGATTTATATTCATCAAGGTCAGACAGGTGTTCTCTTACCATTCGTTGCTTGTTTTAATTTTTATTTCTAGTCTGTCTTTTACATTTATCCTTTTGGTATGTTGGGCCATAGTTTCATTTTGTGTGAAAACTGATGCAAAGAATAAGTTAAACAACTCTGTTTTCTCTCTACTGCCTGTTACTTCCTTGCTATCTTCTCTCATTAGTGGACTGACTGTTACCTTGACTTTTTTCTTGTTATTTATATGTTGAAAGAAACTTCTTTTATTATCTTTGACTTTCGTTGCAAGTCTTTGTTCGTTTTGAACCTTTGCTTTCCTGATTTCATCTTTCCAGATTTATGCTTATATTTATGCTTGTAGTCTGCCTTAGTTGTGTGTACCTCTTTCCATTTTTTGTAGTTATCCTTTTTGTCTTTCAGTTTATCAGAGAGATCTTTGTGCAACCATACTGGTTTCTTCTTAGATTTCTTCTTTTTCTTTTCAGTGGTATTTGTTGGACTGGGCTTTATGATCATATTTTAACATCACCAAAATATCCATGTATATATACACCAATAATCAGAAAGTAAAAATCAAAACTATTTACATATTCTTATATACAAATTTACATTTCCAATACTTATCGATTACCATAATTATACCATCATCTATAATTATAATCCAACATTATCCTTTATCTCTCTCCCATCGTTTCTGGATCCAATCATACCACATGTTCCAACTACTATAAAAATCTGAGTCTCGGGGCTTCTGGTGGCACCGTAGGCATTGGTGGTCGCTCCTTTGTGAGCACTAGTCCCATGATCTCGTTAAAGCCCTAGAACAGCGAAAATCAGCTGTCTAGCGGCTTGGAAACATTCCCCCTGGGAAAAAGGGGGAAAGAGAGCAGCCGGGCATGGGTAGAGCTCCCCAAGAGCCCCAGGAACAGCTCTGGGGCTTGAAGGGTGAGAGCTCCCTGGAAGCCTGACAATCTCTGGATCCGAGACACTTCTGCTTTAAGCAGAACAAGACGCCGCAAGCACTCCTGCAACAATCTTTCAAAGTGTTGGATACAAAAGCAGGCAGAGCAAAGGCAGGAGCTACTATAATTGCAAGTACTTAACTTTAACTCTGAATGTGTATTACATACTTCCTTCTGGACTATCAAGGGAAGAAAGTGAAAGCAAATGGCGCCGGAGCTCTAATGGGGTGTGGAAGTGAAAGTTAAAAGTAAAGTTTCGTCTAGCACTGACAGTCCCTGTCTAAAACTATTGGACTTTATTTTAAAAGAATGAAGATTCAAAATTGACTTTAGCTAAAAAAAATTTAAAAATTCTTTTGAAGACTGGAAATTAACTGGATTTAGCGGATTTATTGTTTTGGTTGTTGCAAAAATAAGCATAATTGAAAATTTGAAAATGGCTTCAAGACAAATAAAAATGGTTGCGCCTAAAAGTGCTAGGGGATCACTGCACAACCATCTAAATTGCAATCTTTGTCAGCTCCAATGGAACCACAAATAGTAACATTGGAAGCTTTGCAGGGAGCTTTAAAGATACAAGCCTCTGCTTTAGAGCAAAAACTTACCTCTGTCTTTGAAGAAAAAATGCAAGATGTAGCTGAAGAGATGCCAGAAATTAAAGAGGTAATTCAAAAAATCGAAATAAGGAAATTAGAGAAGATATTTTGGCATTTCAGGGTCTGGCAAGCCATATTGAAGAGTTGGATGAAAGAGTGGAGGAAATTAACCAATCCAATGTGAATCTGGAAAATAAAATGGGCGAGGTCCAGACAAAGATGGAGAGGGGAGACCTTGAAGTGATAATGATACAATACAGGGCGATGGAGTTTGCCCTGAGAATAAGAGGCCTGAGAGAAAATAATCAAGAGAATTTGTGAGAGATCTTTGCTGAAGCCTTTGCACAGATAAGTGGAGAACAAAAGGCAGATCTTGAAGGGCAAATTGACAAAATTTTTCGTGTTAATTCATGGGTTGCCAGATAGAAGCACTTACCAAGAGATATTGTAATTTACTTTGCAACAAGGAGGATATGAAATGAAATTTTACAAGCTTCCTACAAAAATAAACTTCAAGTGGCAGGGCAGGAGGTTGTGATACTGAAAGATACCCCCCCCCCCCAAATGTTGAGAACCAGAAAGGACTATGCTTTTTTGGTGGAAGAACTGAGAAAACGCCAGATACAGTACAGATGGGAGGTTCCAGCTGGATTAGTGGTGAATTACGCAGGAGAAAGATATCGTCTTAATACAGTATGGAAGGCAAAAGATTTTTACACAAATGTATTAAAGGCTGGATGTCCATCTTCTCCAGAGGCCAGAAGAGGAAAGGAAGCAGTGGAGGCAAGAAAGGGGGAGAGAGGAGAAATACAGGCACAGGCCTAAGCAGAGGTTTTGATCAACCAAGAAGATTTAATACAACTTTCGGCTGCTGTTCAAGCTCTGGAGTTATTTGAAAAAATAGAGGAACCAAAAGATCAAAGACAGACCCGAGCTGCAACCAAGCATAAAGAAGAATTAAAGGCGCAGCAAATTCAGATGAAAACTCAAGAAGTCACAAAAACAGAAGCAGTGGGAGGAGCTAGGCCAAAGAGGAGGGTCAAAGAAGATCTTCAGCTGATGCTTCAAAAGCTTCAAGGGGCCAAAAATGGCAACTAGATTTTTAACCTGGAATGTCAATGGTTTAAACTCACTGCAAAAGAGAAGAAAAATATTTCATTATTTGAAGCAGTATAAAAATGAAGTAATTTGTTTGCAGGAGACACATATTAGAATGAAAGAACAAAAATATTTGATAAATGCAAGATTGGGAACACACTTTGTAGCATCAGCACCAGAAAAGAAAAATGGCATAGTTATATACTTGAAAAAAACTTAATAGCTAAATTAATTGAAGCAGATGATCAAGGACGATATATAGCAATTGAAATTTTAATAGAGGGGGAAAAATACTCTTAATTGGAGTGCACCTAACCAACAACCAGAAAAATTTTATAAGCTCTTACATACTAAACGAATACAATGGGATTACAAATCGTGTATACTACTGGGTGATTGGAATGGAGTTTTGGATACTAAAAAAGACAAAAAAGGACTTTCGCAAAATATTCAAACGCGAGCCAGATTGCCTAAATCTTTTTTTTGATATGATGGAAGATATGGAGTTGAGAGATATCTGGCGAGAAAGGAATGTTGAAGAAAAAGATTTTGCCTTTTTTCCTGATAAGACACCAATCTCTTTCTAGGATTGACTTCATATTAATTACTAATGATTTTCTTTCTAGGGTGAAGAAAACGAAGATATGTTCAAGAACATTAACAGACCATAGCCCAGTTTGGATGGAATTGGAATCTGAAAAGGGACCTAGGAGGTCCTGGAGGTTAAATGAAAATTTGTTTAGATATGAGGAAAATGTGAAAGAATGTAAAAAAAAATTGAAAGAATTTTTTGTTATGAATATGCATAAAGGTACATCTATGGAAGTGCTATGGGATGCAAGCAAAGCATATATGAGAGGTATTTTAATATACCTGAATAATAAACACAGACATAGACAGGGAAAAAAATAGAATGATTTAGAAGAGGAAATAAGCAACTATTAACATTGAACCCAGCAGATAAGAAAACAAAAGAAGCAATTAATTTATTGCGAGGGCAATTTAATATGTTGATGGCAGACCAGGCTGCAACAAGTTTGCAATATGCTAAACATAATACTTTTTGTAACGCTAATAAACCAGGAAGATGGTTAGCTTATCTGTTAAGGAAAAAACAAAAGTTACGTACTGTAGAGAAGATAGAATATAAAGGTAAGGAGGTCTATTAGCAAGACATGATTAAAAAAGCATTTTTAGAATTTTACACGAGGTTGTATGCTAGTGATAAAATTCAAGGCATAGATATAGACAGATATCTACAGAAAGAGAATATTTCCATAGTTACAGAGGAGCAGAGGGAAGGTTTGAATCAACCGATAACATCTGAAGAAATTCTCTTAACAATTATACAGTTGAAAGTGGGTAAAGCCCCTGGGACAGATGGATTGACATCTGTTTATTATAAAAATTTGCAGCTAGAAATGGTGGAACCACTTAAAGAATTATTTAATAAAATACAATCTGGAGGGGAGGTACCTCCATCTTGGAGAATAGCATTTATTTCTTTGATCCCAAAGGAGGATCAAGATCATAGTCAGCCAAAAAACTATAGGCCTGTATCACTTTTAAATACAGATTACAAGATTTCTTCTAAAATATTAGCAAATAGGTTAATGCTGGTTATGCAACAATTGATTCACAATGATCAAACTGGTTTTATAAATGGGAGACAAATGAAAAGTAATGTAAGGCAAATAGTTAATATACTGGAATATTTGGGGACGAACAACCAAGTCTCTGCGGTGCTTATATTTTTGGATGCGGAAAAGGCATTTGATCGGTTGAATTGAAATTTTTTATTGAAAATAATAGAAAAGATGCAGTTTGGAGAGTATTTTACACAATCTATTAAGGCAATATATCAGAAACAAACAGCACAAATAATAATAAATGGTAGTTTAACAGAAACTTTTAATATTGAAAAAGGCACAAGACAAGGATGTCCTTTGTCTCCATTACTGTTTATTTTGACTTTGGAATTTTTGTTGAATAAAATACGTAGTTCAGATAAAATAAAGGGAATTAAAATTAGACATTATGACTATAGATGAAGAGCATTTGCAGATGCTGGTTGTTACTTTAACCCAACCAGCACAATCGATTGTAGGTTTAATGGATATAATTAATCAATATGGACATGTATCTGGTTTTAAAATAAATGCAGGCAAAACAAAGATAATAACTAAAAATATGACTATAAGCCAAAAAGAAGAAATAGAAAGAGTAACAGGATTTGAAATAGGAAAGAAGGTTAAATATCTAGGGGTTTATATTATGACTTCAAATGCAAAACTATACAAGCACAATTATGAACCCTTGTGGCAAAAAATACCACAAGAGAAAGAGATGGAAAATTGGAAAAAATTACAACTGTCCTTGCTGGGAAGAATAGCAGCAGTAAAAATGAATGTTTTGCCAAAGTTTTTATTTCTTTTTCAAATGATACCAATACTTAAAAAAGATGTAAATCTGAAGGAATGGCAGAAGGGTATTAGTAATTTTGTTTGGGCAGGGAAGAGACCGAGAATAAAATAAAAAATAATGCAAGATATATGTGAAAGAGGAGGTCTCAAAATGCCCAATTTGAAATTGTATTATGAGGCAGCTGCCCTTTCGGCAATTAGTGATTGGATTAACTCAACAGAAGAGAGAATATTGAATATTGAGGGATATGATTTGGTATTTGGAAGGCATGCATATTTACTGTATGACAAAAAGGTGGATAAGACCTTTAAAAGTCATATAATAAGGAATGCGTTATTATTTGTCTGGAAAAAGCATCAATATAAACTAAACAATAAAATACCCATATGGACAATACCCAGACATGTGATAGAGAATATAAGTATAGAACAAAAACAAGATGTGATCACTTATAAAGAGCTTCTTATTAAGGAAGGAGGAATATTGCAGTTAAAGTCTTTGAATGTATTAAAAGAAGAAAGAATAATTCAAACTTGGTTTCAGTATGGACAGCTGCAAGCTAGATGGAAAGAGGATCAGAAAATAGGTATTTTACAAAATGAAGAAAACTTGGTAAAACAAATTAGAGACCAAAGTCAAATGCACATAAAAAGGTTGTATATATGCATTGATAGAGATAGACTCAGAAATGGACTTAGTTAAAGACTGTATGATAAAATGGGCACAAAATATTGAGGAACCAATAATGATGGAAACGTGGGAAAAAATATGGGTTAGAAATGTAAAATTTACGCAAGCCTCAAAACTTGAGAGAAAATTTTTATAAAATGTTTTATGGATGGCATCTAGATCCTAAAAAGTTAGCTTGTATGTATCCAAGTTTACAATCTAATGGAGAAGATGGATTGACTATATTCAAAATAAATATGGGACTAAGAAATTTCAAATAGCTTATGAATGAAAAAAAGAAGATATTTAAGGGAATTTCAATATTTAGTTATGTAAAGGGCAATATTTAGTTATGTAAAGAGCAAGAGGGAGAGTGGAGTCTATAGATAGTTTGTATATGTTAGCTTATGTTTGTTAAATGCTATACCTTGTATTTTGCTCTGGGAAGTCGGGGGGGGGGAGAGGACTGGGTTGGGAGGGGGAAGGAGGGATAGGAAAATTGTTTGTAAAATTTTTTAAACTTTTCAATGAAAAAAAAATCTGAGTCTCTTTTATCCTTGATCAGTTTTGTAAGTCTTTCGGACTCCGCACTTTCCATCATTTTATAAACTATTATTTTTTATTTATTTATTTTTATTTTTCAAAAACACAAACAAAACAAAACATAAAAGCATTATCATTCCATACAATTATAGACAGTGTATCAGTCTGTGGCATTTTTGTGCTACTCCTCACTTCAATTTATCACTAAACATGCTAGCTTATTTCCAAAAATTTCAATTTATATCATAATTATTTCCAATTCTTATTCTCTATCCCATATAAATCCCAAAATAAATCCCATATCAAATAATATTCTATAACTTCCTGCTCTCTTATTTCAAATGTCAATTTACTCATTTCAGCACATTCCATCATTTTCTTAATAATTTCTTCATCATTAGGCAACTTTTCTCCTTTCCAGTTTTTAGCAAATACAATTCTAGCTGCTGTCAAGAGATTCACAATTAAATATTGCAGTTCTTTATTATATGTCTCCGGTATAATCCCTAATAAAAATATCTCTGGTTTAAAGTCAATATGTCTCTTTATCATTTTTTCCAACCACATGTGTATCTTAGTCCAATATCTCCTTCCTTCTGTGCATGTCCACCACATGTGGTAATCGGATCCTGGGGTCTGATGACGTTTCCAACATTTCTCCGATTTATTCTGGAACATTCTGGCTATTCTCGACGGGGATAGATGCCACCTGTAAAACATCTTATACAAATTCTCCTTATATGCTGTGGACATTGTCATTTTATAATTATGTGACCACAATTTTTGCCATTTCTCTAAATCAATACTATAGCCAAAATTCTTCCCCCATGCTATCATTGATTCTTTAACTGGTCTTCTTCCAATTTAACATCTAGTAAATAACCATACAGCTTTTTAATTATGTGATCATCAGAACCCATCAAAATCTTGTCTAAATTAGTCAATACATTATAAAAACCTTCTTGTTTAAGATCTTCTCGATATCTAGAGAGTATTTGCACATATGAAAACCAATCCATCTTATACCCTTGATCTTCTATATCTTGCTTTGATTTACGTTCATCCTTTTCATCCAATAATTCCTTATATCTTATAATTTGTTTCCCTTTAAACGCCACTGGATACGAAAATGCTTCAATTGTAGATACCCAGACTGGTATCTTCAAGTAGTGATTTTTTTTGTCTTCTCCCAATTCAACCATAAGGCTTCACGTATTTTATGTCTTCTAAAATACCCCTGTATTTTAGTTCCTTTATACCACAGAAAAGCATGTCATCCCAACAACAAATCATGTCCCTCCAAATTTAACAATCTAGTATTTTTTAATGATATCCATTCTTTAGTCCACATTAAACTAGCTGCTTGATAATAAAGTTCAAAGGTAAACCAAAACCACCCCTCATTTTAGCATCTTGTAACAACTTCATTTTTATTCTTGCCTTTTTCCCCTGCCAAATATATTTCAATATCATTTTATTCAAATCTATAAAAAATTCCTTGTCCAACTTTATCGGAATCGTTTGGAATAAATATAAAATTCTAGGCAAAATATTCATCTTAATAGTTGCAATTCTCCCAATTAAAGATAGTTGCAAATTTCCCCATTTTTCCAAATCTTGTCTATCTGTTGCTTAACCTTATTGTAATTATTTTCCTTGCGAGAACTACACCTTGCTGTCAATTGTATTCCCAAATATTTTACCTTATTCGTAACCTACATACTTGAAATCTCCATCTTTTTGCTTTTTCAGCATATTTTTAGTCATTATCTTTGTCTTTTGTTTATTAATTTTTAAACCAGCTACTTCTCCATCTCTCCAATGCTTTCTAACAGTCTATTTATTGATGTTAATGGTTCTTCCATAATAAAAACCAGGTCATTTGCAAAGGCTTGCAGCTTATATTCTTCTTTTCAAATTTTCATACCTTTTATCTCCTTTTCTTCTCTAATATTTCTATTTAAGACTTCCAATATCAATATAAACAATAGTGGGGACAATATACATCCTTTTCTAGTGCCTTTTTCTATTACAATAAATTTGGACAGTTCTCCATTTATCATTACCTTGGCCTTTTGTTTTGTATATATAGCTTCAATTGCCTGAAGAATTTTTTTCCCAAAGCCCATCTCCTCCATTTATAATATCATAAACCGCCAATTGACAAAAGGCTTTTTGTGTATCTAAAAATATCAAAGCCATCTGCTTTTCAGGATGTGCTTCATAGTATTCTAAAGTATCTAAAATTATTCTTATATTGTCTCGAATTTATCCTTTTGGCAGGAATCAATTTTGGTCAGAATGTATAAAGTTATTCAAATATCTCTTTCTGCCAATATCGTTGCAAAGATTTTATAGTCTGCGTTTAACAGGGATATAGGCCTATAGTTTTTGATTTGTTGTGAGTCTGTTTCTTCTTTATGAATCAAAGTGATATATACCTCAGTCCATGTTTTGGGTATTTCTTTTTTTATCATTACTTCATTCATAACCTCCAGCATTGGGATCGATAATGATTCATGTAACATCCTATAATATTCAGTTGGCAGTCCATCTGGACCTGGTGCCTTTCCATTCTTCTGTTTCTTAATTGCCTCAGTTAATTCCATCATCATTATATTTCCATCCAATAGCTCCTCAACCCCTTTGGAGATTTGTGGTAGCTTGGCTTTTTGTAGATACCTTGCCACTTTATTCTCTTCTATCACATCTTTCTTGTACAATTGTGTATAGTATTCCTGTATTATTTTCCCATCTCTTTATTTCCAAATCTATTTTATCCTTGATGATCAATTAGTTGCGTTATTTTTCTTGATTCTCTTTCTTCTTTCAATTTATATGCTAACCATCTGCCTGGTTTATTTGCACTTTCAAAATAATTCTGTTTAGCAGTTCTTATATTTTTATAAATTATTTTTGAGTCTGTTGGTAAGTCCTCATTCTTCCATTCTTGTGCGAATGCCAGTCTCCCTGCAGTGATTATGTGCAGCATCAGATACCATTTAGTCAATCCAATATTTGCGGGTCTAATCCCCAACAAAAAGGTTTCAGGTTTCAGTTCCACTCTACAGTGTGTAATTTCAAGCAACCATCGTCGTATTTTCATCCAATATTTAGCTGCCAGTGGACATGTCCACCATTGGTGGAAGTAGGTTTGATTGCTATGCCCACATTTCCAGCACTGTGAAGATGTCCCGGGGAACATTTTAACTAATCTTGCTGGAGGTAAGTGCCATCTATAAACCATCTTATAAATGTTCTCTTTATAAGAGGATGCCATAGTTAATTTTAAATTTTTAAGCCAAATCTGCTCCCATTTTTGAAAATCCAATGAATAACCCATATTTCGCCCCCAGGCAATCATGAAGTCTTTAACAACTTCCTCCCCCACTTTCAATAATAGGTAAAAATAGCATCTTGATAAAACTTTCCTGTCATTACCTAATAATATTTTATCCAATTCTTGTTTCCCATGATATATCCCTTCACTCTCCTGATCTTTCTTCCACCTTGAGTATATTTGGGTGTAGGCCCACCAGTCCATATTACACCCCACGACCTCAGTTGTTCCCATGTCTTCAGCCTGCCCTGAGTATCCAAAATGTCTTGATAGGTTAAGACCTTATCTCCTTTATATAACGTTGGGTATACCAGGGCCTCCTGGGTCAAAATCCAACATAGTATCTTCAGATACAACTTTCTCCTAAGTCTTTCCCAGGTATCCCTTAGGGTCTTATGTAAATAATGATTCCGAAAATACCTCGGTCAGGTTGACTGTCCTGGCCATAAAAAGTGGTGCCAACCATGTTGAAGGCCGTGGCCTTCTACCGCCAATAGCCGCCCTCCTTTTCAGGGCGATCCAGTCCTTCACCCATATCAGAATGGCTGCCTGATGGTAAAGCTCCCAATTTGGGAGTCCAAATCCCCCTCTATGTCTAGGCTCCTGCATCATCCTAAACTTAATCCTTGATTTTTTACTTTGCCAAATAAATTTAGAAATAACTCTGTTCAAGGTGTTGAAAAATTCCCTATCCAGACTTACCAGGACAGTTTGGAACAAAAACAACCATTTGGGGAGGACGTACATTTTGACGACAGCTATCCTTCCCATAAGAGGTAGTTGTAAATTTTTCCACCTCTCCAAATCTCTGACTGATTATAAAGGGGAACATAATTATACTCCTTTACCAAAGAACACCTTGATGTCAACCAGATTCCCAAGTATTTTATTTTATTAGTTATCTGCATCCCCTGGAGTCCCTCCAACTGGCATCTCTGCCTCTGTGTCATATTCTTAACTAATATTTTTGTTTTTTCCTTATTAATTAATAATCCTGCTACTCTCCCCAAATCCCTAAGTACCTGTAATAGTTTAGGTCCTGATTCTGATGGATCCTCCAGTATGAAAACTAGATCATCCGCATATGCCTGAACTTTCACCTCCTCGTGCCTAACCCTCATTCCTCTTATTTCCGTATTCCTCGTAACCTCCCCAAGCAATGGTTCTAACGTTAGCACAAATAATAGCAGAGAGAGTGGACAACACTACCGTGTACCCCTACCAATCCAAATCTTCTCTGTTTCCTCCCCATTGATTAATACTTTTGCTGGCTGTTCATGGTGGATTGCTTGCACTGCTCCCATAAACCTCTCACCGAAATCCATATATTTCATTTGGGAAATCATGAAATCCCAACTCATTCTGTCGAATGCCTTTTGGGCATCAACAAAAATCAAAGATAACTCTGTATCCAGACAATTTTCATAGTACTCTAAACTATTCATCACCATTCTCATATTATCATGTAGCTGTCGGTTGGGCAGGAATCCATTCTGATTTGGGTGAATAAATTGGTTAAGAAAACATTCAAGTCTCGTGCCTAAAAGTGCCGTAAATATTTTATAGTCCGAATTAAGCAATGAAATCGGTCTGTAGTTTTTAATAAGTTTCAAATCAGTGCCTTCCTTCAGTAGAATAGATATATAGGCCTCTGACCAAGATGCCGGTATTTGGGAGTCTTTCATCACCCCGTTAAATAGTTCCACCATGTGTTTACCCAGCACCTCAAAACCAATCTTGTATACTTTTACAGGTAATCCATCCATCCCTGGTATCTTTCCATTCGCTTGTTTTCCCATAATCAATTCTACCTCACCCTCAGTAATTTCTGTGTTAAGCAATTGTTTCATTGTTCCAGTGATTTTTGGCAAGTGTGTGCTCTCCAAATATGTCCAAATGTCTTGTCCCCCTTCTTCACCCCTTTTATACAACTGAGTAAAAAATTCTTGCACCACCCTTCTCTTATCTTCTATATTAACATGCAACCTTCCACCCTGATCCTTTAACCCCTCTATTCTTCGATTTTCTCTCTCCTTTCTTAAACAATAGGCTAACCACCTCCCTGGCTTGTTGGCATTCTCAAAGTGATTTTGTTTTGCCCATTTTATTTTATTGGCTAGTTCTTTCTGATCCAACAGTCTAATTTGATGTTGCCAGAAATTCCTCTCTTCTATCCAATTTCCAGTTTCCTGTCCCCTTTGCATTGCCTCTTTAGCTTTTTGTAAGCTGCTCAGGAAGGCTTCCCTCTGCTTTCTTTGAGCCTTACATTTACCAGCCAAATATTTAATAGCTAATCCCCCCATCACTGCTTTGGCTGTATCCCAAGTATTGTATACTGAGGTGTCTTCCTTTTTATTTTCATTGAAAAAAAGCTGCATCTCTTTCTTAAACATATTTATAAATTCTTCCTCTTTCAAAATCCCTACGTTCATTCTCCATCTATTCCTTCTTTGGCCCAATATTTTCCAAGTCAACATTAAAGGGTTATGGTCAGCCCATTTGTTAGTGCCAATTTCTACCTCTGAAGTTATATCATTTGAATCAGGTGACATCCAGATCATATTAATGCATGACCATGAATGATACTGGGGGAGAAATAAGTATATTGTTTCCTTCCAGGATTCTGTAGCCTCCAGACATCATATATACCAAATTCCTCTCTTATATTCTCACATAACCTTGGTAGTACCCTCTTCACATCTCTCCCTCTCCTTTCCTTTTCCCCAGGACATAATCTTTGGCCTTATCTATAACAGCATTGAAATTACCCAGCAGGCAAATATATTTCTTACCTAATCTAGAATTTTCTAATAGGCTATCTTGGGACTTTTTTATATGTGTTTCTTGTAAACAAATATCATATTTACATTTTCTTAATTTATTCATTATCCTTTTTCTTTTGATAGGCGCGTCTAAACCATTAATATTTACCGATAGTAAGCGTATGTTTTCTAATAATCATTTTCCTCCAGTCAGCCCTTACTTTCCCGCTGTTTGAGCTTTTTTCATCTGTCTTGTCTCTCTTTGTGCTGTCACTGTTCCTCCTCTTCCTCGGTCCTGCCATCCATTCTTTCTGTCACTTTTGCCTTCACCCGTTCTCATATTATCCTCTTCCTGAGACTCCTCCAAACTTCTACTTTCTACCTCCTCCTCCATATCCAAATCTGCCATATTAAGTTGTTGTTCAGAAAACTCTCTCGCATCCTGCAGGTTCCTTATTCTAATTCGCCTAAGTCGCCAAGTCACCAGCAATCCTTCCGGTAGGAGCCAACGATAGGGGATTGCCTTCTTCCTCAGATGTAAAGTGAGAAATTGGTACCTCCTTCTCTGCTCTCTGACCCGTCTTGGAATTTGCTTTAGGATCGTCACATGATGGCCCCTATAAATAATAGTCTGGTCTCTCGTACGTCGGAAAAATTCCTCACATAAGGTCTTCTTATTAAAACGCACATGAACTTCATGGGGGAGATTGTGCCTCTTTGTGTAACTAGTAAACACCCTGAATACTTTGTCGATATCACATTCTACTGAGGCTCTGTCTACTTCCAGGGCTCCTGCTACCATCTCCCCCACGATCTCGTCTAGTCTCTCTCCCTTATCTTCTGCCACATTCTGGAGCCTAAGGAAAAAGGAGGTTCTTTCCATCTCAAGAAAGATTATCTCATCTTCAAGCTCCCTATTTGCCATCACTTGTTTTTTTTCCCCATCCATCTATCCGTTGTTCATACCTTTCTGTCCTTATCTCCACCTCCCGTATCCTTTCCTCCTGTTTGGTTATCGCCTGCTGCAGTTCTCCAAGCTTCTCACCCTCTTCTCTGACTCTTCCCATCTCACTCTTAACATCTGCTCTCAAGTCTTCAAAGTTCCTAAACATCGCTTCCTGATTCTTGGTCATCGAGTCCTAGATGGTCTGGAGCATAGCCTGAAGAGCCTGCATAGAGGGAGACTTTCCAACCAATGACATGTCTTCAGCAGATCTTGTTAAAGCTAATGGAGATAAGCTTGGAGATGCAGATGCAGAGAAGGATAGGATCTTCTTATTCACTTTAGTAACTGTGGACGTTGTAGACATTTCTAAGTCACGCCAGAATTTCTTCCAAATCAGCATAGGCTATAACCCTTAAAAACTATTTCTCCTTTACCTCAATAATCACCTATTATCAACGACAGCAAAGTCTGAAATTCTGAATTACTGAGAAAGTGAATTAACTGGCTTGTGATATCTAGATATTGCTGTTCTTGTTATCAATTAGGAATTGGGTATTATAGAGTTCTATGGTAATTGTGTATTATTAATACTACTATATTAGGGTGTATCAATTACTTAAGATTAGGAATTACTGAATGAATGATTAATTACTTATTTCTCATTAGTGTTTCCCATGCTTCTTGAGTTGCTTTCCTCTTTAGGATTTTTATCCATGGAATTTTGCTTATACTTTCTCTGAGTTTGTTAAAATCAGCTTCTTTAAAGTTTAAGGTTGGATTATATTCTATTACTTGTTTTTGCATTATATTGAATTCCAGGATGACGTGGTCACTCTCGCCCAAGGTTCCAGCAACTCCCTCTATCACTTCTTCTCTATTAGTAAGAATTAGGTCCAATATGGCTTTTCTTCTTCCTTCTACCTTTTGGATGAGAAAGTTGTCAGCTATGTTGGCTAGGAATTCTCTTCAATTTCCTACTTGCTGCAGAGTTTGTCTCCCAGTTGATACCAGAATAGTTAAAGTCTCCCATTACTACTGTTTTCTACCTGCATTTGTTAATTGATTAGCAAAGAGTTCATCAATTTCTTCTGCTGGGTTGGGTGGCCTATAGTATACTCCTATAGCAATGTCATTTTTCCCTTTTACATTGACCCATATGGATTCTATGAAGTTTTCATCCTTGGTTTTGTGTATTTCTGTAGAGATGTAATGATCTTTTATATTTAATGCAACTCCATCTCCTCTTTTGTTAGGTCTGTTTCTTTTGAATAGTTTTTATCCTTCCATCAGTACATTCCAGTCATGAGTTTCATTCCACCAAGTTTCAGTAATGGCAACCGTATCATATCCACCTTCATGTACTAATACTTCAAGTTCACCCTGTTCCCTAAACTTTGAGAATAGAAATATAGGAATAGGAATAGGAATAGGAATAGGAATAGGAATAGGAATAGAATAGAATAGAATAGAATAGAATAGAATAGAATTTTATTGGCCAAGTGTGATTGGACACACAAGGAATTTGTCTTGGTGCATATGCTCTCAGTGTACATAAAAGAAAAGATAGTTCATCAAGATTCATAAGGTACAACATTTAATGATAGTCATAGGGTATAAATAAGCAATCAAATCATATTAGGAAACAGTCAATATAAATCATAAGGATACAAAGAACAAAGTTACAGTCAAACAGTCATTAGTGGAAGGAAATGGGTGATAGGAATGATGAGAAGATTAAGTAGTGCAGACTTAGTAAATAGTTTGACATTGTTGAGGGAATTATTTGTTTAGCAGAGTGATGGCATTTGGGAAAAAACTGTTCTTGTGTCTAGTTATTCTGGTGTGCAGAACACACCAGAGCGTGTTTTGAGAGTAGGAGTTTACACAGTTTATGTCCAGGATGTGAGGGGTCTGTAAATATTTTCACAGCCCTCTTTTTGACTCGTGCAATATACAGGTCCTCAATGGAAGGCAGGTTGGTAGCAATTGTTTTTTCTACAGTTCTAATTATCCTCTGAAATCTGTGTCTGTCTTGTTGGGTTGCAGAACTTTTGAGCATTAGTGGACAGGCATTTGAGTCTTGTATGGGTCTTGAGTATGTTTCTTATATCTCCTACTTTGTAACTGGAATTTCCATCCTTTCCATCACTCTCTACTTCATTTTGTTTCTCTTTATTATTTCTCTTTACTCAGTACCTCCTTGTGTGATTGGTTATCTAGTGGTTTTTGTTTGGAATTAGGTTCTAAATGTTGTGAATATTGCCCCCCCCCCTTTAAATTTTAGTTTAAAGCCCTTCTGATAAGATAAGCCAGTCATTTTCCAAATACATACTTTCCAGTTCTTGTGAGCTGCAGTCCATCCTTTGGTAGTAGCCCTTCATGCATGTAATACATGGTCTAGGAAGCAGAAGTTCTATTGACAACACCAGTTTTTAAGCCAGTGGTTCGTTTCCCCAAATCCTTTGCTGTCTCATTGGACGATGCCCTTTTGTTGGAAATATAGATTTTTTAAAAACCACTTGTGCTCCTAATTCTTTAACTTTCTTCCCTAGCTGTTCGTAATCTCTTGTTATTGTTTTCAGATGCATTGTTGTATCATTGGTCACTATGTGTAGGTGAAGAAAGGGGTAGTATAATCTGTGGGGTTGATTATTTTGATAAGGAACTCAGTTGCATCTTTGATTTTTGCTCCAGGGAGACAATATACTTCCCTAAATTGACTGCCTGGTCTGCAGGCTATAGTTTCTCTTCCCTTAAGAATTGAATTTCCTGGGACTTCCGCTGTTGCCGTTAGCTGTTGCAGACGGTCCTTTGAAGACCGCCAGCCCGAACGCCCGTAAAAGAGTCGTTTCGGCAATTGAAACGGCTCGTAAAACTCCGAGACCGCAAAGGGCTTGTGAGGAGAGCCGGCGGCTGCAGGTAGAGTCCCCTGTGAGACACCCAGAAAGCTTTTCTTGCTTCTGGGGAGTTAACAGGGTGGGACTCCCTATTCACCCCGCTGAAGCTCCGGACGACTGGGAAACTCTGCTTTAAAGCAGAACAAGACAGCGCGGCAGCATTACCAATAACAAAGAAAAATAAGGAAGATTTCAAACTTCTCACTAAACAGCAAGTATTGGAAGCTTTTTGGACTATTTTAAAGAGTTTTTAAAGTGAAAGTGAATTGGCTTTGAGGAAAGGGGAGGAAAAAAAATGGCGCCTGTTCTTAGTTGAGAGAGCTGAAAGCGAAAGTAATTTGATTACTGTATCCGGCTACATTTTAAAGTAACAAATCCGGCTGGAAGCGGCAGAAGTATTTAAAAAACAAAATAACATAAAATAAAAATACCAATTGACTCTTATAGACCTGATTGAATCTGGAGAACTTTTTGGGAAAAGTTGTTAGAGTTTGTGGAAAAGGAAGATCTTTAAGAGGTAAAATGGCAACAAAGCAACCAGGGGGGGGGGCTCCCCCACACATAAACAGAAGCAGCCTCAAACAGCGCAGTTGCAATCTCAGACAAAGGAAGAAAGCCAATATGATATTATTATTAAAGAAATTCAAAGATCAGAGAAGGAGCTTAAAGGAATGTTTCAAGAGAAATATGACTCACTTAAACAAGATATTCAAACAGTGGTTAAAGGCCTGTCTGAGGTAGCGCTGCAGATTGATAAAAAAGTGGAGAATCTTGCCTCAGAGATGGAGACTAAATTCAGAGCTTCTGACTCAAAAATTATAGAAATTGAAGAAGTTACACAGAAAATGCAAAATGAGATTACTATGATGCAATTTCGATCAATGGAATATGCTATCAGATTGAGAGGTGTTAAAGAGAACACCAGGGAAGATCTTAGGAAAATTTGTGCAGAGGCTTTGGCAGTTATGTTGAAAGTGGAACCAGATTTGGTTTTGTGCAAGATGGACAAGGTCTATAGAGTTAATTCTTGGGTGGCGGTACAAAGACAACTGCCTAGAGATGTGGTTATATATTTTACAGATAGAAGAATGAGAAATGAAATTCTGCAAAATTCTTTTGTTACAACAGTTCAAGTTGATGGAAGTGAGATTGGAGTTTTTAAAGAACTACCGCCTAAAATGTTAAGAGATAGAAAGGATTTTGGATTTTTGGTGACAGAATTGAAAAGACAGAACATACAATTTAGGTGGGATGCCCCAATAGGTATAATACTCAGGCTGCGAGGAGTGAGATACCGCCTTAATACTATTGAAAAAGCAGAAGAATTTTATTACAATGTTTTGAAAGCGGGTTCTCCTCCTCCACGCACATCTTCACCAATAGATAAAGAAGCTCAACTACAAGCCGAGATTGATCAAGAAACAGAAGCACAAATAAGGCAGTCGCAAAGGGAGGCAAGAGAATTAATGGGAGCAGTAGGTGGTGTTGTGGTTGATCCTTTTGCACCATTCGAAGCTTCTCCTTTGGAAGAAATGTCTAAAACTATCACAGAGGAGGCGATGGCTTTGGAAGTAACAACATCTAAAGTGGAAGAGCAACGCATAACCAGAGCAATGTCTAAACAAATGAAGCAACAGCAGCAAGAATATAGTAAGCCACAGCGTGAGAAAAGAACCAAAGATAAACAGCAAGCTGAAGTCATGGGAGGAGCTAAACCGAAGATTCCTACTGTAGGAGAGAATCTTCAACAATTGCTCTCAAAACTTCAGACAGGGTCAAATGGCACTTAAATTTTTGTCTTGGAATGTAAACGGATTGAATTCTCCGCAAAAAAGAAGGAAGATATTTCACTATTTGAGACAATTTCATAATGATGTTATCTGTTTACAGGAGACTCATGTAAAATTGCAAGATCAGAAATACTTGATAAATTCAAAATTGGGAATGCAATTTGTTGCTTCAAATCAGGAAAAGAAGAATGGAGTGGTGATATATATAAATAAGAAACTTGTAGCAAAAATTATAGAAGCAGATAAAGATGGAAGATATATTGCAGTTGAAGTTATTACAGATGTTGGACCAATTTTGTTGGTCGGAATATATGCCCCAAATCAACAGCAGGAAACTTTTTACAAGCTACTTCATTTAAAAATTTTGGATTGGGACTATTCAAACACTATAATAATGGGCGATTGGAATGGAGTAATCCAACCTAGATTGGATAAAAAAACCACGGCCAAAATAGGGAATAAATTACCACAAGCTTTTTTTGAACTGAAAGAGGATTTGGAATTGAAAGATATTTGGAGAATTCGAAACCCAAATGAACTGGACTTTACTTTTTACTCAGACAGGCACAAATCCTTTTCCAGAATAGACTTTTTTCTCTTAACTTCTAATCTACTCTATAAAGTAAAGAAAATAAAGATATTTCCTAGGACTTTGACTGACCACAGTCCGGTCTGGATGGAAATCGAGATGGGTAAAAGAGAAAGAAGATCCTGGAGAGTAAATGAGAATCTATTTAGATATGAAAAGAATGTAATTGAACTCAAAAAGCATTTAAAGGAGTTTTTTAAATTTAACCTGAACAAAGGCACCCCTATTGAAACAGTTTGGGATGCAGCTAAAGCATATATGCGGGGAGTACTAATTCAAATGAATTCTAAACACAGGCAAAGTCAGCAGAAGAAAAGACTACAATTGGAATCTGAGATAAAAAAGAAAGAACAACAATTGATACAAAAACCAACAGACGGAAAATTGCAAATGGCTATAAAACTTCTGAAGGATCAATTTCAAATGCTTATAGCAGACCAAACGGCAACTAACTTACAATTTGCAAAGCACAATACTTTTTCCAATGCTAACAAACCGGGCAGGTGGTTGGCGTATACTTTGAGGAAGCAAGCATCGACACGAATTATTGATAGTACTGAATATGCTGATAAAGAAGTTTACCAACAAGATCTAATTAAAAAAGCCTTTTTGGAATATTATACTAAGTTATATGCTAAAGATGACATACAGAATATTACTATAGATGAATACTTGGAAAACAAGAGAGTTTCAAAAATTTCAACAAGCCAAAAGAAAAGTTTGGAACAACTGATAACAGTGGAGGAGATCAGTTTTGCTATAAAACAATTAAAAACAGCTAAAGCTCCAGGGACGGATGGCTTAACTGCAATTTATTATAAAACTTTACAAGAAGAAATGATTGAGCATCTTAAAGATTTATTTCGTAATATACAACTAGGAGGTAAGATACCTTCCTCATGGAAAACAGCTTTTGTTTCATTGATTCCGAAAGAAGAATCAGGTCCTAAGAAACCAGAAAATTATAGACCAATATCTTTATTAAACACAGACTATAAAATCTTTGCAAAAGTACTAGCCAACAGATTGATGCCAGTTATTCAAAAGATAATTCATCATGACCAAGCAGGATTTATTGAAGGCAGATATATGAAGGAGAATGTTAGGCAAGTTATAGACTTAATGGACTATCTAGATAAGAATAAACAGATCTCTGCAGTGCTGGTTTTTTTGGATGCGGAAAAAGCCTTTGATCGCGTGAATTGGAACTTTATAATTAAGACTTTGGAAAAAATGGATTTGGGGGAGCGGTTTATACAAGCGATTGGTGCAATTTATCAAGAGCAACATGCACAACTTATTATCAATGGATGCTTAACATCGAATTTTAACATACAAAAAGGCACCAGACAAGGTTGTCCATTATCCCCGTTATTATTTATTTTAACTTTAGAAGTCTTACTCAATGCAATACGGGACTCGAATTCCTTGACTGGAATAGTTATAAGGCAAAAGGACTATAGAACTAAGGCATTTGCAGATGACCTGGTTGTTACCCTATCACAACCTATGAACTCAATAATCCAGATGAAAAATATTATAGAAGAGTATGGCATGGTATCTGGTTTCAGGTTGAATCAGAAGAAAACTAAAATGATTGTCAAAAATCTGACAGAGAGCAAAAAAAAGGAACTGGAAAGAATGGCAGGCTTCGAGACTGTTTCAAAGGTCAAATATTTAGGAGTACAAATCACAGACTCCAATGCTAAACTGTTTCAAAATAACTATGAGGTTCTGTGGCAAAAGATACAAAAAGATATGCAAAACTGGAAGAAACTGCAGTTATCACTGCTTGGAAGAATATCAGCAGTAAAGATGAATGTTTTACCTAGACTGATCTTTTTATTTCAAATGATACCGGTGCTTAAATCAGACAAACCATTGCTAGAATGGCAAAAAGGACTGAACAAATTTATTTGGAATGATAAAAAACCAAGAGTCAAACTGAAAATAATGCAAGATACTCGTGAGAGAGGTGGTCTTAAACTCCCAAACCTTCGACTATATTATGAAGCAACTGCATTGATACAATTAAGTGATTGGTTTGGGAAAACTAAGACTGACTTGTTGAATATAGAAAGCCATGACCTGGTTTGGGGTTGGCATGCATACTTATTTTATGATACCAAAGTGGATAAAGTGTTTAACAGTCATTTACTTAGAAATGCCTTGCTGAGAGTCTGGAGAAGGCACCGAACTAATTGGGATTATAAGATTCCGTTTTGGCTGGATCTCGCTGATACCATGTGGAATACAAATATTAAGTCACTCGGGGGTTTCTTATATAAAGAGTTACTTTACTTTGAAGAGGGCAGGTGGCGATTGAAGACTTTGGATATGCTGTTGGAAGAAGGGAAATCGTTGACTTGGTTGCAGTACAATCAATTACAGATGAGATGGAAAGAAGATCAACAAACTGGTTTAATGGAATATGAAGTAGAATTGGTTGAACAGATGAAGCGGATAGGTCCAATGCATATTAAGAGAGTTTATAATGTTTTGTTAGAAAGAGACTCAGAAAATGAGCTAGTTAAAGATTGTATGATTAAATGGGCACAAAATTTCTCTCAACCAGTTATGTTGGAAACATGGGAAAAAATATGGGTTCAGAACGTTAAATTTACACAGTCACAAAACTTACGAGAAAATTTTTATAAAATGTTTTATAGATGGCATTTAGACCCCAAGAAATTGTCGTGCATGTACCCTAATGTGCAGCCAAAATGTTGGAGATGTGATTGTTTAGATGCTACATATTATCACATCTGGTGGACTTGCAGGGAAGTGAGGGCTTTTTGGATAAAAATCTGGTGGGTTATGCAAAATGTTTTAAAGAAAAAAATACAATTTTCTCCGCAATTTTTCTTATTGGGTATAGTTAAAGATTTTACATTGGGTGAAACTAAATTGATTTTGTATATGGTGACAGCAGCTAGGTTATTGATTGCTCAACATTGGAAGAGTGATGTTTTACCGACGGTTGATGAATGGACCCAGAAGATGGCTGGATTTGCAGAAATGGCAAAGGTTTCAGCTTTTTTAAAGGATCAGACGCATGAGAAGTATATACAGGAATGGAAATTATGGATTGAGTATGTACAGAATAAGTATCAGACTAGAAAATATTATATCGCTTTTAGCTGAGATGACTATGTTAATATGTTAGTAAATATAGGAAAAAAGATTTGGAAGTTTGAATAACATATATATTGTTTGGGAATATTAATATTGCATATAATGGAAGTCAAGGGGGGGAGGGAAGAGGGAGGAGGGGGAGGGTTAGGGTGGGGATGGGAAGGATTTATATATTCTTTTTATATGTATTCTACATTTATGGCTAGGGAGGGGGGGAAAAAGGGGGGAAAATTTGTATTGTTAAAACTTTTTCAATAAAAAAAAAAAGAATTGAATTTCCTATCACCAATATTCACCTTTTTTTCTCTAGGGAACTCTGGAATACTTTTCTTCCTGTTGCAGGAATACTGGGTTGTGCCTCCTTTTTAGAAACTATTGATGAATGTTCTTTTGTTAGTGTCTGTATATTTCTCCTTACTTTTAGATTGGTTCTCTCTTAACAAGCTTCCACCCATTACTTCGTATTAGGTGGCTTGGCCTTGGAGGCTTGTGTGAGTTTGGCTTGTTGATTATTCACAGAGGTGTTCATTTTGCTTCAGCTGAGAAAGAAACATACTGTGCTTTGGAAGTTCTGAATTGCAATTAAAACACAGTAGAACTGGAACGTCTTGTGTTTCAACTGAAATAAAATCCAGATGGGTGTTAACAGGTGAGAAGGGGCACACTGTTACATTGTGTCCTTCTCCTGTTCTCTGTGTGAATTACCTACTGTTCTATTGCCTTCCTTTTTGCTAGATGGTCACCCACAATTATGACAATGTTGGTTAGTGAGAACTGAGTCTTCATGTGTAAGAAGACTCCTCTCAATAGAACAGAAAATGTCAAAAATCATTAGAACATCCCAAAGATATGCACTCTACAAATAGAAAACCTATTATTTGTGACTGCACAGGCACATAAAGTGACATAGTTATAAATAAGCAACCTTATTTGTAAAAAAATGCTTTAAAACACATGTCCTAAAATCTTGGTGAAATAGTAATTAAAACTGAATTCCAAAAAATAGATTACTTCAAAGTCATCCCAGTCAGTTCTGATACACCTAGCTGCAGTTTCACAGTTCAGTTATAATCCTGCAAGATTTTTTGAATATTGAATTAAAATTGGGGACAAAAATTGTTCAACATGAGATATAATTTTATTTTTCTTTCCTTTTACTTCCTGCTTTTTAAATTTCTGTCCTGCTTAAACAACCAAAAAGTTTTCAATTATTATAAAACTTGTTTGCTTTTTAAAATTATGTTATATGTATTACTGGGGTATTTAGTTTTAGAGAAGCAATGTAGTCGCTAAGAATATTTTTTTGGGGGGGGTAAATAATCAAAATGACCCTAGAAAATATTTAAAGTATATGCCAGTTATCATAGTACCTTTGCATTCCTTAGTAAGGACATTTCAGCAGGCAGCTATTTTGGTCATAAAGGGTCATAAGAGGGTCTTGTCCTTGAGCAAGTCTGAATCCCTTTGGCAGGCAGCCCATTCGGTTTCCAAGAGCTGCTCAGTGGAGGGACATGGCTTAAGATGGGACCAAAATCCTCCAGCAGGCAGCCAGTTTGCTCTCAAAGAGGTGACTGGGACTTTCTACCATGGACCTGTGGCGAGGTGTGGGGAAAGCAGCAGAGGCTGAGTTCCCGCTGATCCCACCCAGGCTGGCACTCATCTGAGGATCGAAGTGAAAGGTGAAGAGGGCAGCGAATGGGAAAAGCTGGCAGATTGGAAGTACCTGACCGCATGCTTCAGCCCATTGCTGGTGATGGAAATGCGAGGGTTGGTGCCAGCAAAGCAGATACCCCAAGCTGCTGGAGCTGGACCGGCCAAGTCTCAACAGTCCCTTCGTCCCTGCAGCCCACAGACCCAGCCCGGGGGGGGGGGGGGGGGGGCCATCGAGCACTACCAACCTCCTGGAGCTGCTGCTCCCCAGCAAGGGGGTGCAGCAGGCCAGGGCTTGGCCAGCCCCCTAGGGGTGGCCACTTGCCTGCCTGGCAGTGCTGGCCAGCCCCAAGTGCCACTAGTGGCTGAGGGCTTCCAACCCCAGCTGTTCCCACATGCAGTGGGGTGGCCGCCATCATACTGGTTCACCCTGAGAAACCTGAAACCCTCACCGATAAGAGCCTTGTTCAACAGAAGGCCAGAGAAGCTAGTTTTGTTCCTGCATCACATGTGGAGCCATATGGACTGGTAATGGGCCTGTTTACCCAGACAAAGTGGCCTGCATGAATTCTGTGGTAGTGAGCCTGGAGGGAGACCAGGCAGAGTGGTTGATGCTTCTACATGATGAGAGGGTATCCAAGCTAGGGAATCTCGATGTCTTCCTAGACTAGGTGTCGGCAACCCGTGACTCTCCGTGGCTCCTTGTCGGCTGAACCCACCACTTGCTGGCCCTGCCCCTCACGCTCCCTTCCCAGTCACTCCTCGCCTGGCCTTAGAAAGTAAAGGCGACGGTGGGGAATGGAGACTTGTTCTATATTCCAGAGCAGGAGTGAAGCGCCCCTGTACTTGCCTCATCTCGTGGGTGCTTCTTCTGGCCCGTGTTGGTGCTGTGCGCACCTTGGTCACTCGGGGAGATGTGCAACTTGCTGTCTGCCCTAAGACTGGCCCGGCCCAGCTGTGGCCAATGCTCCGTGTCATAAGGGGCTTCAGGAGAAGGAGGAGGGGACACCGTCTCCCCCATTGTGAAGAGCGCTAAATGTAACTGCTGTGCAAGGCGCTGTGAGAGCAGCAGGCAGGCCATGGAGGCTGCAACAGTAGCTGTGTTAGCCACAGCCATGCTGTGCCAGTGTCTTGGGGTGGAGAGCAAGTCACGCATCTCCCCAAGTGACCTAGGTGCGTGCAGCACTAAGAAGGGCCAGAAAAAGTGCCGGCAAGATGAGGCAATTACAGGGGCGCTTCACTCCCGCTCTGGAATATAGAACTCCAGGCGAGGAGTAACTGGGAGGGGTGGCCGAGGGGCTGGGCCAGCCAGTGGTGAGTTTAGCTGACGGAGCCACAGCAGGGGGGCAAAAGAGCTTCATTTATCTGGGAACCTGAAATGACTCTTGATTTAAATCATAGAGAGATGAGAAAGAAAGAGCAAGAAAGAGAGAGAGACACACAGAGATACCAGTTTCCCACAGAAAACACCGGGAGCCACAAAACCTAGGTAGCATGGCTGGGGGGGGGGGGTGTCATGTGACTGGGTGGGAGTGAGTGATGTCAAGTTGGCCACATCCACATTTTCTGTGGGAAACAGGTCCAAATGGATTTTTGAGTGTTTAAGGTTGCAGACCCCTGTCGTAGACAAACTCCACACCTGGCTTGGAGACAATATACAAGTCTGTAGAGCGGAGTCCAAGATTCGTGCCATCAAACAGGGGAGTAGGCCGATGACTTGAGTACATATGTGAGTTTCGGAGCCTAGCCAGAAAGCTGAGAGGGTAGCCACCATGGTTGCTAGTGTACTACTTTTGTGACAGCCTGAACCAAGAGCTGTACCATGCTTGCATGTCCCTTGGCCTCCCAGACGAGATCCACACATTTCAACAAATGTGGCAACAAATGTGGAACTGGATCTGATAAGAGTATAAAAGGCATGAAGAAGCCAAGGCCTGACTGAGAAGAAGCCAAGAGAGCCACTCGCTGGGTCAAAGGACCCCAGCCACGGCATCCTCTTCCCTGAGGGAAGCCCCAAGGTGCAAATCTGGCCTATGTTTCAGATATGGAAAGGAGGGCCATAGGGCTGCGACCTGTTGGGCTCCTAAGCCCTAACCCCAAAGCCCATCAAAGATCAAAAAGACTCTGAAGAAAGCAAGGGAGAAGTCACAGGTACAGGCCAAATCATAGAGGTCTTTCCCCAAACCAGTGAGGGGGGGCACTCCAACTGCCACCGAAGCCAAGCTGACCCTTTCTGAAAGTGACAGCGAAGGGGAGGATGATCCGATGGTAAGTGGAACCATTCCCCTTTTACTACCTGGGTAGAGATCATAGTGCCCCACTCAAGAGTGAGAGGCTCTAATAGACTTGGGATGCACCTGATGCTTGTTCAGCAGACAGTGAATAGTTTACGATTGAGAGTAAGGAAGCTGCGCCAGCCCATGAAATTCAAGCTGGTTGATCGCTCAATTATAGGAGGGATGCCTGCTTCCTATCTGACTAAGCCAGTTAGCCTGAGAATGGAGAGTCACAAAGGGACTATCGAATTCGTGGTGGCCCCGAAAATGGCGGAAGCCATGATATTGGGATTGGTGTGGCTGCTGAAGTGGAGCCCAACAGTATACTGAGGAAGGAACAGGGGACGCTTAGTGATGACCCAGGAGAGCCTAAAACCTATAGGGAAGAAGCCTAGCTAGCCCCAGCCACAATCAGGAGAAAAGGAAGGGCCCAAGTACTCAAGAATGGCTCTCAAAACAGTGCCTCGAAGCCTGCCAACCCCAAGTACAGAGAACTTGCTGAAGTGTTTATTGAGAAGGAATCTGATGTCCTGTTTCCCCCCCCCCCCATCACCCTTTGGACTGTGCAATTGAGAACTTGCTAGGGGCGAAATTCCACAAGCCTAAGATGTACACAATGGCCCCCAAGGAGATGGGGGAACTAAGAGACTTTGCCGATAAAAATTTAGCCAGGAGCTTCATGCAGCCAAAGACATCCCGAGTGGCAAGGGAAAAAAGACAGGTCGCTGAGGCTGTGTATGGATTTTTGCAGGATCAACAGGGTCTGCATGGAAAACATGCAACACCTCCTCCTTGTGAAAGACATTTTGGCTACTTGTCCAAAGGAAAGGTGTTTGCCAAGCTGGACCTGAGGGAGGCATACTACTGTGTGAGAACTAAAGAAGTGTTGCAAAAAGATGCGTGGTATGAAACCCATCAGAGAGATGACAATGAGGGGGGAACTGGCCTGCAAAGGAAACAAATTGTAGATTCATGACAGTCTGCGAACTCAAGTCCTGCAGTGAAGTCACGATGCCAAGCAAGCTGGCCACTTTGGGTTTCTAAAGACCCTACACTTGGACAGAAGGCAATTTTTGTGGCCGAAGATGAAAAAGGACATAGAGAGCTATGTGGTGAGTTGCCCTATGTGTGCTTCTATGAAATGACAGCCAGGTAACATCCCTGGACTACTGCAGCAGGTAGCCAACCCAACCAACCCTGGGAGGAAATCACTATGGACTTTATAGTGGAGTTACCTGAAAGTGAGGGGAACACATAATTTGGTCTGTTGTGGATCTATTCTCCAAGCAGGCCCACTTTGTGGCAGGTCCAAAACTCCCATCAACCCAGAGACTGGCCAAGATGTTCGTGGAACACATCTACCAACTGCATGGAGTGCCCAGGCACATAATCTCTGATTGAGGAGTGTAGTTCACAGCAAAGTTTTAGTGTGAATTCATTAAACTGATAATATCCTCCCAGGGACTTAGCTCCGGAATCCATCCAAGTATGAACAGGGCCGCAGAACAAGTTAATAGAGTGGTAGAGCAATATCTACATTGTTATGTTAATTATCAAATCCAACTGGGCTGAACTGTTACCATTCACAGGAATAGCGTATAATAATTCAGTGTATAGTAGCACTGGGTTTGCCCAATTTAAAGTAACCTTAGGAATAGAATTTGTGCCTATGCCAGAATATCCAAAGGAGCCTCCTAACTCAGTAATTCTTACTGAGTGGATGGACTCCATAAAGAGGGCTTGGGGAAATGTGAAGAAAGCCCTAGTAAAAGCAAGAGAAGCACAGAAGCAACAAGCTGGTAAATAGAGGGCTCCTCAAAAAGAGTTCAAGGGGAAAATTGTATTTAACCACTAAGTACTAAGTACCACTAAGTGCTTGAGGCTAAGGCAACCGTGTAGAAAGTTAGATCCCAAGTATATACCATGTTTTCCCCCAAAATTAGAGATAACCAGAAATTAAGGCCTAGCATGATTTTTTTCGGATACTCATGATATAAGTCCTACCCAAAAATAAGCCCCAGTTAAGCTCATCAGCCCTGGGGAGCATGACCAGCTCAACGTCGCTTGCAGGGAGGCACCTGTGCCGGTGGAGAGGGGAGTCCTGGCTTCCTCTTGGGGGTGGGGGCTCCCCACCCCATTCTCTGGGGCTATCGCAGGTGGGGCAGTGGACAGGAGGATGAGATTGGACAGCAGAGGCTAAGCATGTAGGGACTGCAGCTTGGTGCCACCACCACCCTGCCATGCCTCGCAGCTCAGCTGTGGCACCAACAACAGGTGGAGGCAGAAACATGGGGGAAGGACACAATCCGGCCCACCGGACTCACCGCACAGCTGCCTGCAAACAAAGATGGTGGGATGGAGTGTGTGGGCAGTTGCACAGCACATCCAGCAAGCCAGATTGTATGCCTCTCCCCCCCACCTCTGCATGCTGCCTGGAGGGCCAGGCCAGCAGTCGCAGCACTTTGACTTACCTGCACTGCTCCAGAGTCTGAAAGCAAGGAGTATCCTCCTGGCCAGGGACGAGATATCCGGCAGAGGTGAAATGCCATCCCTTGTGGCCCAGGAGAGGTGGCACAACTCACTGTACTTCAGTTTGCAGCTCCCATGATGGCAGCATGACAAAGAGGCATGGAGGTGAGTGGGGGTGCCAAGGGAGAGGGGCTCTTCTGGGGGGGGGGCTCCGTGCACTCAGAGGGAGCCTCAAATGCATCATGTTTTATGTTATTGCCTATAAAGAAGTTTCTTCTATAAATGAATTCTGCTGAATTATTTACTTGTGTGCTGGCTGGATAGCTTCAGACTCTGACACGTTATGGGCCTAGAGCACACCAGCCAGTCCAAGTGCACAGTAAGACTGAACTGTAATCAAGCTGAGGGACAGCTTTGTGTTATAAGGAAAAGAGAACAAGACTGAGAGGTCTTGCACAATGGCTGTTGATTTCAAGGAGAACTCTCTGCCTTGATTGGGACAGAAGAATTAAATTATGTGGGCTGCAAAAATGGAATGCTTCCTGAAGGCTAAGGAGCTCTGAGATATTGTTTTTAATCCACCCCAGGCACCATTAGCAGCTGCAAATCAAAGGCAGCATGATAAGGCACTGTCCTACATGATCTTAAGTTTGGATGATGAACAATTCTTTTTTTTTATTAAAAAGTTTTACAAAGAGTTTACATATTTCCCCCCCTCCCCTTCCCTTCCCACACCCCTTCCCTCCCCACACCCCTTCCCTCCCCACACCCCTTCCCCTTCCTGTCCACCCCCCACCCCCCCTCTTCCCCTCCCCTTCCCTCCCCCCCTTCCCAGATCAAATACAGGGTATAATATTCAATAATCAAGATCCAATCTAGTCTAAATAATTATAACATTCAGCATTTCTTAATACTTCAATTCCCTATTTACCCTACCAATTTATTTACTTAAAAACATTTCTAATATCTACGTGCTTATCCAAACCCTATCTGTAACTTCTTGTTCCGATATTTATTTTGGATATAATCTATCCATCTTCTCCAGTACTTTAAATATCTTTCATTTGATTGTTCCTTCAAGTACGCTGAAATTTTTGCCATCTCCGCTAGGTTTGTTACTTTCATTGTCCATTCTTGGATTGTAGGTAAATCTTGCTTCTTCCAATATTGTGCCACCAACAATCTTGCTCCTGTTATCAAGTTCAAAATCAAATTAGTCTCTATAACCGTACAGTCCATAACTATACCCAGCAGAAACAGCTGTGGTGTAAATTTTATCCTCTTTTTAAGAATATTTTGTAAAATCCACCAAATTTTTATCCAAAATGCTTTAATCTTCTTACATGTCCACCAGATATGAAAATATGTGGCATCCTGACAATCACATCTCCAACATTTTGGTTGTATCTTCGGATACATACAAGATAATTTTTGGGGTCTAGATGCCATCTATAAAACATTTTATAAAAGTTCTCCCTTAGATTTTGCGCTTGTGTAAATTTTACATTTCTTACCCATATTTTTTCCCATGTTTCCATCATTATTGGTTGTTCAAAGTTCTGTGCCCATTTTATCATACAATCTTTAACTAGTTCAGTTTCCAAGTCTATCTCTAACAATATATTATATAATCTTTTTATGTGCATTGGTCTTTGGTCTCTAATTTATTTTATTAGATTTTCATCACTTTGTGTAATACCAGTTTTCTGATCTCTTCTCCATCTGGCTTGTAATTGTACATACTGAAACCAAGTTTGTATTATTTTCTCCTCTTTTAACACATTTAAAGGTTTTAATTTTAATATGCCTCCCTCCATACAGAGAATATTAGTATATGTAATCACATCCTGTCTTCTTTCTATACTCGTATTCTCTATTGCGTGCCTGGGTACTGTCCATATAGATATCTTTTCGTTTAGTATATTGATATTTCTTCCAGACACGCAATAGAGCATTCCTCAATATATGACTCTTAAAAGCTCTATCCACCTTTTTATCATACACTAAATAAGCATGTCAACCATAAACCAAATCATGCCCTTCAATATTTAAAACCCTTCCATTCGTTAGGTTAATCCAATCACTAATTGCTGATAATACAGCTGCTTCATAATCTAATTTTAGATTGGGCATTTTTAACCCTTCTCTTTCGCGTATATCCTGCATTATTTTCAATTTTATCCTAGGCTTCTTGCCTTGCCATACAAATTTATTAATACCTTTCTGCCATTCTTCCAGGTTGGCATCCTTTTTCAATATTGATATCATTTGAAAGAGGAATAAAAACCTAGGTAAAACATTCATTTTTATAACTGCTATCCTACCTAGCAAAGACAATTGTAATTTTTTCCATTTCTCCAATTCAAGTTGAATTTTATGCCATATCAACTCATAATTATATTTATACAATTTCCCATTAGAAGGTGCAATATAAACTCCTAAGTACTTGACTTTTTTAACTATTTCACATCCCATTACCCTTTGTACCCTCTTTACTTTTTATTGTCATGTTTTTAACTATCATCTTTGTTTTTCCAGCATTTATTTTAAACCCAGACACTTGACCATACTGTTTAATTATGTCCATCATAACCTTTACTGAATCCACTGGTTGAGTTAAGGTCATAACCAAATCATCTGCAAATGCTCTTACCTTATATTCGTAATCTCTAACTTTAATCCCATCAATCCCCTCTGTATTACGTATTCTATTCAATAACAGCTCTAAAGTTAATATAAATAATAATGGTGATAAGGGTCATCCCTGCCTCGTACCTTTTTCAATTTTAAAAGTTTCTGTTAAACTTCCATTAACAATTATCTGAGCTGTCTGCTCCTGATATATTGCTTTTATTGATTGTATAAAGCAGTTTCCAAATTGCATCCTACAAATCACTCTAGTTAAAAATTGCCAATCCAATTGATCGAATGCTTTTTCAGCATCCAAAAATATAAGCACTGCAGGGATTTGGTTATTCCTTTCTAGATATTCCAATATGTCAACAATTTGTCTTACATTATTTTTTATTTGTCTCCCTTGTATAAAACCAGATTGATCAGCATGAATCATTTTTTGCATTACTGACATTAACCTATTTGCAAGTATCTTAGCAAATATCTTATAATCTGTATTCAGTAATGATATAGGTCTGTAATTCTTTGGATGAGTCACATCTTGATCTTCTTTTGGAATCAAAGAAATAAAAGCTGTTTCCATGAGGGTGGTACCCTTTCTCCCAACTGTATTCTATTAAACAATTCTCTAAGAGGTACAACCATTTCAAGTTGTAAATGTTTATAATACACAGCTGTTAATCCATCTGTACCGGGGGCCTTACCAGTTTTTAACTGTTTAATAGCTAAGAGGATGTCCTCCTCTGTTATTAATTGATTTAACCAATCTCTTTGTTCCTCTGTAACTATAGGAATATTCTGTCTAATATCTCTCTATGTCTGCACCTTGTATTTTATCTGCAGTGTACAATCTTGTATAAAATTCTAAAAATGCCTTTTTGATCATGTTTTGTTGAAAAACGTCTTTACCCTTATACTCTATTTTCTTTATGGTACGAGATTTTTGCTTTTTCCTTAATATATATGCAAGCCATCTACCTGGTTTATTTGCATTACAAAAGGTATTATGTTTAGAATATTGTAAATTAATTGCCACTTGGTCTGAAAGCATCATATTAAACTGCCCTCATAATAGGGTGATCTCTTCTTTAATTTTCTTATCTCCTGGGTTATGTATTAACGCCCTTTCTTTTTTCTTAATCTCTTCTTCGAGTTCCCTCCTTTTTGCTATTTGTCTCCATCTATGTGCATTGTTCATATTTATTAAAACTCCTCTCATATAGGCCTTACTAGCATCCCATACCATATCCATAGATGTACCCTTATTAATATTAAAAGTAAAAAATTCCTTCATCAATTTTTTACATTCTATTACATTTTTCTCATATCTAAAAAGATTTTCATTTAGTCGCCAAGATCTCCTGGACCTTTCCCCACACTCCAGCTCCATCCATACTGGACTATGATCAGTTAGGGTCCTAGGAAAAATCTTTGTCCTCTTAACCCTGGAAAAAAAAATCATTTGTTATTAATATAAAATCAATTCTTGAAAAGGATTGATGTCTATCTGAAAAAAATGTATAATCTTGTTCTTTATAATTTCTTTCACGCCAAATGTCTCTTAATTCCATATCCTCCATCATTTCAAAAAAAGATTTAGGCAATTTTGTTCGCAATTTGGTAGACTGTGAGAGTCTTTTCCTGTCAATATCAGGGTCTATTACTCCATTCCAATCCCCCATCAAAATACATGAATTATAATTCCAGTGTAATAATTTTGTATGTATCACCTTATAGAACCTTTTTTGTTGTTGTTGTTGGTTAGGAGCATATATCCCCAATAGGAGTATTTTCTTTCCTTCTATCATTAACTCAATTGCTAAATATCTCCCTTGTTGGTCTGCTTCTATTAGTTTAGACATCAAGTCTCTTTTCAAGTAAATCACTATTCCATTTTTTTTTCCAGGGCAGAGGCAACAAAATTTGTACTCAGTTTTGCATTTATTAAATATTTTTGATCAGTTGTCCTTATATGCGTTTCTTGCAGGCATATTATGTCATTTTTAAATTGTCTCAAATGGTGAAATATTTTCTTTCTCTTTTGTGGTGAATTTAATCCATTAACATTCCAGGTTAAAAATCTAGAAACCATCTTCAGACTCTTGAAGCTTGGCAAGAGCCGCTTGATAATCCACTTCGAATTTCTTTTTCGGTCTTGCCCTGCCCACAGCTTCTGAACCAGTATTCCCAGTTTCTTGTGGTAAAGCCTGTGCTTGTAACATTTTTAATTCTTGTTGTTTACGTTTAGTAACTGCTCTGGTTTGCCTTTGTTCTTTAAGTTCTTCTTGTCTTTCAACTATATCCCATGCTTGGACAGCACTTGAAAGTTGCAGCACTTCATCCTGCATACTCACAGCTCCGCCTTCTGGTTGCTTCTTCATCCCCTCTGTCGGGTCTCTTGCTTTTTTAACTCCCACAGATGGTGGGTATCCAGCCTTTAATACATTGATGTAGAAATCTCTTGCTTTCGGGACTGTATTAAGACGATATCAATCTCCTGCATAGTTCACTTGTAATCCGACTGGCACTTCCCATCTGTATTGTATCTGTCGGTTTCTGAGCTCATCTGCCAAAAAGGCATATTCTTTCTTAGATTTTAACATTTTAGGTGGTATTTCTTTAAATACTGCAACTTCTTGTCCTGCCACTTGCAATTTATTTTTATAAGAAGCTTGTAAAATCTCATTTCTGATCCTTCTGGTAACAAAATAAATTACCACATCTCTTGGTAATTTCTTTTGTCTGGCTATCCATGAATTAACGCGATAAATCCGATCAATTTGCCATTCATATTCTCCTCTGGGTTCCCCTGTAAACTGTGCCAGAGCTTCCACAAAGATCTCTTTCAAATTTACTTTAGGATCTTCTGGCAAACCTCTTATTCTCACAGCCAATTCCATCATCTTATATTGTGTTAACATCACATCAGCCTCTGCTTTTTCCATTTTAATTTGTGTTTCTTCAATTTTACTGTCCAGCATCTCATTAGCCTGAGCAACCTCTTCAACTCTGTCCTCTACATGGCTAACATGCTTTACCAATCCCTGGAGTGCAAAAACAATATCTTCCCTTATGTGTTTATTTCTTATCTTAAGTATGTCTTTCATTTCTTCCATTTGGTCTGAGACTCCTTTAAATGCAGTTGCAATATCTTCTTTAAAACCTTTTTTAATTTCTTTCATGGCTTCCTGAAACATCTCTAATGTAAATGTTTGCGCTTGTGGTTGGGATTGTGGTTGAACTTGTGTATCTGCTGGGGCCAGAAAAGTTTGCAGCCTAGAAGTCTGAGCAGGAGAACTTCCCGCACTCCCTGGTTTAGGCAGCCCCGTTTTTATCTGCTTTGAAGCCATTTTAAAATCTTACAGTCTCAGAATCAATTCTTAAAGCCAGTGAGAGAAAGAAAGAAAAATCTTTGAATCTTTAAGTTATAAGTCACAAAGTCAAATATACAAATTTAAATCCAAAAAGTTTTGAGCGGGGCTTTTAACCACAAAGCGCTAATGAGTTAACAAGCCAATTAACACTTTCTTCTTAACTTTCACTTTCGTCTCTTTTGTCTTAACAAGTCAGCGCCATCTTTTTCTCCCTTTCTTCTTCGCCTCCGCTCTTATAGACTCAAAAAGAAACAGTATTCAGTGGAATTGAAGTTATTAGCACTTGCAATTATGTAGCCTCCTGTTTTGATCTGCCTGCTTCAAGTTGTCAGTTTATCTCCCTTTCACAGCAGGGGCAGTCGCGGTGTTTTGCTCTGTCTTTTGACAGAGACGTCCCGGCTTCGGAGCTTTCCCAGGTTCCTGGGGGGCTCTCACCTTTCAAGCCCCAGAAATAATTCTAGGGTTCTTAGGGAGCTCTACCCTGCACCTGGCTGCTCTCTTCCCCCTCTTTTCTGGGGAGGGGGGAAGGTTCTTCGCCGCTAGACAGCAGTTTTGCGCTGTTCTAGCGGCTAACAAAGTCACGGGGCTAGCGCTCTGAGAAAGAGCGCCCACAACGTCCTGCAGTGCCGCCGGAAGTCAAAACTACTCAATGAACAATTCTTGAATGTAGCTGATTTAAAAACTTCAATGGAGAGTTGGCTGAAATTGAAAAGTGTGCATGTGAGTGTGTCAGGATGCAATATTGTGCAATCATTGAAACAATTATACAGAGCCTGGCTGCTACCACAAGAGACTGTAGAGAAGCATTTGCTGCACATGCAGACTGTTTATTGAGTTAGAACAGTGTGGAATGCAGATTCCTGAATTTCAGGAAGTGCTGTTGGTGTTAAATAGTCTTGATGATTGCAAAGGATGCAACAGTTTGGAGAAGGATTAAACTTGAAAGGGTGTAAGGTAGGGGTGAAATGCTCCCGGTTTGGACCAGCTTGGGTGAGTAGGTAGCGGAGATTGAGGCTAGTTTGCCGAACCGGGAGCAATGGCTGGCTGGCCATGCCCCCGAACCGGTCCACGGCCCGCAGTCCTGCCATGCTTGCCTGCCTTCCAGGCGTCCTGGTGGCCAGCTTGTGAAGGCAGGCAAGCAGAAGTCTTGTGTGTGTGAGGGAGGGAGGGAGGGAGGGACGGAGGGAGCGATCTGAAGCCGAGGCACCCAAACTTCTGGCAGTGGCGCGGGCAGCTTCTGAGCAGCCCTGAGTCAGCCAGCTCCACCTGACCTACTCCCTGAGTCTCGCCGTTCTCCTCGCCCACCCCCCACCCCACACAAGCAGCGGCAGGCTCTGCGGGACAACAGGACCTCTCATTTTTCCCACAGCACAGCGTACGCTTGCTACCTCTGCTTGTCTGCTTGCAAGCAATGATCTTCTCTGCTTCTCTCGGGATGCTGGTGCGGGCACCATGGATGCATAGCTTGTTGGGGCTGAGCAGGGAAGCCACTGCTTGAGTGGGGTGGGAGGGTGAGGAGAACGGCAAGACTCGGAGTAGGTCAGGTGGAGCTGGCTGTTCAGAAGCTGCCCGTGCCGCTGCCAGAAGTGCCTCGGCTTCAGATCACTCCCTCCCCCCCCCCCCCCCCCCCCCCCCCCCTCCCTCCCCCTCTCTCTCTCTCTCTCTCTCTCTCTCTCTCTCTCACACACACACACACACACACACACACACACGTTGGAAAGCTGTCTTGCTCACTCTTTCTCCAAGCGCCCCATGCATAGCAGAGTGACGTGAATGATGTCAAACTGGCCACATCTACCCAGTCACATGACCACCAAGCCACGCCACACCAAGCCACGCCCACAGAACCGGTAGCAAAAAAAATTAGATTTCACCCCGGTGTAAGGTACACTTGAGCTGTGCAGTCCCAAGGCATTCCTAGTAAGCAAGAGTAGCACAAGGCAGACAATAAAAGCTCTAGCGCTGGTACATGTAGATTTGGTGGGCCAATGCAAGCCAGATTGGTAGGATCAAAATATGCACTGGTCATTGTAGATGATTACAGCAGTTTTGGTTTCTGCTATTTACTAAAGAGTAAAATAGAGGTGCTACAGAAATTTAAGCAATGGGTAAGCTTCATAGAAAGGAGATATAAACAATAGGTATGTCAGCTGCAAACTGACAGATTCAGAATTCATGTCAGGAAGTTTTCAACAGTGGCTGGGACAGTTAGGAATAAAACATAGACTTCACAAATTAATACACAGCAGCTGACAATGGTGTGGTTGAGGGGCGGAATGGTGTTTTACAAACAATGAAGGACTCATTGCTAGAGGATTTGGTCTGAGCAGGTCATATTGGGGTGAAGCCATGTTGACTGCTAATTATTTAATCAATATGCTGTGGAGTTCCTCTATTAATGATACTCCATGTGCTGTGCTATATAGGAGAAAGCCATCTCTGGCACATTTAAGGGTTTTTTGAAGCAATGCATGGGTTCATATTCCAAAAGAAATCAGGAGAAAAGGTCAACCAAATGTTCAGGTTTACGGGCTATGAGCCTGGCTCAAAGAGCTATCACTTTAGCAATGGAAGCAAGAGAATAGTCATTTCCAGGTCTGCTAGCTTTGCAGAGCAAAATTGGAACAGAATTGATGCCAATTTTTGGAATGATCCACTTAGTGATGGTAACCCACTTAGTAACGGTGTCAGCGTTCAGGGAGCAGAAGCTGAAAAAAGGACAAGAAAAGGATTCAGGAGAAGATGATGACTCAGATATGAAGCAAGAAAGGGTTGAAGCACAAGAGCAGTTAATGCCACGCAGGTCAGAGCAATGGAACAAGGGGATTCCACCTGACAGGTATTCTGCTAGTGAAGTAAAGGTGTTTAATGTGTGGTATGAGCCAAGAAACTATAAGGAAGTATTGGCATTAACCAAAATTGAACAAGTGAAGTGGAAAGAAGCCATGGATAAAGTAATGAAATCCATGGGTGAACATAAAGTGTTCACATCTATGGCTTTGCCACAAGGTTGCAAAGCTGTAGGATGTAAATGGGTGTAGAAAAAGAAAGTACTACCCAACAATGAGGTCCAATATAAGGCAAAATTAGTGGCACAAGGTTTTTCACAAAGAAAAAACATGCACTATGATAAGGTATTCACACCTATGGTAAAGAGTGAAAGCATAAGGTTAGCACTAGCGTTAGCACATAGCCATAAAATTTGGCATTTTGATATAACCACAGCATTGCTCAATGCAGAATTAGAAGAAGAAATTTGCATGGTTCAAGCACCAGGGTATGAAAGTAAAAAGCCTAACACTGTGTATAAATTGAACAAGGCCATTTATGGGCTGAAGCAGTCAGCCAGGAATTGGATTATCTGTTTAGATATGGCATTGAAGGGTCTTGGTGTTGTGGCTCTGACCCCCGAGGCCATCGCATCGGAGGAAGAAGGCTCCGAACAGGAGGGAGAGGAGCCAGCCAGGCCTCCCTCCCCCGGCCCCTCCTCCCTGGTAATTCATCAGCTGCCAGCCGAAGGAGAGGAGATGAGTCAGGAGCCAAGTGTCTCCGATCAGTCGGAGGATAATGAGGAAGGCCAGAGGTGGCTGGACCCACGCCAGTGCCAGCGTGATAAGAGAGCTCAACAAATGAGGAAGCATGCCAGGGATTAGCTGAGTCACAGGACCACACCCCACAGGTTTTATAAAGGAGTGGGGTAGCAGTTGGAATTCTGTGACGGACAAAGTTTTACCCTGGCTAGTCCTTGGAGCTAAGCATCAGCCGGCTGGAAAGGTTTGGACTTTTGAATTATATTTCCCTCAATTGGTGTGTACGTGTTTTGTTATCTGGTGGAGGTATTTCCCCCCCGCCCCTGTTTAGTAAAGACCTTGGCAGCCGGTTTACAAAGGGCTGCCAAGCCGTGATAACGAACCTTCTGTGTGTGTGCTACTCCTTTAACCCTCGTCTGTCTGTGTGGGTTTGTGTGTGTGGAGGACAGGGACAGAACACTTGGGTTCAAGAGTTACAAGGCTGATGGTTGTATGTATACTGGAAAGTTACATGGTGGGGATTGTCAATTATCAGCATTTGTGGAGGATCTTTGTTTCATTGCAAAAGATCTATCACAGGTAAAAGAATTTGCTAATCAATTAGAGAAAAAAATTGAATTGAAAGATTTGGGTGAAATACAAAACTTATCATGGTGTAGTGATACAAAAAACTGAGAAAGGTTGTTATGTTCTCAGTCAAAGAAGGAAAATTGAACAGTTGTTGGAGAGATATAACATGAAGGATTTTAATTCTGCTCCAACACTTACGAGCACAGATTTTCATAACAATTTGGATGAGGACAAAAGTGAAGCCTGTGATCAAGAGATATATCAGTCTACAATAAGGAGCTTGCTATATCTGTCACGGTGGTCCAGACCAGACATAGCTTGTGCCGTAAGCATCTTAAGTCACTTTACTGCTGCATCAAGCAATTGCATTGGATGGGTGTAAAAAGAATTCTCAGGTATTTGAAGGGAACTGTGAATTTGGGTCTTTAAATACAGGTCTCTGAAGTATTGAAGTTGAAATGTTATGTTGACAGTGATTATGCCAATAATGTAAAAACCAGAAAGTCCAATTCTGGGATTGTGGTATTATTTGGAAGGGCTTTAATTGGTTGTAAGTCCAGAAAGCAAACAACTGTAGCCATTTCTACTGCAGAGGCAGAATTTATTGCTCTATCTGAACTTTGTTCAGAGGTAACAGAGGTACAGCTGTTAAAATATTTAAACATAAAAGTAAATGATGTAGTCATTATGAGGATAATGCTGCTTGCATTAAAATGGTAACAGATGACAGAGTAAAAAATAGAAGCGAGCATGAGGATATTAAATATTGTAATGTAAGAGAAGCCATCAAATGTAAATTAATTAGCTTGCTTCACTGTTCTTCAGAAGACAATCTGGCAGATATAGTGACCAAGCCATTGGGTGGAGTGCATCATGGGAAGAATATTAAGTTATTCAGTTTTATGTCTATTCCAATCATAAAGGGAGGAGTGTTAGTGTATAAGGATTTATAAACTGGAATAGCCATAACAAAAGTCAGCCAATAGGAACTATTTGGTGAGTGAGACACAGGATTTCTTGTGAGCCATGTCAGATGGCTCAGAGCCTAGGCATGGCTTAACTTAACTGTTCTGTGTATATAAGAATTTGTTTGTCTTTGATTGAGTGTTCTGTTCCTTGCTTCTACTTCTTGTCCTTGTACTTGCTGCTGCTTCTTTTCTCTACCACGTTGCAAGAGCTGCATGGGTATTGTATACACGCATCATGTTTTATATTATTGTATATAAAGAAGTTTCTTCTATAAATGAATCCTGCTTGAATTACTTACTTGTGTGCAGACTCTGAGACTACCCAAATACTAGGAAAAGTGCCCCCAGTGTTCCATTGTAGTGTGTTAAAACCTGCTCAGGTGTTTAAGTTGAGACCAGTGGGAAAAGAAACCCTGGACCCAATCATAGTGAGGGGAGAAGAACACTATGAAATAAAAAGGATTTTAGATTGTAGACGGTTGACACTATGTTGCATCTGTCCCAAAATCCAAACAGAATTTTGATTACTGAGCATTTACAGCATGGGGCATTGCAGTTAGCTCTTAGAGCAGAATTTTTCAACCTTGGCATGTTTTCAACTTCCAGAATTTCCAAGCCAAAATAGGATGAGCATATGGCTATCTTAGGAATTCTGGGAGTTGAAGTCCACATCCTAAAATTGCCAAGATTAAAAATCACTGCTCAGGAGGCTTCCGGCGGTGACCTCAACGTGTTTGGAACTAAAGAACGGGGCTCCGTTCTTGAAATTCCAATATTCCTAACCAGGAAGCCATTTTAGGCACTATTGATCCCGGAGAGATCAATAGAAAAAAAAAAGAAGTCTTCAAGGACCTTGGAGAGAAAAGCAATCTCCCCGAAGGTTCAGGAGAAACCTCTTAAGGTTTAAGTGAGGAAAAAACCAACCATCTTGGCTGGCCTGAAGCGCTGACAACCGAAGAGTAGGAAGCAAAAATTGAAACAAGAGATCGTATCGGTAAGAGAAACGAAGGAAATAAATTAAATGTGGTACAGCTATAGAGTGGGAGAAGAGAGCGGAGAGATCAAGACTCCAAAACAAGCAGCAACAGCCAGATAAGTGGCGACGAAAAGGCGAGAGAAGCGGAAGAAGAATTTCTGACAGACAGTGACTGCAAAAAGAGAAAGGGCGGTGGAAACGGAGAAACTCCATCAGATATACCAGCAAAAGAGATGGGGATTATAAAATAAGCAGAACAATTAGACGAAGGTGCCTTGGATCAAAACTGTGGGTGTGTGTGACGAGAGAAGTCAGAGATCGGAAAAGATAGCGAGCGACGGAAGAAAGAAGCGGTTTTGACAGACAGCGATAACATGAAAGGAGAGCAAATGACTGAGGTGGAAAGCTACAATACACACAGCCAGATATTGGCTTGAAAGATGTGTGGATTCTAAATAAAATAAATAAATTGTGAAGGAAGACGGCGTTTTAAGAACAAGGATGGTGAGTCTGACAGAAGCCACTAAAGATTGGGGGCATTGAGTGAGTGACTGATTCAGAACGGGGATTGGAGAAGTGGTTGATAAATAACGGAGTGATAAACAGAATAGACTTGGAAAATAACGAACTTGAAAGTTTGAACTAATCACCTAAAAGTGTTGAATTTGGACATTTGGACATTTGGGGTGAGAGACATTAAAAATAACTGTACAGAGGAAAGAGCACGAAATGACTCAAGAGTGAAAGAAGGTGTCTGGAGGCCGTGCGGATCTGGATGGGGAGGAACAGGCTCAGGCTCAACCCATCCAAGACCGAGTGGCTGTGGTTTCCGACGTCCCGATATAGTCAGCTGGCGCCATCGCTGACTATTGGGGGCGAATCATTGGCTCCCACGGAGAGGGCTCACAACTTGGGCGTCCTCCGGGATTCATGGCTGTCTTTAGAAGAGCATTTGATGGCCGTGACCGGGAGGATTTTTCATCAGGTTCACCTGATCCGCCAGTTGCATCCCTTTCTGGATCGGGACTCCTTACACACAGTCACGCATGCCTTCATCACTTCCCGCCTGGACTACTGTAATGCTCTCTACATCGGGCTCCCCTTGAGGAGCACACGGAGGCTCCAACTGGCGCAGAGTACAGCTGTGCGGGGGGTTACGGGTTTTAATTATTCGGGCTAAATCATTTAATTTGGTTTTATCGATGGTTTAACTTTTGTATTACGTGTTTTGTTCTGTGCCTGTTCACCGCCCTGAGTCCTTCGGGAGTAGGGCGGTATATAAATCTAAATAAAAGAAAGAAAAAGAAGATTACAAGGCAGAAGAATAACGAATAACGAAGTATATATATAATTGTTTAATCTGAGTAAAACTATTTATTAACAATTAAGAACAGTTGATTGTGAGAGATTGATTGTTAATTTAATTTAATTAATTAAATTTATATGCCGCCCCTCTCTGAAGACTCAGGGCGGCTCACAATACATTTAAAAAATCATTATAAGAAGACATTGAAAAATTAAAAAACATTCAAAACATTCAAAACTCATTCACATCATTCATGGCCGGATCTCGCCAGATTACAAGAGCGAGATCAAAGGTCCCAGGCCTGCCGGAAAAGCCAGGTCTTCACCGCTTTTTGGAAGGCCAATAGAGTGGGGATGGTCTGGACCTCAGGAGGTAACTGGTTCCAGAGAGCTGGGGCAGCCACAGAGAAGGCCCTCCCCCACCGGCCTGCCAGCCGACATTGTTTAGCTGACAGGACCCGGAACGGACCAACTCTGTGGGATCTTACCGGTCGCTGGGAGCTATGTGGCAGAAGGCGGTCTCGAAGATAACCTGGCCCTGAGCCAGGTAAATTCTAATCAGAATGTAACGATTGAGTTAAATTTCCCTTATTGCTATCTATATTAATTACTTACTTAGTCTTCTATCTACTTATCGATTTATCTATTTACTTATCTATTTATATTAATTATATATAAAACCAAAATCTACAGAAAGTCATAGAGAAATATATATTGTGTGATAGAGTGGTCAAATACATATCAAGGTGATAAGAGTATTAATATAGATAAATTTATAATATCACAAATACAGATTGCCATTTAAAGATTGGTATATTATACAAGTTTAATTATTAATATAGACAACAAACTTAAAGATACTAAAAATAAATTAGTGTATGAAATTTTGAGGAAACATAAAACAAAGAGTGAAAATGACAAGTTCAGGCACAACAACTATAACTAAAATGAACAAGAAAATATCCTCGAATCAGGCATGTCTTACAGCATCTCCTGCACAGCAAAGATCAATTGACACCATGTTAGGAACAGAGAAAGAAAAGGTAACCTTCACTTCTAGTATACAAAACATTCAGTCAGTGTTGGCAATGATTCAAGAAGGAATGAATAAGACACAAGAATCTATCGTGAACAACCATGAGGAAACAAGAAATAACCATGAGGATTTGAAGTCCGACGTGGGAGAAATAAAAGATAAAATCAAGAAAATGGACAACAAAATAGAAAAAATACAACAGAATATCGTGAAAAATGAGCAAAGGATTCAAAAGGTGGAGGTAAAAATGGAACAAACAGATAAGAAGATAGAATTGTTGGAACAAAACCAGGTGTCCATCAATAGAGAATTGGAAGAGTCGATCACCTATCTGGAGATGGAGAAGACTTCTTTCTATCTTAGGTTCCAGAACATAGCGGAAAGTAAAGACGAAGACCTAACAAAGACAATGGCAGGAATCCTAGCAGAAGCAACACAGAGAGACAAGATATCCGAAGGGACATTAACAAGGTTTATAGAGTCCACACAAATTATGCCCGCAGGCACAAATTGCCAAAAGAGGTGCACATCAGATTCACTAAAAAAAACTATAAAAGAAGATATCTACAAAAAGATGAGAGATGAGGCAATTTTGTAAAAGGGGAAGGAGATAATAACTCTCAAACAGATTCCAAGAAAAGTAAGGGACCAGAGGAAAAATTACAATTTCCTAATAGCACAATTAAACAAATACAAGATGATGTTCTGTTGGCTGATACCAGAAGGCATCTTAATCTCTTGGCAAGAGAAGAAATTTAGGATTGACAGTTTGGAAAAAGCCCAGGAGTTCTTCAATCATCATTTTGTGCTAGAGGAAGACCAGGAAAATAGAGAAGAACTGGAGAATAAAAGCCAAGAGGAACAACCCACAGAAGAAACGGAAGGAGAACAAAAGGAAAAGAGAAGATTGGAAAGAGAGGGAGCGAGGGAAAAAACATAAATAGTAACAAGAAACACAAGAAGACTAAGGACAACGAATAGATAAGAATAAAAATGGAACAGGAAATAAAAATGATCTCAATCAATATAAATGGATTAAATGCACCAGCCAAGAGAACCCAGACATTTACAAAATTCCAAAAATTGGAAATGGATATTTTAAATTTACAGGAAGTCCATATCAAGAAACACCACCAAAAAATATTAGAGAATCAAAGATTAGGAAAGCTATACAGTTCATTAGCAGAACAAAAAAGAGAGGAATCGCAGTTTATATTTAAAAACACCTGAAAACAAAACAAATATATACAGACGAAGATGGAAGGGTCTTGATGATTGAGATACAAATAGAATTAAAAACAATACTACTTTATCTTGATTTATGCACCAAAATGAATTTTTCAAAAAAATACATGATATAGTAAAAGAATTGGAATATGAGAATATTTGTATTATAGGTGATTTTAATGCAATTACGGACATGGAAAAAGATTACCAGAGTAATAAGAAAAATAAAACTAAGAAAAAGACACTTCCATATACCTTTAAAGACATGACACAGGAATTACAGCTGCAAGACGTATGGAGGGAGGTGAATAAAGAAAAAAAACAGTATACATTCTATTCTAGCCCACACCAATTGTGGTCTAGAATAGACATGGTTTGGATGATGACAGAACTCAGAAAAGACGTAGAGGAAATAGAAATATCAACAAATACGTGGGCAGACCACAACCCGGTAAAAGTAATATGGAAAGGATATCGAAGAAAGAGAAGATGGATGATGAACAAGGAAATAGTAAAAGACAAAGATTACGCACAGATGATTGAAAAAGAAATGAATATATTCTTCAAGATAAATACAAAAGAGCAAACCTCACTCCAAAATTTATGGGATACAGCAAAGGCCTATATAAGAGGCTTGGCAATTGCATACACGGCAAAGAAAAATAAAGATAAACAACAAACGAGACAATTTGTTAAAAGAACTTAAAACATATGAGTCCGAGTTACAGAAAGAACCTCAAAACAAAACAATTAAAGGAAAAATAAATTTGACAAAACATAAAATTAATCTGATCACATAAACAGAAATAGAAAAGAAAATCAAATTAGCAAAACAGAACCACTTTGAACACGCAAACAAAACAGGATGCTGGCTAGCGTACAAATTGAAAAAAGAGAAGAGAACAATACACTAACTGCAAGATGACACAGGAGAGATATACTATAGAAACAACGATAAAAAGAAAATAGCAAAAACTTTTTTTCAAAATTTATATGAACAAGAAGAGATCTTGGAAGAAGGTATTAAAGAATATTTAAATAAAACAAACACCCAAGGATTAGAAGAAACACATAGAGAGTTATTGAATAGACCAGTTATCATGATAGAATTAACAGAGGCAAAGAAAAAACAAAAAAACAATAAAACTCCAGGACCAGATGGCATACCGGCAGAATTCTATAAAACCTGTCAACACCCAATAGATGAAATCTTACTTGAAACCTTCAACGATGCACTCTTTAAAGCCACAATCCCCAAATCTTGGACTGAAGCCATCATCACACTTATTCCAAAAGAAGAAACAGATCAAATACAAAGTAAAAACTACAGGCCAATCTCACTATTAAACATAGATTAAAAATTATTTACACTGATTATTACAGAGAGACTAAAAAGAGTAATTAATGGGTATATTCACCCAGACCAGAATGGCTTCCTTCCAAAAAGGCAAATAAAAAACAATATGAGATTAATAATTGATGTCTTGGACTATTATGAAAAAACTCAGATAAACAATTGGCATTAATCTTTTTGGATGCGCAGAAGGCTTTTGACAACTTAAATTGGAAATTCCTTATATTACAATTGGAAAACATGAAATTCGGCGACAATTTTTAAATATGATTAAGAAGATTTACTCCTCCCAAATGGCAAAAATAATGATAAACGGAGACATGACAGAACAATTTACAATATCAAAAGGAGTGAGACAGGGATGCCCCCATCCCCTCTACTATTCATATTATCTCTAGAAACATTACTAAATGAAATTAGAAAAGATAAAGAAATAAAAAGATTAAAAGTCAAAAAAGAGGAGTATAAACTTCAAGCCTTCGCCGACAACGTGGTTTTTATTATAGAACAGCCAATATTAACAGGAACTAAATTATTAGCAAGAATAGAAGAGTATGGAAGGGTGGCTGGACTTAAAATCAATAAACAAAAAACAAAGGCGTTAACAAAAAACCTTACAAACAAACGAGAAAGAATTAGAAGATAAATTGGTAATACAAATGTCAAAAAAGGTAAAATATCTAGGAATCTGGCTCACTAACAAAGGCTCATCAATTAGAGAGGACAGTTATAATAAATTGGCAAGACAAATAAAAATGGATTTAGAAATGTGGAGTAAGTTACAACTATCGTTCCTGGGAAAGATCGCCTCGATTAGAATGAACGTATTACCCAGAATCCTTTATTTGTTTCAAGTAATTCCAATAAAACCAGGGAAGATTTTTTTAAAGATTTCAACAAAATGATTGCAAATTACATCAGGCAGGGGAAGAAATCAAGGATCAAAATAAAACACAAGATACAAGAGAGAGAGGAGGATTAGGACTACCGGATTGGGAAACGTACTACAAAGCAGCATCACTGATTTGGATTAAGGACTGGATAGAACTCAAAAATAAAAGAATACTGACATTAGAAGGTTTTGATTTACAAAGAGGCTGGCATGCATTTCTGTGGGAGGGAAAACACAAACAACATGGATATTTTCAACGACATGTTATTAGAGAAGCACTGTTCCAAACCTGGCAAGAAATTTAAAAAGTACATTATGACAAAATTCCAGAATGGCTATCGACCATGGAGGCACAGATCTACCCTAATGCTATGGATATTGACAAAATAATACTATGCGGAAAGGCCCAATATATTTAGGACCCAACTTTTTAGACTGCTGCAAAGATTTTAGAAACTTGGTGGAAAGGTAAACTTTGTTCCCCACTTTATAAGGTTTAGGTTCTGTTTGTTTTTTGTCTGCTTGTGCTTTATAGGCAGCCTTGGCTCCATTCAAGGCTTTGCGGATCACCGCCCAAATGGTTTGCAAATGACTGATCCATTGTTTCAGGGAGGGTATATCTGGTTCATGTGAGGGTAACTCATGCATAGCATTAGATTCTTGCCCTGTGGCCACTCTGAAAGGGGTAAAACCTGTTGTAACATAAATTGCATTATTATAGGCTACTTCTGCAAAAGGCAGTAGTTCGATCCAGTTGTCCTGCTGGTAATAAAAGAGTGCAGGTACTGTTCCAGAACTGAGTTTCTGTTGAAGTTGGACTTTAAGACGCCACTCCTCCAACACATGGAGGCGGAGCCGATTAAGTGTTTCCGCCCCAGACGTCTAATGGACCCTGAGGGGTTTCAGAAGGAGCTTGGGGAGATATCTGACTCCCTTGTCCATAGTCCGGCCGAGACCCTAGTGCAGCGGTTCCCAACATGGGAGTCGCAACCCCTTTGGGGGTCGAACGGCCATTTCACAGGGGTCGCCAAAGCCTTCTCTCGCCCCCCCTCCCCACGCTTTCACTCACTCTCACCCTCTGCCTCTGTTGGATCGCCGGTCACCAGTCACTTACCCCGCCCACTCCCAATCTATTGCTGCCTCCTGAGTCCCAGCTGATCGCTAGAGGGAAAAAAGCTGTTTAAATTCTTGCCGCGGGGCTTCAAAGGGCCAGTGTTAAAAGAAAACAAATGAGAAGATCGGTGCCTGCAAAAATATAAAAAACAGCCTCTTTCAGCTTCAGCATAGGTTAATTACCATAAGATTAATCCACCTCCCGACTCTCAGCTGATTTGCTCTCAGCTGTTTTGCGCAAGCTCTTTTGCAAGTTCTTGTTTTGCAAGCACTTTGCCTGCTGGAGCAATTTTTTTTCCCTAGCTAAAAGGAAACTGAAAGTAAAGCAGGGTCTTTGCTTTTGCCACGTGACAAAATGAAGCAGAGAGAGAGATTTCTTTTTCCTCACCAAAAAAGTAGGTGCAAAACTGCAAACAATGGGAAATTTAGGACAAAAGAGGAGAGTTCAAGATTTTAAAACACAAAAGAAAAAAGTTCTATTTAACTAGGGAACTGTAATAATTGAGATTAATTGTATATTGTGTTGAAAGCAGAAATGGTTAAGTTGTGGTTTGGAGGAATATATGGGGGAAATTATTTGGTTTATTATTATTGGTAAATATAATTAATTGATTTGTAAGAAATTGGATTGCATGGAAATAATTGGAATATTCATGTTCATATTGATTAATATACAAAAAAGATAGTTATATAACTAATTGATTTATATTAAAATGTTGAATTTGTATTAAACAACTGTAATATTACATAATTAACCAATGTGAGGATGGATATAAAAATAGATGACAATGCGAAGAGGTATAATATAGAATAGAAGGGAAAAATTGAATTTGATTAAGATTAGAGATAAGGATGAAGGGTAATATTGGTTTTTTAAAAAAATAGATGAGGAATAAATATGGCAAAAAAGAAATATAGAAATTGTAAATTTAATTGAAATGACAAAACACTGTTTAAATTTGTGAACTGGCCAAATACTCTGTTCAAAGAAAATACATTGTATGTTTGTATGTGTGTTTCTAATTATTGCTATTTATTCATATTTGTTCTCTTTTATTCTTTAAAGTTTAACAATTCATTCTTTATCTTAATATCTTTATATTTGTTTGGGGTTGGTTTTCTTCCCTTTCATCTTTTTTATTGTATAGCAATCTTTCTCCTCAAACCTACCACCTCTCTCTTTTCTTTCCTTCTTACTTTCTCTTTCCCCCCTCTTCTTCTCCTCCCTACTTCCTCTTCCTTTCTCCTTCTCTCTTCCGCCCTCTCTTACCCTCACTCCTACTCTAATTTCCCTTCCCTTCCTTCATTCCTCTCTATTGCTGTATCCTTTTATGCATATGGACTACTCAGAGGGCTGAAAAAGTTATTTTTGATTGGTCCTCGCACTTTTGACCATTCCTCGAACTTACGACTGTCCTCACATTTTATGTTTTTGCCCTATCTTGTCACCATGGTGAAGAGAAGCAGTTGTGAAATGAGTGACACAGTTAGTAAGAATGCTACAATGGGTGTTACGTTCTTGCTGAGTCATGCTGTAATGGGATAATGACTACTTGGGAGTATATTTAAACAAAGTATTGTAACCTGGTCAGTTACTGCTAGAAACTGCTATTGTAAAAGGACTGCTCTTGTGAAGAAACTGCTACGAACTGCTGTGAAGAAACTGCTCTCGTGAAGAAGCTATCTGTTGATGGATCTGCTACCATCATGGTTTGCTAACTAGAGTGAGTTGTTTGGACTGATTTACTGGACTGATTTATTGGTGAAGACTTGGGATTTGTTTATGACTACGCTACTGCTTTTTCCTATGATAAAGTACACTTTTGCTAAACCAGTTTTCTTATTCATTGCTCTCAACGTTTCCTTGTGCAGTTACTCTGCTGGTTGGTCATACAACATCAATATCCTTAACATGGGTTATGGGCCCAGAGCCAACCATAACTAACAAGGATTGTTAAAAGCTAAACTGAGAGTTAATGTGAATAGTACAAACTGTGTTTGTGATAAACAATCGAAGTGGAGATGGCTCTAGAACAGGCAGCAAATTTATCCATGATAAGCCGGCTGGATGGAACAAACTATGTATCCTGGTCTACAAAATGTAGTTTACTTCTGCGTAGAGAAGGACTTTGGGACATAGTTAATAATCCACCGGATGTAACAGCATGGAATCCTGATGATGAAGAAGATGCGAAGAAGATAACCAAGTTTAACAGAGACAATGAACGAGCTTTTTGCATTATTGGACTAACACTGGGTGACCAGCAGCTTGTCCATATTCGTGGCGAAGAGTCTGCTGCTAGGTGTTGGACCAAGGTGAAGAGACTTTATGTTCGAGACACTGTGGGTGCTCATATTTATCTCACACGAAGGTTGATTAAAAAACATCTTCTTAAGGGTGGAGATATGATGGCTCATTTGGAATCCATGACCAGAATTTTCCAGGAGCTACATGAAAAGGAACTGATTTTCTCGGAACTACAACAAGTTTATATAATTCTTTCTTCATTAGACGATAGTTATGATGACTATGTTTCTTCGTTAGAGGTTTTGTCCAGAGATGACCTGACATTGGCTGGCATAACCGGTAGGTTATTGGAAGAATCCAAAAGAAGACAAGAAAGGGATCAGTTGAGAGTGCAACAACCAAAAGAAGAAACAATGTACTCAACTGCCTATGTTGTAAAACGTTGTTTTGCTTGTGGGGCTAAAGGGCATATAGCTAAGTATTGTAAAAATAAGAAAATGCCTGTTAGGGACAATATTAGATCCAAGAAGGGTTGTAATTTAGCTATATCAAATTCAACTACTGATGTTAACCAGGATTGCTTGGTTGTTGACAGTGGTGCTTCTCAATCTATTTCTAGAAACAGAAATGTTTTTGTTAAAATGGAGAAGAGTAACCAGCATGTAAAACTAGCAAATGGTTGGAAAGTTAAGGTAGCTGGAGAGGGTGTTGCTCGTTGGTCATTTAGCAATGATCCATTGACTATGTTATATATTCCTGGGTTAAAATTTAATTTATTATCTGTTAAATCATTACTGAAATTTGGGTTTACAGTAACATTCAAAAATGATAAGTGTTCTATTGAGAAAGATGGCAAAGTTGTTACTGCAAGTTTAGAAAATGATTTATTTGTTTTACGAGATAACCCAGTATTGATGGCTAAGTCTAAGTCTGTTTATAATAATGTTAAACCACACGATGAATGTATTCATCTGTTACACCGGAGGCTTGGGCATTTAAACTTCAGAACGTTAAAACAAACATACAATTATCTGAAGGAATAAAACTACAAGCATGTAGTAAATACCTAAATTGCAATGCCTGTAGTCAACAGAAGAGTAGGATAACACCAGCAAACCGTGTTAATGGTTTTAAATCTACAAACCCATTAGAAGTAGTGTTTATAGACTTAATTGGACCCAAGAAACCTAGCATTGGCGGTGCCTGCTACATTCTAAGCATGGTTGACCATTATTCAAGGTACGGATTTTGTTATCTTATGAAAACAAAAAGTGAAACATTCCAGCATCTTACCAACTGGATACATTTTGTGGAAAGGAAACAGAAATTCAAGGTTAAATGCTTAGTTACTGATAATGGTACGGAATTTACCAACCAAAAGTTGGAAAAGTTTTTGCAGGATGCAGGGATCCAGCATAAGCGGTCTGCTCCGTACAGACCACAGCATAATTAGTATATCGAACGAAGAGGTCAAACATTACAGGCCATGATTAGAACTATGTTAGCAGATTCTGGTTTGCCTAATAATTTATGGGGTGAAGCTATCATGTGTGCTAACCATGTATTAAACAACGTGGTTCATTCCTCTACAGGTGAAATTCCATTCACCTTATGGCATGGGAGGAAACCTAATCTTAGTTATTTACACACATTTGGAGCCCCAGCTCCATCTAAACTAGATGGTACATATTCCATCTAGTTTAAGGAGAAAGGATCAACAAAGAGCCAGAAAAATGTTTTTCGTTGGCTATGAATCAAACCATAGATCTTTTAGATTTTGAGCACAGGGAACTACGAGTGTGTACTGTAGTGCTAGTGCTAAATTTCTAGAACATGAAGGATGGGATAGACTAGAGCATGCAGACTCTAGACATGATAATAATACTGTTAGTATCAAGCATCAAATTCCTGATGATATTCCAGAGGATGTAGATGATGCAAAATCCTCTATCAAGGAGGAAGAACAGGAAATAGGTTTAGAGGATGTAGTTTTAGGGGAGGAGTCAGAGGAATCATCTGCTGTAAGTCCTGTTTTACCTAGAAGATCTACTAGGGAAAGGCATCCACCTGATCGTTATAAAGCAACTGTGGTTTGCCAGATTAACATTGAGCCTTCAAGTTATAAAGATATCAAACTTTATCCTGATAAGGAGCACCTTTGCGGCCTCTCAATGGCTGTGGATCCAGGAAAGCTCCCTGGTTTACCGAGGAGCTCCGGGAGATGAAGCGCCAGAAGAGACGTCTAGAGCGATGCTGGAGGACCAGTAAATCCGAATCTGACCTAACACTCTTGAGAACCTTTATTAGGACTTATTTAGTGGTGATACGGGCGGCAAAGTGTTCACAGTTTTCCGCACTTATTGCATCCGCTGATTCTCGCCCAGCCGGCCTATTTAGGGTGACTCGCTCCCTCCTTAATGCAGGGGGAGCGGAGGAGTCCTTGCAGGGTAGAGCTGAGGAGTTTGTGCAGTTTCTGTCAGATAAAGTCGCTCAGATTCGGATGGACCTGGACTCTGATTGGGCAATACCGACCAAGATGACGGGGGCGGGTCTTAATCCTATTGTGTGGGAGAAGTTTGACTCAGTGACTCCTGAGGAAGTGGACAAGGCTGTAGGTGCGATGAGTTCCTCTATTTGTTTGTTGGACCCGTGCCCCTCCTGGCTGGTTTCAGCCAGTAGGAAGGTGACATGAGGCTGGCTCCAGGCTTTAGTTAACGTGTCCTTGAGGGAGGGGTCCTTCCTGCAACCATTAAAGGAAGCGGTTGTAAGGCCCCTCCTCAAAAAGCCTTCCCTGGACCCAGCAGAATTAAAGAACTTTCGGCCAGTCTCCAACCTACCCTTTGTGGGAAAGGTTGTAGAGAAATTGGTGGCACTTCAGCTCCTGCGGTCATTGGATGAAAAGGATTATCTGGACCCTTTTCAGCCTGGCTTCAGGCCTAGCTATACCATGGAAACTGCCTTGGTCACACTGATGGATGATTTCTGGCGAGCCTAAGATGGGGGTCATTCCTCTATCTTGGTGCTACTTGACCTCTCAGCAGCTTTCGATACCATTGACCATGGTATCCTTCTGGGACAACTAAGGGAGTTGGGAGTGGGAGGCACTGTGTTGCGGAGGTTCTCCTCCTATCTCTCTGGTCGGTCACAGTAGGAGGACAGAGGTCGACCCCTAGGCCCCTCATTTGCGGGGTGCCTCAGGGCTCGGTCCTCTCTCCCCTCCTATTTAACATCTACAGAAACCATTGGGTGAAATCATCCAACGGCACAGGGTGGGATACTAGCAATATGCTGATGATACTCAGCTGTATATTTCCACCCCCATCAGTTCAGTGAGGCAGAGGATGTGATGTGCCGGTGCCTGGAGGCTGTGAGGGCCTGGATGGGAGACAAAAGACTCAGACTTGGATCAGGAGGCTCTCCTCACAGTCACTCATGTCCTTGTCACCTCGCGGTTGGATTATTGCAATGTGCTCTACATGGGGCTACCCTTGAAAAGTGTTCAGAGACTACAGTTGGTCCAGAATGCAGCCGCACGAGCTATTGTGGGTGCACCTAGATACACCCACATTACACCAATTCTCTGTGAGCTGCACTGGCTCCCTATAGGTTTCCGGATGCAATTCAAGGTATTAGTTATTATCTTTAAAACCCTACATGGCTCAAGGCCAGGTTATTTTCGAGACCGCCTTCTACTGCATAGCTTCCAAGGACCGCTAAGATCCCACAAAACTGGTCGTCTCTGGGCCCGTCACTTAAACAATGTCAGTTGGCGGGCTCGCGGGGGAGGGCCTTCTCTTTGGCTGCCCCAGCTCTCTGGAACCAATTACCTCCTGAGGTCCGGACCATCCCCACCCTATCGGCCTTCCGGAAAGCGGTGAAGACCTGGCTTTTCTGGCAGGCCTGGGGCCGTTGATCTTGCTACGGCGATCTTGTGAGACCTGGCCATGGAATGGAGTGTATGGCTTTTCTTTTAACAAAAAATTACGGGATATTGTTCACATTGGTTTTTTGCTGTAAGCCGCCCAGAGTCCCTAGGGGAGTTGGGCGGCATGGAAATGCGACTAATAAATAAATTTGTTCTGTGGCCCCATTTGTCTGCGGATGATGACTAGAACTAAGTCCCTGCTTGGTCCCAAGTAGATTCAAAAACGCTTTCCAGAACTTGACTGAATTGGACCCCTCTGTCTGAAATAATATGTTATGGGGCCCCATGCAAGCAGTAAATGTGGACCAAAAATAGTTTAGCCAAGGCTTTAGCCAAAGGGATCTTTTGGCATGGGATGAAATGAACCTGTTTTGAGAAAAGATCTGGGAAAACCCAGATCACTGTGTTTCCAGAACTCTCAGGCAAGGTCTCTCTCCAGCTCCTGTAGACCAGGATTTTTCCCCTGCCTACGTTTAGTGGCAGTGCAAATGGGACAACTTGCTACATAACTTTCTATGTCCTTTTTTTAATGAGGGCCACCAGAATTGCCATTTTAGTAAATGTAATGTTTTTACAAAACCAAAGTCACCGGCTAATTTGGAGTCGTGACAAGCTTGCATAGTTTTCAACCTTTCCGTAGCTGTGACATACACCTTATTTCCCACCCAAACTAATCCCTCTTTTATTATGCAAATATGTTTATTAGCCCTAAATCACTCATCTGTTTCTAAGGCTTTTTTGAAGTCTGTGGTGGTGGCATTGCCTAAGGCGGGGGGGTCATTCTTCACCTGAGAGCATGTGATGACCTTAACTGCTAATTGGGAGGTTGGAATTATGGACTTAATTACTTCCGCCTTGGCACTGTTATATTGCGTTAGTCTGGACAAGACATCTGCCAAAATGTTTTTTCCTCCCGGTAAATACTTCAAGGTGAAATTAAAGCATTGGAAATACTGTGCCCACCGGACTTGTTTTGGAAACATTTTCCGTGGGGTTTTGAGCGCTTCCAAATTCTTGTGGTCGGTCCATACTTGGAAAGATATTTTACTTCCCTCTAAGAAATGTCTCCAAGTTAGGAGTGTCCACCTAACTGCAAAAGCCTCCTTTTCCTAAATTGCCCATCTCTGTTCAGTTTCAGTTAACTTCCTAGAGGTATATGCCCATGGTTGTAATTTGCCTTCATTCTCTTGGAGTAAAACATCACTGATTGCCACATCACTGGCGTCAGCCTGGATTACAAATGGTTTCTCTGGGTCTGGGTGTTCAGCTGAAAATTGTTTTTTCAGTTTTTCAAATGCCACTTGGCAGTCCACAGTCCAATTCAGTGGTTGGCTAGGTTTTGGTTTATCTACCCCCTTGCTTTTTAACAGATTTGTAATCGGCAACGCTATTTGGGCAAAAGGGGGGATAAACTGCCTATAAAAGTTAGCGAACCCCAGGAAGCTCTGCAATTGTTTGTGAGTATAGAGGGTTTCCCACTTGAGGACTGCTCTGACTTTTGTGGGGTCCATTTCCACCCCCTGGTGAGAGATTCTGTACCCTAGGTAATCTATTTTATCTTGGTGAAAATCACATTTCGCAAACAATTTAGCTGCCCTTAATTTTTTCAAAACCCCCGCACCAATTTAACATGTTGCTTCTTAGTTTCGGTATAAATCAGTATATCATCAAGATTGCTAAAGTATTCAGTACCTTCATCGCCAGTGCTATATTGTAGGCTGAGACAGTTACGAGACGAGCGGGGTGCGAATTCAATATTTATTAACAGCAACTTAGCACAACAAACCTGACAGAACGGAGCAACAGCCCGGTAGATGACGGCTCTTTTATACCCTGAGCTGTCAACTAGCTACCCAATCAGAACGAGAGAAAAGTCCCGCGTTGCTTATAGCCACAACCAATCCACACACCGCGTTCTTGTTGTCAAGCCGCCGATGAATCACAACAAAGATAAACCAAAACTCCCTTATATAAGTGCTCATGCAGCACCTCGTTAATTAACTGCATGAAAACAGCGTGAGCCCCTTGGAGCCCGAATGGCAAAACCTTGAACTGAAAACATCCTAGTGGACAATTGAACAATTCCATTCGTCCCCTTCTTGGATCCTGATCCAGGAATAGGCCTTCCGCAAGTCTAGTTTAGAAAAAATTCTCCCCTTCGCCAGATGGGCCAGCATGTCCTTCATTAAGGGTAGGGGATAAAGATTTTCCTTGCAAATAGCATTTAAATTCCTACAATCCACACATAAACATAAGGAGCCGTCCTTCTCCCAGAACAGGATGGGGGCAGTCACCTTGCGTCTTGTCCATACTGAATCTAGCCTTAAGTCTCACTTTTCTTTCCATTACCGGAATTAACAGTTCTATAGTTATAAAGGGTTCGACAACCCCACTCACCAAAGGGTCTTCGTAGTTGCTCTCTGACTGGCTGGGTTCCTCCACCTGAGAGCGAGGTTTGGTTTCTTCCCTTCTCCCTTCCAGTGGGGATCTCTTCCAGGAGCAGTTTGCATGGTACTGGTTTCGAGCTTGGTCGATTTCCACTTCCTCAGCCAAGATACACCAGCTGTACAGGCGGACTGAGGCTCCAGGGGCAACGCAGGCGTTGTACAGGTCATCGTTTAAGCCATCTTTGAACCAACTCACGAGTATTTCCTCTGGTCAGTCTAGATCACGAAACTCTTCAATGTACTTGCTGACTGGATGGCATCCCTGTCTGATGTGCCTTATGCGCTGTCTAGCCTTGCGGTTGGCTGGGGGTCCTCAAATCTCCATCTCAGGGCTGTCATGAAATAGTTGAGGTTGCGGAGCTCCGGTGCATCTGCATTATGGAGGCTCACCATCCAACATGCAGCTGATCCTTCTAGAGCCAGGGTGACACCCTTGACTTAGGCACCTTCTGTAGGGAGATCCCTCCCATACTTCTGCATGTAGGTCAGTACATGTACAAGGAAAAATCCCAGTTGCTGGGGTTTTCTGTCGAATTTGATGCCAAGAGGAGGTGTTCTAAGGATGGAAGCCTCCTTTCGAGTCACAAGCCTTGTTTTGCATTGAAATGTCTCCTGGGCGGATCTTCCATGGTGGAAATGGGTTCATCAGTAGCCCCTGTGGTTTCAGCCAATGCCCCTGGGGTTGGGGATCCCTTTTCTTCATTGGTAGTCCCTTTTTGTACTCCTAACTGACCTGCAGAGCAAGCTTGGGCATCCTGGATCCGCATGCCATGGATGGCCTCCCTCATGAGGTTCATGGCTTCCCTCAGGAGTTGGTTGGGCCAGTCTGGGGCTCCTTCCAGTTCATCATTGTGGTAAAGGTCTCCCATCTCCTGCTTCCAACCAGGTCCTATGGGTGAGGGTGACATCTTTAGTGCTCCCCCAGCCTTCCATCTTCCCAACACCAATGGACTATCACGGCTTGGCAGCGGTGACTTGAGGCAATGTTTGTTTCGGATAAGCTTTTATTAACAATGTAAAAGTAACTAATGACGCTTATAAAGCGTCTTCCAAGGGAACACCCAGGAACCGGAAACACCTCATAGAGGCACATAGAAATAAAGATTAAAAGCAAACACAACCCCATAACATCTCCCCTTTTCTAATAACAGCAACCCTTTCTATAAATTGAGTCTATCGGGGGCATGAACATCTCCCACTTCTAGTAACGACTGGATCTCTCACGCCTGCCTGTCTCATGCAGGCCGGATCTCTTCGCTCTCTCACGCCGGCCGGATCTCTTCGCTCGCCATTTTCTGAGGCCTCGGATGCTTGGCTATCATCCGACACAGCAACTAGCTCAGGACTGTCCTCAATGTCCGACGGGCATTCATTATTATCCTTAAGTAGGTTTGGTTTAACAACTGAGTCTGACCCACCAACTAAATGTGAGGAGTCTGGTTGCTCAGCCACACGCAAGTCCACACGGTTCCGCCGATATCAGGTTCCTCCAACCTCCACCAAATAGGAGCGAGGTGCCTCTTGTTGTAAACAGGTACCCCTTTCCCAACGGCCAGTCCGATCTCCAGGCAGTGGTCTCATCCGAATTCGCTCTCCCACCCTTAGTTCTGGCAGGTCTCTTGCAGATCTATCATATTTGGCCTTCGCCACTTGCCTCTTCTGTCGTAGCCTTTCCGAGACCCCATGTATCACCACGAACTCAAGCAACTTATTTGCCACAGGTTAGGATGTCTTTAATCTCCGTGACATTAATCTTTGTGCTGGGCTACTGTCCATACCTTCAGTTGGCGTATTCCTCCAATGTAGAATAGCCTTCCATGGATCGCCACTTTCGCCAGATGCTTTCCTACATAAGTTCTTAGCAATCTTTACAGCTGATTCGGCTTTTCCATTCGCTTGCGGATGACGTGGCGATGAAGTAATATGATCAAACTCCCATTCAGCAGCAAATTTCTTGAATTGCAGACTTGCAAATTGAGGACCATTATCTGTAATAACTGTATTTGGTTGCCCGTAACGTGCAAACTGAGACTTACAACTCTTAATGGTGGTCTCAGCTGAAAGGTCTGGAAGGAGGTCAATCTCCCAAAAGTCAGAGTAGTGGTCCACTATTATCAAGTGCTCTTTCCCTGCAAATTAAACAAGTCCATACTAATGATCTGCCAAGGTCGGGATGGTATCTCATGTGACATCATAGTTTCTTTCTGTTGCCGATATGCATATTCATCACAGATGGTACAATTACTGACAAAATCCTCAATTTCGCCTCGCATATTCAGCCAGTACAATGTGTCACGGGCTTGTCTATAGCATGCCTCCCCACCAATATGGCTTGAATGGATGCGCGATAACATCTCCGGTCTCAATAACTTTGGCACTATAACTCTTGGACCCTTATACAAAATGCCATCTTATACAGCAATCTCATCTCTGAAGGACCAGTATTCCCTTACAGTCAGGGGAACTGCCTCTTTCACATCCGGCCACCCACTCAGCACGATATTCTTTAGTGTCTGTAGGGCTACATCAGCATCCGTATGTTGCCTCAACTGCTGTAACTGCTGATTCGTAACATTAAGATAATCTGCTTGGTTAATTTCAGCAAAACATGTTTGTTCCTGTCGCAGCCAACAAACCGTCTGGTATTCATGTTCTCCTCCCGTAGTTGTCTGATCTACTGTGGCTGTACTCAGAGTATCACTGATGTACATTTCATGTCCTGGCTTAAAAACGACATTCAAATTATAATGCTGTAAACTGAGCATCATGCTTTGCAAACGCTTAGGGGCACACAGAAGAGGCTTTTTGAATATAGTTATTAATGGTTTGTGATCAGTTTCAACTGTAATTATATCTCTACCATAGAGGTAACAATGGAAACGCTGGCACGCGAATACAATACTTCAACATTCTTTCTCAATCTGAGCATAGTTTAACTCTGCTGGCGAAAGCGCTCTGGACGCATATGCAACTGGCTGACCTTCTTGTAACAAGCAGCATCCCAGACTGTTCTTACTTGAGTCGCTTTGAATAGTAACCGTCTTTGTGACATCATAGTATTTTAATACTGGAACGGTAGTAACCAAGCGTTTTATCTCTTGCACTGCCTGGTCATGTTTAGGTAGCCAGTGCCAAACTGCGTCTTTATCCAACAGACGTCTCAATGGCTGACACACCTCAGATAAGTGTGGCAAGAATTTTGCTAGATATGTTACAAAGCCAATGAATCTCTGTACTGCTTTAGCATTAGTAGGCAGTGGCATATTCACAATAGCTCTGATCTTGTCTGGGTCCGCTTTTAACCCTTGTGATGTTAAAATATGTCCATGAAAGTGGACTTCTCGCACCTTAAACTGTAGCTTCTTTACGCTGAGCCTCAGCTTCACCTGCTTACACTGCTCCAATAGTGCCATTAATTTTCCATCGTGATCATGCTCCGCTTCATCATCAGTGTCGCCACACCCAACTACAAGAATATCATCCGCTATAGGCTCAATTCTGCTGAGGCCACTCAATATTTCATGCTGCTTCCTTTGATAAATTTCTGGTGCTACAGAGACACCAAAGGGCAGTTTAAGCCACCTCTTTCTGCCCCAAGGAGTCCAGAACATAGTCATATAACTGCTCTCTTCGTCCAGTTTGCACTGTAGGAAGGCATCCCTGGCATCAACAAGTGTAAAAACTCGTGCCTTAGGCAGCTTGTGCAAACATCCTCTAACGTTGGCATTGGGTAGTGCGATCGTTCCAAGGCCATATTCAAAAACTTAGGATCGATGCAAATTCGGATCTTTTCCAACTTCCTAATCACCACCATATTACTTATCCAGTCAGTTGGCTCGGCTACTGAAACAATATGTCCCTCTGCTTCATATTTATCCAACTGTGCTTTAACCTGTGGCTATAGGGACATTATGCGGGGCACTTTGTATTGGAGAGACAGCGGGGTCAAGTTGGAAATGAACCTCTCCAGGCACAGATGCAATAGGGCCCTCAAACACCTCCCTATAAACTTGGAGGACTTGGTGCTTTCTCAATGGCCTCCGCAAGGCTTTGGAGGAATAGGTGTCAACATTGTGTAACTCCCTCGGGATGGTAAATCGCATCAGTCCCAAGCGCTCACATGTTGAGCCTGACAGTAACGGCTTTTGATCTACATCCACTATTTCAAATTCCAATTTATGAGTAACCCCACGTATGTTACACTCTGTATAAAATAAGCCTAGTGACTCCATCAGTTCCCCCGAATATAACTTCAATGTGGCACTACTAGGCTGAAGGGATGTCTCAGGTGCCAATTTCCTTTTGTCCTTTAGGCTCATCACATCGCATGTTGCCCCCGAGTCCAACTGACAAGATTGAGTTATATCATTAAATTTAAGATTAACAAACCACTTTTTGCCCTTTGAATGTACTGCACCAATGCATTCTTTCGTATAAATTGAATCAGTGGTGAACAGCGATACATCCTCTAAATCCGACGTTTGCTCAACCATATGCAACTTCCTTGCTGCCAGACACACCCCAGCAAAATGGTTCAGTCTCCCACACACCCTACAGGTTTTACCATATGCTGGACACCGATCTTTCCCACGTGCATGCACATTGTCACAGTATTTACACGGTGTGTGGTTATCTGCTGACAAATTGAGAGGTTTCTGTTTAAACTGCTGTTGTTGCTGACGATTCCTCATGGTTGGCTGGTGCTTGTAAGCTACACAGTTGGTCTGTTTATCTCGCTCCAACGCCATCAGCCGTTTATCTGTAAGTTCAATAGTCCGACATATTTCTATGGCTAATTGCAAAGTTAAACCATGTTTTTATTTTTTATTTTATTTTTAGATTTCTATACCGCCCTTCTCCCTGGGGACTCAGGGCGGTGTACAGCCAAGTAAAAACACATAATATAAACAATTAAAAACCAATTAAAAAGAATATCTAAATTTGGCCCAGAATTTAAAAACACCCCACTTTAAAATCATTTAAAAGGCTTCGCTTAGGCCAGCCCTGCTTGTTGGAAGAAAAATGTTTTAAGGGCCCGGCGGAAGGCACAGAGGTCATGGATTTTTCTTATCTCAGGGGGAAGCTGATTCCAGAGGGTAGGAGCTCCCACAGAGAAGGCCCTCCCCCATGTTCTCTTAATAAACGGCAGCATGTACTTTCCTTGGCAACTCCCAAAACTATTTTGTCTCGGATGAGTTCGTCTCTCAGGGACCCATAGTCACAACTTGCTGCCTTTTCCTTTAAGCGTGTTACAAAGGCGTCTATCATCTCTCCTTCTTCCTGCGTGCAGCTGCCAAATATGTTTCATATATAACATTCTTATGCGGTCTGAAAAAAGCTTCCAAAGCGTCCAAAATAGCCTTAGTATCAGTCTTCTGTTCTTCTGTAAGAGTTAAACTATGCTTATAAATATGAAAACATTCTGCACCCATCAATCTTCTTAATGTGGCAGCTTGTACTGCTGCCGGCTTATCATCTAGGCCTGTCGCCAAAGAGTAATCTTCAAACTCTGCCCTAAAATTTTCCCAATTAGTGCTAGAGTCATCACTCACTTGCATGGGTTGCGGCAATGGTATGTTATCAGCCATGTTATCAACTATATTTCTTACTTCAAATGCTCAACTTTCAGAGCCAAACCACTTCTGACACCATGTTTCGGATAAGCTTTTATTAACAATGTAAAAGTAACTAATGACGCTTATAAAGCGTCTTCCAAGGGAATACCCAGGAACCAGAAACACCTCATAGAGGCACATAGAAATAAAGATTAAAAGCAAACACAACCCCATAACAATGTTTTCCTTGACCCAGACATTGAAGGCCTCAATTGAGATTTTGGGGGGTGGGATTCTCCCCCAGTCTTCAGGCTCTTCGTCACTGCCCTGGGCAGACATGGTGTGCATGGTCCCCACAGTAGGGTTGTTACTCTCCGGGTTGACCAGTTTGCAGTTCTTGCCTAATGTAAGGTCTTGCTTCTCCAATCTTCCCAAGAAAGCAGGACTCTTGAAATTGCAGTTGTTCCAAAAGGACCTTTTATTGAAAGGTTTGTGATAAACAAGAGATCTAGGCAAGAACTGAAACTTCTCACTTAAAACCAGTGAGCATGGTTAGCATTTAAAGCAATGCTAACCAAACCCCTCCCATACTACATCATTGCAGGGAAACAGAAACTTCATATAGAGTTTGTTTAACACAGTAATGCAGGAAACAGAAACAGAAACTTCATATACTCCATTCCTCCCCGCTTCCTCCCACCAAAATAGCAGCGTCCCTGTAGAAATATCTGGGACCTACCATTATGTATATTCTGGTAAAAGCCGTTCCTGAAATCCTATATAAGGCTTTTCTAATGAGGTTAATAAAAGCTAGTATGTTTGATAAGGCCTAAGAGACATTAAAGGAGATAGAAAATAAGTGTTAGAAACCATTATATGTTCTTCATTAAAAAAAAAACAAGACTAAACTTCATTTTTCAGAATTGTTTGGTTTGTTTGCAAATTTGTTTTAAAGTACAGTATTGCTACAACAGGGAGTAAGGCACTTGGTTTTAAGACTGCATAAAAAACTCAGAATGTCCATTCTAACTTTTAGCTAGGATTTTAATATGACAGTGTTATATTGTATATTTAATATTAAGGATCATTTAAATAATATGATAAACTAGTTCTTACTCTGCTCCACAATATATTTATTCTAATCCATCTAAGCAAGTAGATCTGATGTTAAAGAGGAGTTACTGTATTGACCAAATATAATTTTTTAATTCATTTTTGAACAGATTATCCTTTGGACTATGATATAAGAGAAGAAAAATCTTCAAAAAATCTACTTGGTTCTGCCACAAGTGAGTATACTAATATCTACTTTTCATCTTAAAATGTTAAAACATGGTTGCTTTTATCAGATCACAGTGCAGATTTGTTTTGATGCGTTTAGATTTCTTGCTGGGGGGGGCTGTTACTAGAATGTTTCTTGGTAAATAAGAAAGTTATTTTTATGCTTTTGTTATTTGGTTGTTTTAATCTTATTTATGAATGAGGGGTATGTAAATTATTCATAAAGAGGCAGTGATTAGAATGGCATAAACCCAGATAAATGAACTATTTGAGTAAGAGTCCAGAAAATTGATTCAGGATGCTGTACTTTGTGTATAGTAGACATTTTAATAGCTTTCCAGGTATTATCTACTTTAAAATTTATCTTTCATTAGGAACATGACCCCGTTCAGAACAGAATGAATCCTAAACTTTTTATTGTTCAGCAGTACTTTGGATTTATTTCAATTGTTTGATTCTTATCCAACCTATTAATGTAACTTAGATAATATTCTATATTATTGACAACTCTTAATGAACAATAGAAATTTTTGCTATCATCATATTGATGGCATTTCACTTTAGTATTCTGGATGATTACTTCATGAATATGTATATAAAATAGAGATAATTGGCAGAATTCTTTAAAAAATTGCAAACTAATAACTCAAGTACCAAACAATTTCTCCTTAGTTCTAAGTTGGATCTTTCTTTAATGATCTTCCACCCATTACTTCTTGTCCTGTCCTGTCCTCAGGTGCTTTAGAGAATGTTGACTTCTCTGCGACAGCTGGAAGACAACTCTTCCACCCTTAATCTTTCTCTTCAATAAGCTAGACATACCTAGTTCCCTTAACGCAGCAGCCCCCAACCTTTTGGGCATCAGGGACTGGTTCCATGGAGAGAGGTTTTTCTGCAGATCAGAGGGGGTGTGGTTCTCCCAGAGGATGCGGGGTGGGTCAGGAGTGGGATGATCCAGTTGGTCTGGCCAATCACTGAATCGAATTGCTTAGGCCACGCCTCCTCAGGCCTCCATTGCTTCCAGTTTATTCGACTCAGTGGTTCTGACCAGACGTATTACTGAGTATCTCACTTCTGACACATCTCAAATCAACTTTAAAATATATATATATATATATTTGCTCTCCTTCTGAACTGAGCGTGCTGGCCACTTCAAGCTTCGGCTGTAAACGCCAACGCCACAGCATACCACCTGTTTTTTTTCGGTGGGCGATTGCCCTTTGCGAGCGGGCCAGTTCAGCTTCAGCTGGAAACGCCGCCGCCACCGCTCCCTCAGCGTTTCCCTCATGCATGCAGGTCAGGCAGACACTCTGTCAACGCCGCCGCCGAGTCGCCGCTGTCACCGCCATCTCAGCGCTCATCAGCTGAGAGGCGGGAATACAGAGAACAAGCCGCTGCTGCCGTTGCCGCCTCAGCTTTTACTTACTGAGCGGCGAGAAGACGCATGCTGCTTCGGCGCTCCGGACGGGATCATTTCGGCTCGTCAGCAACACGGCCACCGCCGCCTCCTCAGCGCTCATCAGCTGAGAGGCGTTAAATAAAAGCGGCAACTATTTCTTTCGGCTTCTGGAGCGGCTCGCTTGAGCTCCACCACCCGTATCCGACAGCGAACCTCAGCTGAGAGGCGGGAGGACCGTGTTGGAGACGTCCTTCTCTGTTGCGCCTTTAAGGAACCGGTAAGGTTTACCGTTGGCGCGAAGGAAGCAAGCAGCTAATCCAGCCTTCACCACAGTCCTTTGGCCACCATTACGGTTTGCTACCTCTCTGGCCACCCGTATTATAATAATAATAAGAATAATAATAATAATAATAATAATAATAATAATAATAATAATATCAATAATAATATTTATCTTTATTATTGCTTGTGTGTGCAGATTCCTGAAACCATCCTAAACCTGCCATTACCATGGCAGACCAGTCATCTAACAAGGCTGAATCTGGCCGAAAGGCCACATCCAAATCCTCTTCTATAAAGAAATCGCATCATAAAGTTTCTGGCTACACCGAACTGGTGGAGCATTCCTCTGTTCGGGAGGACACCCTTGACCAGGAACCCAATGATGACATAGATTTATCAGTTGCCCTCTCCCCAGAGAGACAGGACAGACTCTCAACAGGTTCTGCGCATGCCACTGATAAACCACAAGGGGATCCTTTCGATTGCTCCATCAAGGCGCAAAAACCTCCCCAGGCTAATCCAACAGCTAAGTCATCCAAATCTGAACTAGAGGATCTTCCCGAATCTGTCAAGATACTAATTGCCAAAGCCATCTCTCATGGCATTCAAGCGGGCATTAGGGAGCATCGCTCTGCTTCATTAGTTTCAGAAAGCCTTCACTCACGGCGCTCTCGAGTTTCTCCTTCTGCTAGTCTGACGGGGTCACCCGACCATTCACCCACAAGGTCACGCGGCAGCGTTGACATTGCGTTGGAAGACGAACTGCAGAGAGATGCTGATCTTTCCAATGACGAAACCACCGGGCCAGATGTTCCAGCATTCACGGGTTTATTCCCACAGGGACTTTTCAAGTCTTTACTCCACAAAGCCAAAGCTACATCGGGCCTGTTGGACCCTGCTCCTGATTTGGCTGCTACGTCTACGACCGCTGGCCAGGGCATCTTTGCTGAACCTATCGCCGAACAGCTTTTCGTCCCTGCACCTAAACTCTTCACAGACGTCGTACGTAAACAATGGGCCAACCCACACCCAGCGGGTATGACCGCCGCAATTACAATATGGACCCCGTCTTGATGACCCTCTTACAGGTACCTGTAGTTGATGGCCCTGTGGCTGCCCTTTCTTCCTCCTCTCCCTATATCTCCGGAGATACTTCTGAAGGTCCTAAACCGGAAGATCGGAAGTTTGATTTATCTTTTAAGAAAGCCCACCAAGCCTCTGCTTGGGCCATTCAAGCCGCTACCGCGGCATCCTTCTTTTCCTGTTTGTCCTTATTATGGCTCCAGCAGCTGCAATCTAGATTGCCAGCACATGAGCTCAGAGTCCATCGAGACCTGAACAAAATAATTGCAGCCACCCAATTCACCTCCGATGCTACTCTTAATGCGGCCAAGTACGCCTCTCGGGCCATGGCATCGTCGGTGACATCACACCGCCTTTTATGGCTGCGACAATGGTCGGCCGACCTCAAAGCCAAATGGCGATTAGCTTCAACCCCATATTCGGGGTCTAAGCTTTTTGGCGATTCCCTTGAACCCTTGCTTGTGGAAGACAGGGATAGGAAAAAGGTTCTACCTTCTGTTACCAGGAGGGCCGATCGTCAAGCCACCCCCTATTACCATAGGCAGCCGGCTCGGAACTTCTCACATGAGGGTACCAGTCAGAGGCCACTTAATCAAGGGTCCTTTCGTCCCCAGGATAGGGGCTCCTTCCGGGACAAGCCCAGGTCGTTTGGACCTCCCAAGCGGTCCTTTCATGGAACAGGCGGACGCCAGTTCCGCCAACAAAAATGACTGTCCCCATTCAGTCCCCATAGGTGGCAGGCTGAGTCGCTTTATAGAACAATGGACCTACACCACGACCGACCAATGGGTTTTTCACACTATAGAATTTGGCCTCCCGTTAGAGTTCCTCTCCAGCCCACCGAACCACTTCATGCCATGCCCTGTCTCCAACTCCCATGGCAAGCGTCGGCTCATGGAGCTTGCCATCCAACATCTCCTCGATATCCGAACTGTGGAGGAAGCTCCTCGCGAACAGTGGAGACAGGGGTTCTACTCAACGCTTTTTGTGGTACCGAAACGCTCTGGGGGCTGAAGAGCGATTCTAAATCTAAAATCGCTGAATACCTACCTAGTGTACAGGAAATTCAAAATGTCCACACTGAAATCCATCCTGGAAGGCATAAGGCCAGGGGACTTTCTAGCCTCCATAGACCTATCAATCTGCATATACCCATATCGCCGGCTCACCGGCGATATCTACGATTCAGCTACGCGGGGCGACACCTCCAATATTGCGCCCTTCCATTCGGGCTAGCATCAGCCCCGCGCAGCTTCACCAAAATTTTGGCAGCCCTTGTGGCATACCTGAGATCTGTTCCAGTGAGGCTTCAGGCTTACCTGGACGATATATTGGTCCAGGCCCCTACCTTTCAGGAGGCACAGAACTCTTTACAACTGACGTTACGAGTATTGCAGGATCACGGATTCCTTGTCAACATGTCCAAAAGTCAGCTACTGCCCCAGACCCGTCTGAATCATCTTGGGGCAATCATAGATACCGAGGCGGGACAAGTTTTCCTCTCACGAGAGAAAGGACAATCTCAGATTGCTCATACAGACTCTGCTCCGGGAACCTACCGTGACCAAACTCGAGCTGTCATGTCTCCTGGGAAAACTAGCGTCATGCATAGACATAGTTCCTTGGGCACGGCTACATGCCCGCAGCCTGCAATGGCTACTACTGCCGCACCAACGTTCGAAGACCGCTGCTTCCCGGGTCAAGATCAGGGTTCCTCTGTCTGTCTGTCGGTCTTTGCATTGGTGGCTGTCCCGGGCTCTGGACAGAGGGTGCGTCTTCTACGAAGTTCAACCTCTCACCATGACAACAGATGCCAGTCTCCTCGGATGGGGAGCCCATCTGGGACCCTGGTAGCCCAGGGGCGCTGGTCACTGGCGGAGGTGCAGTCCAGTATCAACCTGCTGGAACGAAGGGTGATTCGCTTAGCCCTTCAGGCCTTCCAAACCTCAATTCAGGGGAATCATCTGCTGGTTCTTACCGACAACGTCGCAGCGAAAGCCCACGTAAACCGCCAGGGAGGAACGAGGTCCAAATCCCTGATGCAGGAAGCCCTCCTCGTGGGCCGATGGGCGGAGGCACATTTACTCTCCCTGAGGGCGGATCACATTGCGGGCAGGGACAATCTCCGAGCAGACTTTCTCAGCCGGAACACGGTGGACGCATCAGAGTGGCACCTCAAGCCCTACCTGTTTCGGGACATTTGTCTTCGCTACGGCCAACCTCAGGTGGACCTGTTCGCCTCTCCAGGGAACGCACAGCTTCTTTGTTACATCACTCGTTATCCATCACCGGGGGCGGAGAACACGAACGCGCTCCGCTGCCCCTGGCCTCGAGAACTTCTTTATGCGTTCCCCCCACTACCATTAATTCCACGGGTGATTCGCAGAGTCATAGCGGAGAAAGCAGACATCGTTCTCGTCGCCCCTTATTGGCCGAGAAGGCCTTGGTTCTCGGACCTAGTGGCTCTATCTGCAGCACGCCCCTGGCGGTTCCCTCCAGACCGGGTGTCACTCAACCAGGGAGCGGTCCACAACCCGGAGCCCCAGTGGCTCAATCTAACCGCCTGGTTCTTGAAGGGCTCCTCCTGAGGGAGGCGCACTACTCGCAGGATGTAATTCACATAATGCAGGCGGACAGGAAGCAGTCCACCATCAGACTCTACAACATCACATGGAAGGTATTTATTTCTTGGTGCTACACGCGCGAAATTAACCCATTGTCAGCTTCTGTTCCACAGGTGCTGGAGTTCCTCCACGATGGATACCGCAAGGGACTTGCACACAACACTCTCAGACGCCATGTTGCAGCCCTCACCACGGTGTTGTCACCTAGAGACGGCGTGCCTTTGTCACATCATTCTTCTGTTCGAAGGTTTTTACGTGGGGTCCGGAATCTTCGCCCTCCCATAGTCCACCGATACCCCACCTGGGACTTACCTCAAGTGTTGAGAGCTCTTACTGAACCCCCGTTCGAGCCTCTCCGTACTTCTACCCTTAGGTTCCTTACCTTAAAGGTTGCCTTTCTGATGGCGATAACATCGGCTCGCCGCATTTCGGAGTTAGCTGCTCTCTCCGTCAGGTCGGATTTATGTATAATTCATCCAGACAGAGTTATCCTCCATTTGGACCTGACCTTCGTGCCTAAAGTTAATTCCCGATTCCACCGTGAACAGGAGGTTATCCTTCCCAATTTTTGCCCCACACCTACCCACCCTCTGGAACATAAATGGCACACGCTCGACATCCGCAAAGCCATTAAGATCTATATCTCGCGGACCGCCCCTACCAGGCGCTCAGAATCCCTTTGCCTCTCGTTCCAACCTGCCTCATTAGGATCTAAAGTATCTTCAGCCACTATAGGTCGCTGGATCCGGGCCTGATTTGCCCGTGCTTACGAATCACGATCACTTCGTCCTCCGAGGCGACTCACTGCTCATTCCACTCGCAGTGCAGCTACCACCGCTGCTTGGGCCACGCAGGCCCCCCTCAACGATATTTGCCGGGCCGCTACCTGGACCACTCCCGTTCCTTTCATTAAACATTACCGTTTGGATGTATTCACATCTACGGAAGCATCTTTTGGTAGGAGGGTCCTCCAACAGGTTCACCTGGCCCCACGGCTTCCTACATCGCAGGACTCCCACCCGTAGGGCTGACGAGCTTGGGTATGTCCCACTCCTCTGGGAAAAGAGGCGTTGGTCTTACCGTGAACGCCCTTTCTCCGGAGGATGCGGGGTGGGTCAGCCCCTCCCTCCTGCGATTTTCTAGGTTCCTCTCTAACTTTAATGGAGCCTGTCTTGTAGATCTGCCTTCGTCGAACAAACTGGAAGCAGTGGAGGCCTGAGGAGGCGTGGCCTAAGCAATTCGACTCAGTGATTGGCCAGACCAACTGGATCATCCCACTCCTGACCGACCCCGCATCCTCCGGAGAAAGGGCGTTCACGGTAAGACCAACGCCTCTTTCATGTGCTGCCTGCATCCTGCAGATGGGGCTTCTCTTGTTTGTGTGGCCCAGTTTCTGGCCTGCCACAGACTGGTGCATATTCACAGACCAGGAGTTGTGGATCCCTGCCTTAACAGATTAGTCTCCAGAACTCTTATCTTTGTTGTTCTTCTCTGTACTCTTTCTAGAACATCAGCATCTTTTTTGTATTGTGGCAACCAGAACTGGATGCAGTACGCCAAGTATGGCCTCACTACAGCAGTATATAGTAGTACTAATTCTTCACGTAATCTTGATGCTATCCCTTTGTTGATGCAGCCTAGGTCTTCACTATTTTTTTTTTTGGCAGCTACAGCATGTTGCTGGCTCATACTTAAATGATAATTCACCAGGACACCTAGATCCCTCTCACAATTACTACTGTTGAACTAAGGACTGCCTATTCTATACCTGTACATTTGATTTTTCTGCCTAGGTGTAGGACCTTACTTTTTTCACCACTGAACTGCATCTTGTTGGATAGGGCCCAATGCTTAGTCTGTCAAAATAACAGAATGACAAAATAACAGAGTTGGAAGGGACCTTGGAGGTCTCTAGTCTAACCCCCTGCTCAAGCAGGAGACCATATACCATTTCAGACAAATGGCTGTCCAATCTCTTTTGGACTTCAGTGATTGAGCACCCACAATTTCTGAAAGAAAGCTGTTCCAGTGCTTTATTGTTGTCATTGACAGGAAATTTCTCTTTAGTTCTAGGTTGCTTCTCCCCTTATTTAGTTTCCAATCACTGCTTCTTGTCTTTTCTTCTGGTGCTTTGGAAAATAGATTGACCCCTCTCTTCATAGTGGCAGCCCCACAAAAATTAGCACTTAGACTTATATACCACTTCACACTATTTTACAGCCCTTTCTAAGTAGTTTACAGAGTCAACATATTGCCCCCAACAATCTGGGTCCTCGTTTTACTGACCTCGAAAGGATGGAAGGCTGAGTCAACCTTGAGCCAGTGAGATTCGAACTGCCAAATTGCTGGCAGCAGGCAGCCAGCAGAAGTGGCCTGCAGTACTGCATTCTAACCATTGTGCCACCATGGCTCAAGAAAGAGAGAGAGAGAGAGAGAGAGAGACAATTCCTCAACTGTTCTTCGTATGTTTTAGCCTCCAGGCCCCAGTCATCTTTGTTTCTCTTCTCTTTATTCTTTTCAAAGTCTCAACATCTTTTTTATATTGTGGTGATCTTATAAAGAAGTATCAACACTTCTTGTGATCTTGATTCTATCCCTCTGTTAATGCAGCCTAGGATAGCATTGGCTTTTTCGGCAGCTGCAGCACACTGCTGGTTCATATTTAAGTGATTGTCCACAAGGACTCCAATATCAGTCTTGCAGTTACTGCTATTGAGCCATGTTTCTAATCTGTAGCTGTACATTTGGGTTTTTTTGCAGAAGTATAAAACCTTACTTCTCTCACCATTGAATTTCATTTTGTTAGATAGGGCCCAGACTTGGTCGAGATGCTTCTGGATGTTGAGCCTATCTTCTGGGGTGTTGGCTATTCCTGCCAGCTTGGTGTCATCTGCAAATTTGATGAGTTCTCCTTCTATTCCCTCATCTAAATAGTTTTTGAAGATATTAAAGAGTACTGGGCCTAAGAGAGAACCTTGGGGTACCCCACTTCTCATGTAGGTGCAGTTCCATTAAGGACTATAAACTGATTGCAGTTTGTCAGCCAGTCAAATCCATCTGGTGCTAATGCTGTCTTGCCCACATTTTTCTAGGTTATCAAGAGATAGGTTATGCTCTACTTTGTCAAATGCTTTACTGAAATTCAAGTATAGTGTGTCCACGATATTTTTCTGATCTACCAGTTTTATCAAAGAATGAAATAAGTTTTGATTGGCATAATCTGTTTCTGACAAACCCATGTTGGCTTCTGGTTATAACTTTGCTTGCTTCTAGGTGTTCGCAGATCCGTTGCTTGATTACCTTTTCCAGTATCTTCCAGGTATTGATGTCAGGCTAATTGGTTGGTTTTCTTTGCTCCTGGCCACTATTACCAATTATTTCTGAATTCTATCTGCTTCTGAGTCTAATCCTTTTGAATCTTGACTCTTTATCTTCTAAAGTGGTGGCAATTCCTTCCAGCTTGGTGTCAACTGCAAATTTTATGAGTTCCCCTTCTATCCCTTGTTTAAATCATTTAAGATGTTGAAGAGTATTGGGCTAGGACAGTCTTGAGATATGCACCCCTCCATGTAGATCTGGCTCCATTGAGGACTATATTAGAAATTCAATTAGAAATTCATCTGGTGGTGATGCTGTCTAGTCCATATTGTCCTATCTTGCCAAGAAGTAGGTTGTGGTTTTGCTTTGTCAAATGTTGTACTGAAGTCAATGTCATAGCATTTCCCTGATCTACCAATTTAGTCACTTTGTCAAAGAAGGCAATAAGGATTGTAGGGCATGATTTGTTTTTTAAAACCTATTTGGATTCTAGTCATTGTTTTGTTCGTTTCTACGTGCTCGCAAATCTTCATTATCTGTTCCAGGTTTTTCTAAGGTATTAATGTCAGCAGATTGGTCTATGGCTTCCTGGATCCATATTTTTTTCTAATTTTTAGATTGAAATCACATCCAGCTGGCAGTTTCCTGATGCTCTAGGACAGCGGTTCCCAACCTGGGGGTCGCGACCCCTTTGGGGGTCGAACGGTCATTTCACAGGGGTCGCCAAAGCCCTCTCTCGCCCCCCCTCCCCACGCTTTCACTCACCCTCACCCTCTGCCTCTGTTGGATCGCCGGTCACCGGTCGCTTACCCCGCCCACTCCCAATCTATTGCTGCCTCCTGAGTCCCAGTTGATGGCTAGAGGGAAAAAAGCTGTTTAAATTCTTGCCACGGGGCTTCAAAGGGCCAGTGTTAAAAGAAAACAAATGAGAAGATCGGTGCCTGCAAAAATAGAAAAAACAGCCTCTTTCAGCTTCAGCATAGGTTAATTACCATAAGATTAATCCGCCTCCCGACTCTCAGCTGATTTGCTCTCAGCTGTTTTGCGTAAGCCCCTTTTTAATGACAAATTTTCTCTATATAATGACAAACATATCGGGGCCTGAGTGGCGCAGTAGACTAAGGCACTGATTAACATTCAGCTGCCTACAATTACTGCAAGTTCTAATCTCACCAGGCTCAAGCTTGACTCAGCCTTCCATCCTTTCTAAGGTAGGTGAAATGAGGACCCAGATTGTGGGGGCAATAAACTGACTTTGTATAAATATACAAAAGTATGAAGGCTATTGCTTAACGCATTGTAAGCCGCCCTGAGTCTCCAGAGAAGGGCAGCATATAAATCAAATTTTAAAAAATATATATCCTCCAAACATTCATGATAATAAATTGCACTGAAGGTCATTCAGCCCTTAATTACTTCATCTCCTTTTCTATCTTTCATAACAATTAATGCGTAAAAAAACTAATTAAATGAACTGAAAAAGCTTCTTGGATGAGAAGGGAAATGTCTTCAAAGAAAAACAAAGTCCAGTTGCCTCTTAAAAAAGCACTTTTGGATGTCCTAATTAAATAATTAATTCTTTATATTATGCAGTTTTTTAAAATAAAAATTTCCTCTCTGAGTACTATACAATGTGTATTTAGATTGTATCAGCAACAAGAATCAGTACTTCAAATCAGCTTTCAGATTTTGAATGGGTTTCATTCTGGATTTCAGCATGGGCAACAGTAGAAGATGTTTCATTTTCTTAATTCTAATCAATAGTAGTGAATTATTCAGAAAATGGTATATTGTTTCACATAAGATGTTAAGTTCTTGACTACACTCATTATTAATGAAAATTTTAATTTGAGTTTCATTTAGATAGATATAATTTACTGTTCAAAAAGTATATACCTAACAGAACAAATTTCAGTAAAAGTGATTTCCAACTTTAAAAATAAATGATGGGATATGTGTCTGATACTTTTCTAGATGCCATTTTAAATATGGTGAATATTGCTGCTAATATACTTGGAGCAAAAACTGAAGATGACACTGCAGAACAAGGTAGGCATATATAATGTCATCTAATTGATTTCTGGAATAAACTTTAAATGGCTTTTATTTTGTTTACATGAATTTTCTCTCAGCTTTGCATAATAATAAAATCTCTGCAATTATTTGTTTTAAACATCTGGTTTTTCTTCAACAGGCTATACAGAAAATAAACAAACAGCTTTTTAATTTAAAAAGTAATTTGAAATAATATTAAAGCAATAAGTAAGGTAAAAATATTAGGGAAATGTTTAGCAATCGGTTAACAAACCAATAATTTAACCACAGCAATTAAAATCACCTCAAAAAGAGGTGCAGCTATCCATGAACCAAAAACATTTACAAAAAGAAAGTTTTTTGATATATGTCAGTCCTGCTAGGTAGACCAGACCAGAAAACCAACTCCACAGGATGACTAGAACTACATTATAACAGAATTTTGCAAATCTGCTTGTGCTTTTAACATCCCAGTATTATTTGTCTGAGCCACTTTTGAATATTATCTTGCTTCTCAAGATGTAGTGTTTCAGCCCCCTTTGCCTAGGTAACAATTCTTGCATATTTTAGTTAAGATCACATCCCTCACTTTCTACAATCTCTCACATAAGATCCTGACCTGTGAGGAGGCAAAATGAGCTTTCTTTGAAAAATGTCTGTGGAATTGAGACGATTACTGATTATTTGTGTACCATCTAGATCCTCTGTAGTGAAAGAATGTGTAAATCTTACATCAATAAATATTGCATATTGAATAGTATACTAGTAAATTAAAAACAATTTCTTCTGTAATCATAATTCAATTCAATGGAATTTCATATAATTAAATCTGTATGTCTTTTCAATAGGTAACAAGAATGTTTCTGAAAACACAACTGTCACTTCCAGAGAAACACCCAAACTACCAGAGCCAACTACTGTTCCTTCTTTAGAGTAAGTAATGTGTGCTTTAAAGAGCCTTGATGGCACAGTGGTTAAAATGCAGTACTGCAGGCTACTTCTGCTGCCTGCCGGCTGCCTGCAATTTAGCAGTTTGAATCTCACCATGCTCAAGGTTGACAGCCTTCCATCCTTCCGAAGTGGATAAAATGAGGAGCCAGATTGCTGGGGGCAATACACTGACTTTGTAAACTGCTTAGAGAGGGCTGTAAAGCACTTTGAAGTGGTATATAAGTCTTAGTGCTAGTGCTAGATAGTTACCGTACTTTTCGGAGTATTAGACACACTTTTTCCCTCCTAAAAGAGGGTGGAAATGTTGGTGCATCTTATACACTGAATACAGCCACTTTTGGTCTCCCAAAACCCCGCCCCACGCGTCCTGTTTTTACCAAAAACAGGCCCGTTTTCCGCAAAAACAGGATGCCCAGAAAAACAGCCCCGTTTTTGGCCTCCCAACCCACCCACCCCACACATCACGTTTTTGCCCTCCCCAGCCCCCAGGAGCACTCTGCAGGCCTTCCAAACCTTCTGCACACCCCATTTTTGTGAAAAACGTGCCCATTTTTGGCCTCCCAACCCACCCTTCCACATATCGTGTTTTTGCCCTCCCCAACCCCCAGGAGCAGTCTGCAGGCCTCCCAAACCCTCTGCACGCCCCGATTTTGCGAAAACACAATTGTATGTGTGTTTTTACAAAAATGGGACACGCATATGGTTTGGGAGGCCTGCAGAGTGCTCCTGGGGGCTGGGGAGGGCAAACAATTTTTTTTCTTGTTTTCCTCTTCAAAATCTTGATGCATCTTATACTCCGGTGTGTCTTATAGTCCGAAAAATATGGTAGGCTATTCTGAATGTGGTTTGGAAAATTAAAACACTAAAGGAATATTAAACTTAGACTCTATTTGTTTATGCAAAGAGTTTTCTTTTCCTTCTGAAAATGTGAAAGAAAAACAGAAAAATGGAAATGGAGAATAGTTTTTTTTGTTTGCTTGTTTCTTTCCTTCTGAGAAATTCTTTTCACAAGTAAAAATGAAAAACTTAATTATGAAATACATTCTAGTATTTTCATTCTAACTTGTATGTAAAATGGTTCAGATATGAAAGGAGCTATGCTTAGAAATATATCAAATAAGAAATTCATGCACAAGTGAAAGAATATTAATTCCTGCAACCATCTTTTTACTGGATGTACTGAAGTGCATATTTATTCTATTAATTTTTCAACCTGTGTTTGTAGACTTGTTTCTCCAGAAACACCAGCGACTGAAAGTGAGATATTAGTTTTGGAAATAACAGGAGAGAGACCAATTGTTCAGCTTGTTCATGAATATGAAGAAGAAGTCAGTCAGTCCACAGTGACCCTGCTGCCAAGTGATGAACAAGAAGAGGAAATATCATGGCTTGAGCATGAAACACAGATCTATTGTTATGATCTGATTGCAGCCTGTTGCATTTCTCGTTTTTCAGAGTACATATTCAAGTGGTGTTCAGCAATAGTAGTTCCCCATCAACCTTACAGTAGAACTGATACCATTTTGGAAAAACGTAATTCTGTTACTGTTTCACAGATACAACTAATTCCAACCAAATCATTGCATATTTTGGTGCATGAGCATTCTTCAGAGAAACCAGATACCTTAATTGTAGACCTATCTGAAATGTCAGTAAGTGTTCTAAGCAGTGTGTTAAATGAGGCTACAGTTAATCAGACTGAAGTTACTTTTGAACTGGAGCCTAGTCATCCACAGACCGTATCACAATCCATCCTCTTAGATGTTACAACAGGAACCAGATCATCATCTATAGTAGAGGTGTCCTCTGAGCCTACAATATATGAAAATGTATCTGAAAGTCCAGAGATCTTTTCCCAAGAGGAAATTCTTGCTGAAGAAAATAAAGTTGTGGTATCTATTACAGAGAAACCTTCTACACCCAGTATTATAACTGTATTCAGGGTGTTGAACACAGAAGAAAAAACCTCAATGGAAACTACTTCAAAGCCAACAGAAATTGTACTACAGTCTGAATGTACAGTAGTTATAGAAAGCTATGGTGTCGAAACAAAAATTAGTTCTTCAGAAACTAAAAAGCAGGAGGTGTCACTTGTGAAGTCGCCATCTTTGGAAATAAAAGATGATGAGCAGACTATTGAGGAAACATTTCTTGCAATTTCAGTTTCTGGTGGGTTGCCAAAAACTGCCACAGACTTTTATGCTGAACTACAGAATTCCACAGATTTAGGCTACACAAATGGGAATCTTGTTCATGGATCAAATCAAAAAGAGTCTGTGTTTATGAGACTCAATAATCGCATTAAAGCCCTGGAAGTAAATATGTCTCTCAGTAGCCGCTACTTAGAAGAGCTAAGTCAGAGGTATGTACAGCAATGGAATTCTTACTGTCTGATTTTTTTTAAAGAAAATCTGAAATATATTTCTCATATATTTATATATATATATCTCATATATACTCATATATTAACTAAGCAGTTGGGATCAGTATTTTGTCATTAAGTGATGCAATATTAAAGCACAATGTCAGGTGATCACATTGCTATGCAACAGAAATCCAGGCAGTCCTAGTTGCCATCATAAGGTTTAAGGAAAGCAGAAGTGCCATATAGAGGGTGGAGGAGGCCTTGGGAGGCCCAGTGCAGCTGCATACAAGTTGAGGAGGGAGGTGCTGCAGAGTGGCCCAAGTTCAGCAAGAACAGGGAAAGGAGGGCACATTGCAGGGAACTAAAATAGGAAAGAAAATGGTACATGGGAGATGGCAAATGGGAGAAGAAAGGCACAGAGCATGCATTGTGCAAACAAAAGGGGAAGGAAGGTATGATATATGTGTGAGCGAAGGAGGGCAGAGTGCATGTATGTATGTGTGAAGGAGGATAAAGTGCATGCAAATGCAGAAAGGCTGTGTTTCCCTACTGGCTTCCTTCCTGGCTTTCTCATTAACTGCTTGTAAACCAGCTGGAAAAATCTCCAATAGAAATCACTTATCTATGGGATGCTGTAACCAATAAGTGCAAGCTGATTGCCAAGAGTCTAAATTTTGTTCATATGATTGTGGAAGTGCTGCAACAACTGGAATTTTGAGGGCCTGCAGAGCAGTTGAATAGTCGCTGAACAAATGGCCATTAAGTGAGGACTCTAATTATTAATGCATAGAGAAATAATTTTCTATCAAGTTTTGAATAAAAGAACAAGGAATGTCCATGATACTTGGGGAACTTAGTATTTTTTTAAAAATCATGTTAAATGTGCATGATGGTCTGAGAAATCAGGGAAGCGTAATTTTATTCTAATGGCCAAAATTTATTTTATGTATAATTGTAAAATCATCATGCAAAGCAACTTTGGGTACCATCCCAAAAATAATTTAAAAACAACAATCCTTTCCTTGGAAGAGAAGATGTGCTCATCAGTTGAGCAGTCTTACAATGTATTTTAAAAGGATTGGGGTTTTGTTTTGTTTTTCTAATTGTGCAGATATAATGATGACTAAATGAAAATGGGAAGAGATGAGAAATGATGCTAAGATTTTATTTTACTTTGTAGGTATCGAAAGCAAATGGAAGAAATGCAGAAAGCTTTTAATAAGACAATAATAAAACTTCAGAATACTTCATGCATAGCAGAACAGCAGGTGTGCACAAACCTATTTTTTATTATCTATTACTTAACTGTAACTAATCTGTAACTATTATCTGTTTTGAAATTCAAGAAACAAATTTATTTTACAAGTAGTCCTCGAGTTACGATGGGAGTTGGAGCTAGGTTTACTGTCACTAAGCAATGCTTTTGCTTAGTGTAAAGCATGGTGTAATGTGACTGAATTGCTTAGCAGTGGCAATCCTGACACTCTGGATGTCCCAGGGATCTATAGCAGGCTTCTCAAAGAAAAAGTGAGAGAAGTGATTTACTGGAGTAATTTGTGACCTCCATTGACTTGCTTGTGGGAAGCTGGCAGGGAAACTGATAAATGGTAATCACAGGACCACAAGGATGCTGCAATAGCCAGAACTCTGAGAACTGATCATAAGTAAATGTTTTCAGCACTGCTGTAACTTTGAACATCAACAAATGGATTTAAAATGAGTACCTATAAAAAAGGCAATTTTTGCAATATCAAGAGTAGTTAACAGTTCTTTATTATTGCTTAAGGGATTTCTTATTAATAAAAAATTAAGACTGCACTTTTATTTATCTACTATATTAGCATGACTAAATTTAGTTTTAGGGGAAACTAGATAAACCATGACCTGTTCGGTCATCCTTTCAGAGATATTTCTTTACCAGTTTCCTCAAAGCCTTCAATAGTGATAGAACTTCTAATATAGTGCCTTCACTGGACAAGTTGGAATATATTCAGAGATGTATCTGCCTTGAAAATAGACCATGTTGCACAGTCAAACATCAACACAGGAATTGTTTTATGACATTTAGTATTGTATCATAATTATCCCAGGACCAGAGTGAGCATTCCAAAGGGCAAAGGAGTTAGGACACAAGCAGGTTTGAAACTGATTAATCTTTTCAATATCAAGCCAGAAAGGACAGTTGTGGTCACTGATTTCCCACATGGTGTTGCCAGTTCCCATTGTGGTTGCTAAATAAGGACTATATTATCCAATTTCAGCAATACTTCATTTCTATATAGTAAATACTTTTAAGATTAAGAAAAGGAAATCTTTTTTTTTTACTATTTATCTAGGATTTGAAACAGACAGAGGCCATACAGCTTCTACAGGCTCAACTAATAAATATGACACTCATTGTTTCCAATCTGTCATCAACAGTAGCTGAACTAAAAAGAAAGGTAACATCTGAATAACATGAAAGAAACATGTTTTAAAATTTAGGTATCAATATTTATATTTTGAACATTGTTTTTTTAAAACATGAAATACTACGAATGGGTGTTTAGTTTAATAGAAGATAGTGTTTAATTAGAGTTCATTCATATGGCTTCTCTGTCACAATATAATTGATCTTGAAAATGCTAAGCTGAAATGCATTGTACATTCCATAACATACTTTCATGTGAAAAAGTTGTTTACAATTGTTAGTCATTTGAAGATATGCTTATGTGTTGCCAACTAGTTTGGACAAAATACTTTAAAGTATTTTGAATATGTTTTCTATAGGATAATAAGCTCCTTGTAATAGGAAGAATTAAAAGATAACCAATTACAAAGTCCTAGGACTTTGGTGGACCCTACCAAGCTGCTTTCCCATCCTGGTCTTACTGATGTACTCAGCGGCGGAGCTATGTGCCCTGCGAGACTCCCCCCTCTAGCAGATTTGGCCCTCCACTCTATCGAGGGCCTACCTTGATGATGGATTTTGGAACTCCAAGAGGTGGCATAGTGCGAGAAGGGGGTTGAGGGGTTTCATACTTAAATTTTTAGGTAAACTTTTAAGGGGTACCAGGGAGGGGGAGGGTCGGATTTTAATTCGGACTGTGGGTATGGGGGATGACCCACTAAAGGGAAGGTTGGGTCTAGCTGTAAAGCGCGGCATAGGGGTTGGGGGGTCCGGGGTTGAGGGGAGGGTTGGAGCTTATCCAGATAGTGTTTTTAACTTCAACATCATGAGTGGGAGGGGCAGATATGGCAGGAGCAGGGGGCCACATTGAGTTAGGGGAGCACGCGCTTGCTGTTTATGAGCGGTGGCGCGCTCCGGCCCCCAAGGCTCCACTCGTTTTCCAGGTAGCACAGACCCTCAGGGCCCGGGCCTTCGGCTGATGTTGTGCAACGCCAGGTCTGTGGTAAATAAAGCCCCCCTCATTTGCGATCTTGTTCAGGAGGGGGGAGCAGACCTGGCAGGTATTACAGAGACCTGGTTGAACCAAGGGGGGGGGGTTCCCCTCGTTGAAATGTGCCCACCAGGTTTCTGCACATTTCATCAGCCGAGGCCACAGGGGAGGGGACGGGGGGTAGCAGTTATTATCAAAGAAGGTCTTAGACTGAGAGAGGCCACTGTTCCTCAGACGGCCGGTTGTGAGTCCCTCCTTGTGAAGTGGGGCCATGGGGTACAGATGGGTTTGCTGATCACATACCTGGCTCCCTGCCACGTGGCAGAAGCCCTGTCCGAGCTACTCAACATCATCGCCGCGGTGGTGGTTGAAACCCCTAGACTTATGGTCATGGGGGATTTCAACCTGTCGTCTGCAGGTGAGGCGTCTGAAGTGGCTCGGGAGTTCATGGCTTCCATGAGAGCTATGGACCTGACCCAACTAATTCATGGTCCTACCCACAGGGGGGGAAACACGCTGGACCTAGTTTTCGTCTCTGAACAGTGGTTGAGTGACCTTGAAATAGGGGATATAGTCACTGAACCCTTGTCATGGTCGGATCACTCCCTCCTCCGTCTTGACCTTCGAACCGTTACACCTCTCCGCAGGGAGGCGGAGCCAGTAAGATGGTTCCGCCCCAGGCACCTGATGGAACCCGAGAGGTTCCAGGTGGAGCTTGGGCCATTCCCTGAGGCTTTGGCTCACACCTCGACTGGAGACCTAGTGGGCCGCTGGAGCTCTGGATCGGGTCGTGCCTTTGCGGCCTCTGACCCGGTGCCGATCTCACCTGGCTCCCTGGTTTACCGAGGAGCTAAGGGAGATGAAGCGCCGGAAAAGATGCCTAGGGAGTAGTTGGAGGGCCAGTCTTTCTGAATCTGACCAGACACTGGTAAGATCTCACATTAAGAATTATCTAGTGGCAATAAAAGCAGCAAAATGTAACTATTTTGCTGCTCTTATTGCGTCATCAGATAACCGCCCGGCCGCCCTGTTTAGGATGACCCGCTCCCTGCTCCACCGGGGAGTGCGGGAAGACCCCTTGGAGGGTAGAGCCGAAGATTTTGTACAGTATCTGCATGACAAAATCACTCAGATTCGGGAAAACCTGGACTCCGACTGGGTGGTCTCAGGGGGAATGACTGGGGCAGGTCTTGTGAATATTATCTGGGACGAGTTTGATCCTGTGGCTCCTGATGATGTGGGCAGGATTCTGGGTGGACTGAATGCGACCACATGTTTGTTGGACCCGTGTCCCACCTGGTTAGTGCTGGCTTCTTGGGAGGTGACGCAAGGCTGGCTCCAGGGGATTTTAAATGCTTCGCTGAGTGAGGGTGTGTTCCCCGCTGCCTTGAAAGAGGCGGTGGTGAGGCCACTCCTCAAGAAGCATTCCCTGGACCCAGCAGTGTTATCTAATTATCGTCCCATCTCCAACCTTCGCTTTGTGGCGAAGGTTGTCAAGAGTGTGGTTGCGCAGCAGCTACCCCAGTACCTGGATGAAACAGTATGGATTCATTCCAGTCGGGTTTCAGGCCTGGGTACAGCATAGAAACGGCATTGGTCGCGTTGGTTGATGATCTCTGGAGGGCTCGGGACAGAGGTTGCTCCTCTGTCCTGGTATTATTAGATCTCTCAGCGGCTTTTGATACCATCGACCATGGTATCATGCTGTACCGGTTGGAAGAGTTAGGGGTGGGAGGCACCGTGTTGCAGTGGTTCTCCTTTCTCTCCGACCGGTGGCAGTCTGTGTTGGCAGGAGGGCAGAGGTCGACCCCGAGGCGCCTCATTTGTGGGGTACCACAGGGTTCGGTCCTCTCGTCCCTTCTGTTCAACATTTATGTAAAGCCACTGGGTGAGATCATCCGTGGTTTCGGGGTGAAGTATCATCAGTATGCTGATGATACTCAGTTGTACATCTCCACCCCGGACCACCCCAACGATGCCCTTGAAGTGATGTCCCGGTGCCTGGAGGCCGTACGGATCTGGATGGGGAGTAACAGGCTCAGACTCAACCCATCCAAGACCAAGTGGCTGTGGTTTCCGACGTCCCGATATAGTCAGTTGGTGCCATCACTGACTATTGGGGGCGAATCATTGGCCCCTACAGAGAGGGCTCGCAACTTGGCGTCCTCCTGGATTCACGGCTGTCTTTAGAAGAGCACCTGATAGCCGTGACCAGGGGGATTTTTTATCAGGTTCGCCTGATCCGCCAGTTGCATCCCTTTCTAGATCGGGACTCTTTACACACGGTCACTCACGCCTTCGTCACTTCCCGCCTGGATTACTGTAATGCTCTCTACATAGGGCTCCCCTTGAAGAGCACCCAGAGGCTCCAGCTGGCGCAGAGTGCAGCCGCGCGGGTGGTTACGGGAGCGACACGGCGTTCTCGTGTGACACCTCTCCTGCGCGAGCTGCACTGGCTCCCGGTGGTCTTCCGGGTGCGCTTCAAGGTTTTGGTTACTACCTTTAGAGCGCTCCATGGCTTAGGACCTGGCTATTTACGAGACCGCCTACTGCCACCAGTGGCCTCCCACCGGCCGGTACACTCTCATAGAGAGGGCCTCCTCCGGGTGCCGTCGGCCAAACAATGTTGACTGGCGGCCCCCAGGGGGAGAGCCTTCTCTGTGGGAGCACCTATTATCTGGAATGAGCTCCTCCCGGAGATTCAGAGGATCGCGGACCTACGCACCTTCCGCCACGCTCTTAAGACCCTTTTATTTCACCAGGTAGGCCTGGCCTGATTCTTCTTTTTTAAAAATGTTATAAATTTTAATTTGTTTTAAATTATTGGGGTTTTAATATTTTTACGGCCAAATTTATTTAATTGGATTTTAATTGGGTTTTAAATGTTATACTTGTATGTTTTATTTATGGCTGTTCACCGCCCTGAGTCCTTCGGGAGGAGGACGGTATACAAATTAAATAAACTGAAACTGAAACAAATTTGTGGCAGGCTTCCTACTGCCATATCTGTACATATTATGTAAGCTAACATAATTGGGTCCAATTATGGACTAGAGCTGTTCCTATTAATAACATAAGGCTATACTATGATGACTGCATACAAGCAAATAATCAATTCTTTCATTTTTCATTTCATTTTTTCAGTAGTTTTTAAGAGAATTGTAGAAATTTGTATCATGGGATAGGCTTGCATGAGGGAGATTCCATAAAGAGTTGAATGTATTTCATTCCAATCAGTTAGGTCATGTTATTGAATGCTGTCCATTGTAGCTGTTATTCTGTTGGACTTAAAGGGATACCTATGGGACAGGAAAAGGCTTGGATCTGTGGAGCAGGGTAAGCAGCTGTATTGAGGAGCAACTGCTCTAAGTAACAACAGAATAGAGAATTATAGCTACATTATATAGAATGAGACATTTTCATTTCTATGCCTTATCAATTTTTTTGCAGTCCTTACCCGTGATGGCGAACCTATGGCACGTGTGCCACAGGTTGCACACAGAACCGTATCTGTAGGCATGCGAGCATAGCCTTAGCTCAGCTCCAGTGCCCATGCGTGCACCAGCCAGCTGGTTTTTAGGCCTTCCAGAACCACTGGAAGTCAAAAAACAGATGTTTCCAGCCTCCAGAGGGCCTCCGGGGGGCTGGGGGGAAGGCTGTTTTCACCCTTCCCAGGCTCCAAGAAAGCCTCTGGAGCCTGGGGAGAGTGAAAAACGGGCCTATCAGGTCTACCTGTAACCTTTTTGCCATCATGTGCCAAAAGTGAGGGGAGCATGGGAGGTTGCGCATGCATGCACGGGGGGACATTGAATTATGGGTGTGGGCACATGTGCATACGACACACACACCCTGCAACCTCCCTGCTTTTGGCACGTGACGACAAAAAGGTTAGCCATCTCTAGTCTATACACTCAATTATCATAGCTTAAAATGACCCTTGCCACTTAGTTAGCTGCTAGATTGTTCTATTTCAAGCACAAAATATTTGGCACAAATGGCATGCTTTTTTCATCAATTTGATGGTTGATCAGTATTTATGAATAACATAGCTGCTATAAGTGAACATGATCAGGTAGAAAATGTTATTTCGCAGAGAGGCTAAGAGAAAATAATTGTCTAAGATCTGAAAATGCATCAGAGAAGGAAATTTGAGCCCTAAAATACAAACTTTCTTCTCGGCACTTATACATTTAGTCTCACTATCTCTGTTTGTTAAGAGTCTGCCAGATCCATTTCAGCCATCTCAGGATTACCCACATGCAAGTTCAGAAATGCACATACACAAACTCTTTACCCACTCAAAAAATAGGTTGCTCCATAGGCTTTTCTAATCTTACCTATATTCTGTGCAGTCCTTCCAACCCTAGCTCCAAATTCCTCCTCTATGCAATATTACCTCTCCTTTATTCCATCCCCAAACCCCACATTTCCTGTTCCAGCCACATGGGAACCATTCCAGAGAAGAACTAGCATCTTTTTGTTCACCTTTCAGAGAATGTATCTGGGAAATAAAAATTGCAAATAGCTACTCTGAACATTCCTGGCAGCCTGGGAAAGAAATTAAACATCAAAACAAAATTAAATTACTAGAAGCCAACATGTGTTTGTCAAAAATAATCATGCCCGACAGACCTTATTGCATTCTTTGACAAATGACTAAATTAGTGGACAAGCGAAATGCTGTAGACATGCAGGTAGTCCTGGACTTATGACCACAATTGAGCCCAAAATTTTTGTTGCTAAGCAAGGCAGTTAACTGAGTTTTGCCTATATTACAATCTTTTTTCCACAGCTTTTTTGTAGAAGTGGGTTGGGAAGATTACAAATGGTGATTATATGACCCTGGAACAGTGCAACTGTCATAAATACATGCCAATTTCCAAGCAGCAGAAATCTGACCACATGACCATGGGGATACTGCAGCAGTTGTAATGTGAAAATCAGTAATAAATCATTTTTTTTCAATGCCATTATAGTCACTAAATGGTTGTAAGTTGAGGACTACCTGTAAACAATAAAATAATGCTCAAAACTAATTATAACCAGACAATACACTGTTTATATAGACATTGAAACTGTTGCTCTTTATGTAGCAAAAATTTTAAAAATTATTTTTAAAAAACAGTATAATAGCAATAGCACTTAGACTTATATACCACTTCACAGTGCTTTACAGCCCTCTCTAAGTAGTTTAGTCAGCATATTGCCACCAACAATCTGAGTCCTCATTTTATCGACCTCAGAAGGATAGAAGACTGCGTTAACCTTGATCCAGTGAGAATCAAACTGCAGAAATAACCTGCAATACTGCATTTTAACCACTGCACCACCACAGCTCAAAAGAACAAGCAATAAAAGACAGCAAAATGGAAAAGAGGAAAAACAAACATACACCATTGAAAGAAGCATTCAAATACTCTTGCCAAATACCCATCTGTTTCAAGAATCTTAGAAACACCATCAGGGTGGGCCTACCTGAATCTTGGTGGGGTGAACCTTATTCCAAAGAGCAAGTGCTGTGACAGTGAAGGTGTACTTTTAGGAACCGACAGTTTTAGTTAATCAAAGGAACCCAGAATGTGCCAACCCTGCCAGACTGAATCAGTGAGGAAGATGTGGGATTGACAGCATCACCACCAAATGGATTCCTAACTGAATGACTAATCGCACTCATTATGTAGTCCTCAATAGAACTACATCTGCAGGAAGGGAAGCATGCAGTGGGATACCACAAGATTCTGCTTTATGTCCAGTACTCTTCAATATCTTAACAAATGATTTAGATGAAGGGATAGAAGGGGAATTCATCAAATTTGCAGAAAACACCAAATTGAGGGGAGTAACCAAGACTTTAGAAAATAGGCTCAAGATCCAGAAGTACTTGAATACTAGGCCCGATCCAACAAAATGCAGTTCAATGGTGAGAAAAGGTTTTACACTTTGGGGGGAAAAAAAGGCACAGATATAGACCAGAGGTCCACAACCTGTGGGCCACTACCCACTAGTGGATCATGAGGGGTTTGCACCTGGGCCACCAAAACAGCCAGCAAGCATGCATCTGCACATGCACATCCTCACTTGTGTGAGCAGTGGGCAAGTGCGTGCGTGCTCCGTTTGCATGAGCAGCAGTTGTGGATGCATGCATGCTTGAGCAAATGGAGCTGCACACATGCACATGCTTACCAGCTGCTCGCACGGAACCATCCCAACTCCCCCCTGCTGGTCCGCAAAGCTGGAAACACTGGGGAACTCTGGAATAGATGGTACTTGGCTCAACAGCAGTTGAGCAGTGAGAAGGATCTAGGTGTCCTAGTGGACCATCACTTAGGTATGAGCCAACAACGTGCTGCATTTGCCAAAAAAGCCAATGTAGTCCTAGGCTGCATCAACAAAGCGATAATATCAAGATCACATGAAGTGTTAAAACCGCTTTATACTTTTTTTGTGACACCACACTTGGAATACTGCATCCGGTTTTGATCATCGCAGTACAAATATGATGTTGAGACGAAGTGCAGAGAAGAGTAATCATGATTAGGCATGGAGACTAAAACATAAGATGAACCGTTGCAGGAGCTGGGTTATGTCTAGTCTAAGAAAGAGAAGGACTGGGCTGGTGACATGATAGCAATCTTCCAATATTTGAGGGAGTGTCGCAGAGAAGAGGGAGTCAAACTTTTCTCCAAAGTCCCTGAGGGCAGGACAACAAGTAACAGAGGAAAACTTATCAAGTTACAACCTACAACTAAGGAGAAATTTCTTGTCAGTGAGAACAATTAATCAGTGGAACGGCTTGCCTCCAGAAGTTGTGGCTACTCCTTTACTAGAGGTTTTTAAGAAGAGACTGGGTAGTCATTTGTCCAGAATGGTATAGAGTCTCCTACTTTGGCAGGAGTTTGGACTAGAAGACCTTCAAGGTCCCTTTCAAGTCTATTATTCTGTTATTAAAGTAAATAACAGGTAGAAGGACAATTGAGGATATATTTGGAAAATATTTGGGGATTGTAGAGATTTCATTACTTAGCTATAGGTAAAACTTAATATAATGCAGCATAGATACTCATTTACATACAGTGGGGCAAAGAAGTATTTAGTCAGCCACCAATTGTGCAAGTTCTCCCACTTAAAAAGATGAGAGAGGCCTGTAATTGTCATCATAAGTAGACCTCAACTATGAGAGACAAAATGAGAAAACAAATCCAGACAATCACATTGTCTGATTTGGAAAGAATTTATTTGCAAATTATGGTGGAAAATAAGTATTTGGTCACCTACAAACAAGATTTCTGGCTCTCACAGATCTGTAACTTCTTCTTTAAGAGGCTCCTTTGTCCTCCACTCATTACCTGTACTAATGGCACCTGTTTGAACTTGTTATCAGTATAAAAGACACCTGTCCACAACCTCAAACAGTCACACTCCAAACTCCACTATGGTGAAGACCAAAGAGCTGTCGAAGGACACCAGAAACAAAATTGTAGACCTGCACCAGGCTGGGAAGACTGAATCTGCAATAGGCAAGCAGCTTGGTGTGAAGAAATCAACTGTAGGAGCAATAATTAGAAAATGGAAGACATACAAGACCACTGATAATCTCCCTCGATCTGGGGCTCCACACAAGATCTCACCCCGTAGGGTCAAAATGATCACAAGAACGGTGAGCAAAAATCCCAGAACCACACAGGGGGACATGCAGAGAGCTGGGACCAATGTAACAAAGGCTACCATCAGTAACACACTACGCCACCAGGGACTCAGATCCTGCAGTGCCAGACATGTCCCCCTGCTTAAGCCACTACATGTCCAGGCCCGTCTGAAGTTTGCTAGAGAGCATTTGGATGATCCAGAAGATGGGAGAATGTCATATGGTCAGATGAAACCAAAGTAGAACTGTTTGGTAGAAACACAACTCGTCGTGTTTGGAGGAGAGAGAATGCTGAGTTGCATCCAAAGAACACCATGCCTACTGTGAAGCATGGGGGTGGCAACATCATGCTTTGGGGCTGTTTCTCTGCAAAGGGACCAGGACGACTGATCCGTGTACAGGAAAGAATGAATGGAGCCATGTATTGTGAGATTTTGAGTGCAAACCTCCTTCCATCAGCAAGGGCATTGAAGATGAAACGTGGCTGGGTCTTTGAACATGACAATGATCCCAAACACGCTGCCTGGGCAACGAAGGAGTGGCTTCGTAAGAAGCATTTCAAGGTCCTGGAGTGGCTTAGCCAGTCTCCAGATCTCAACCCCATAGAAAAACTTTGGAGGGAGTTGAAAGTCCGTGTTGCCCAGTGACAGCCCCAAAACATCACTGCTCCAGAGGAGATCTGCATGGAGGAATGGGCCAACATACCAGCAATAGTTGTGTGCCAACCTTGTGAAGATTTACAGAAAACGTTTGGCCTCTGTCATTGCCAACAAAGGATATATAACAAAGTATTGAGATTAACTTTTGATATTGACCAAATACTTATTTTCCACCATAATTTGCAAATAAATTCTTTCCAAATCAGACAATGTGATTGTCTGGATTTGTTTTCTCATTTTGTCTCTCATAGTTGAGGTCTACCTATGATGACAATTACAGGCCTCTCTCATCTTTTTAAGTGAGAAACTTGCACAATTGGTGGCTGACTAAATACTTTTTTGCCCCACTGTATGTAGTGGCGAATATCTGTAGCTCGGGTGTAGGATGAGGGTGAAGGTTCGTTCTGCGAGTTTGTGGGTTGGTTTCCGAACATTTCGTTACCAGGCTAAGTAACATCTTCAGTGGAGTTTAGGGGATGTTACCATCCACAAGCTTGCAAAACGAACCTTCACCCTCACATATATGTAGTTGCTTCCATATTTAACCATGATTATACAGTCTATACAATTTCTTTTTCAGGTTTCAGATCACCAGAGTTACCTTGTTATTTCTTTGATATTCTGTGCCATCCTAGTCTTTATGCTTTTTCTGCAACGTTGCAAATATAAACCAGAATTGAATAATGATTACTTCTCAAAGATTCTCAAAAGTAATCACTATCCTAGTCCTAAAAGGTAACTTATTTCTCAGGTTTGTATGTGTAGTTACTTATTATCTTAGTCTAGGAAAACTAAGAACAACTACGTACTAAGACATACTTATGACTAAATTTATAAAATGCTTATATAAATGCTTTTTATTATATAAATGTGTAGAATGTAAGATGTGTTGAGGTGTGAAATTTATGAATGAATGGTATGTGAAATTATCAAATTTGTGAATGAACGTTATGTGAAAAAGTGAAATTATCAAATGGCTTTTGAGAGAACCTTACCACTAAGGTTAACTTGTAAATAGGTCATGAAAAATAGCTTAAGAGCAGTTCCCATCCTTCTAGCAGGAAATAAAATAAATAAGCTATTTCAGTATTTATCTTCATTTAGCATACTTGAAACAGCAAACATAAAAAAGAAAGCCACATCCAATTGCAGAATGTTATTACCCCCTCTCTTAAGTGCCCTAACTACCAAGATAGCTACCAGAAAGTTGCCTCTTCCTTGTAAAGGCAGGAGATGATGGCTCCATTTAGAAGCCACTCAGCAAGAACTAATATATATGCAGTTCAAGCATTTGCTCATTTTAGTTCTAATTTCTCATTTTGCTCTAAGTTCACAATGCACATCATACTTTACTTCATGAGTTCTGTAAAATAAATAGAATGTAGAGTACACAATGGTATAAAGTTTCTTATTTTTTGTACAGGTAGTCCTCAAGTTACAAATGTAATGGAGCCTGCCCATTACATTCATAACTCAAGGATTCTTAGTAGTGAATCACGTAACTTGACCAGGATCACTCCCTGCTTTCGCCCATGTATTTGCTAATCAAATGTGTGGGTCATTAAATGAGATATCTCAGGGTGGGGAAGGCCATGGGGGGGTCTAGTGATGTAACAGGCCATCTGCTTAAGACCACCCAAGGCCGCCTCCGACCTACTGAGATACCTCATGCTCCCCACAATTGCTTCCTTCCCCCCTTCTGCCACATCGGGTCTCCACAGGCACGCAGGCCTGTGGAGATTGACTTACCTTGTGAAGATCTAGCAAGCAAGGCAGTGAAGATCCATCCTCTCTGCCATGGTTTCTTTGTCTGCTCCCGATGCTCCAAAAGCAGAGCGGTGAGAGTAGAGGGAGAGCAAGATGAGCACAGCCTGCTTGGCTTCTCTTGACTCACCAAGGCTACCTACCATTCCAGAGCTGTGGGCAGCCTTGATGAGTCTCCTCCAAAGGCTTCCAGTCTCGGCATGGAAAAGCATTTGCACACTAATGGGGGGCTTTGGGGCAGCGAAATCATATTGCTTCAAGCCTCCTGTTGGTGTGCAAACACTTTTCGTGCATAGACTGGAAGGTTCTGGGTGCCCTGATGTTGTGGGACTTCAAGTACCCATTCTCTGCAGAAGCGGATGGGTGCCTGAAGCTGTGTAAGATCATGGCCCCTAGAAGCTTCCAGTCTCTGGGTGAAAAGTGCTTGCACGCCAATGGGGTGCTTTGAGGTGGCGCAATTTTGCCACCTCAAAATGTCCCATCAGTGTGTAAACTAAGCTTCCAATCTCCGGGCGAAAAGCGTTCGAGCACCAATGGGGCACTTTGAGGTGGCGAAATTGGGGGGTCAGAAGCTGGTGGTGATGGGAATAGGTAGGGCGAATGTTGTAGTGCCTCTGAGGTTGTTCATAAGGGTGAACAATTGTGGTGCTGCAACTTTCGTAACCTCAGAACTGTGTCACAAGTCCTTTGGGGGGGGGGTTATGTTACAATTTAACTGGATTTTAAAACTTTGGCAGGAAAAGCTATTTTATCACTTTTGGTGATAAGGCACTGTTTTTCTCCTGCAGATGTATTTCTTCCTATGATGATATGAATGTGAAAAGAAGAACCTCCTTTCCACTCACTAGGTCTCAGTCTTTTCAACTAAATAGCAAACAAGGTAAGGAAAGCTATGGTTGAACTACTTGTTTCTACAGATTGCTGGTGAAACTACTACTGTATTTCAGTGCAGAACAGTGGATTTTGCTTTAGAAGTTTAAGAGTACTATTGTTATTTGACTTTTATTTTAATTCTCTTTAGAACCTCATATAAATTGAGAGATCATTACCAAATATAATAAAGATTTGCTTCCCATGACACCACAAAGACTTGTATGGTCCTATAGTATGACACTTGTGCAAATCGAGATTTCAACCAAGTTGAAATATTAGGGATAGAAGATTCATTGTTCTCAAGGTTCTCAATCATCTTGTTTTATCTCTTAAATTATGCCTGTTTCTTGAAGTTCCAGTATATGACATTTTCCCCTGAAAAGTAACTTCAGATTATTTCACAAACTGGCAAATGGGCAGATTTTGTGAATTCTTTTGGAATCAATGGAATTTAAATGTTTGTCTTAGATTACTGTCTTGACTGTTAGAGGTACATCAAAATAGATTTGGAAGTAATGTTGCCCAAATAAATTCCCACAAAAAAGGTGTTTATAGGTTATATTTAATTCCAAAATCTTGTTATACAAGTCATTTTTTCACTATTTTAATTCTTTTCTCCCATTCCGTGCCATTTTTCCCTAGGATCTAGTCCTGATAGGCAGCAGTCTTTCCAATATTCAGAATCTCTTATCATCCTATATACTTTATTTATTTTAGTCTTTCCTCATGAACAATCAAAATAATTGTTCATTCATTTGTCATATCGACATATGATTAGATTTGCTTCAACTATGCGTTCAAAAGAAACACACATTTTTATACAGTCATTCTTTCTTAGTTTTAGATTTACAAATAGTTCGATCGCCATTTCCATACTTTCACTCTCATTTGTTCCCACATAGATCCCATTTGTGATCTAGTCAAAATATAAAAAATGTGATTGAAAGTGATCTCATTCAAGCACAGTGTTTTATGTATTTTTTTCGTAGAACTCATCTATGGTTCATTTGTTTTCACTGGTGCATAACATGCAGTATGGCAGCTATGGATACCTGTTTTCATCCACAATCATAACCACCTAGCTTACACTATATTTTCTGACACAGACTTTAGGCCTTTGATTCCTAATTAAACCTGTCCATTGATTTGCAATGAATGAATCCCTTATATGAAGTTGCTAATGTAATTTTTAATTTTTTTCCCCAGAGAGTCTGCCAATTGTCCAAATCAATACTATGCCCAAAATATTTACTCCAAAATTATCATCATTTCTTTGACTTGTTCATCAATCATGTCTTGTTCCAATAAATAGCAATATAATTTACCTTGCCCTCCCTACTTAATAAAATCTTATCTAATTGTGATAATTCGTGCTTTATACCCCATTCCTTTTTGTCTTTGCTAAATTTAGATTATATTTGGAGGTACGCCCACCATTCCAATTCGATTCCTTCTTCCTTTAAAATGTTTCTCGCTTTCAATTCTCCTCTCTCATTCAGAATATCTTTATAGGTGACACCACCACCACCCCCAATTTAGTAAAATTTGGATGAGTATACATTTCCAAAGTTGACACCCAGTTGGGAATTTCCATATAATTACTTCTTTTTGTCTTAATCCACTTATCTAATAGAGCCCTCCTGATATAATGTCTCCGAAAGTACTGATGGACTTTATGCTTTTCCTCCCATAAAATAGCATGCCATCCTGTCTGTAAATCGTGGCCTTCAAACACCAATAGTCTTGTATTTTTGGGATGCATCCATTCACTTATCCATACCAAAGCTGCTGCCTGATAATATTTTCCTCAATCTGGCAAACCAATCCCCCTCTTTCTCTAGCATCTTGTAATAACTTTAATCTAATTCTTGCTTTTTTCCCTTGCCAGATGAATTTTGAAATATGTCTATCCAAATTAGTAAAAAAATCTTTTTTGAGCCGAATTGGTATGCACTGGAATAGAAACAACATTTTTGGTAGGACATTAATCTTAATGATCGCTATCCTGCCCATTAAAGATAGCTGTAATTTTCCCCATTTTTCCAAATCAGATCTAATTTGTGCTATTAATTTATCATAATTATCTTCGAGTGTGATGTCAATTGAGTGCAGTCAATTGAATTCCTAAATATCTAAGTTTTTTCTTAGTCTAAATATTTATCTTTCTCTCCAATTTTTTTTTCCTCTTCAGTCATATTTTTGACTATCATTTTCATTTTTTCCTTATCTATTTTTAGGCCCGCTACTTTCCCATATTCCTCCAGTACTTCCATTAGCCTAACACCGGATTATACAGGCTCTTCGATAATAAAGACAAGATTGTCCGCAAATGCCTATATTACAGAGAAGATCTGTACACCTTCTCGAATTGTTCTAATTAAAGTCTCTAATGATAAAATAAACAATAATGGTGATAGCCATTGCCCCTTTTTGGACTGGAAAATTCTTCGTCGTTTCCCCATTGATTACCACTTTGGCCTCCTATCTAAAATAAATTGCTTTATACATCCTTATAATTTTTTCCCAAAATCCATTTAATTTAATTGTTCTAATATAAAGTCCCATTTGATGTTATCAAAGGCTTTTTGTGCATTGATAAATATCAATGCTATCTGTTTTTCATTATCGACTTCATAATATTCTATGGTATCTAAAATAGTCCTAATGTTATTCCTTATATGCCTTCTGGGCAGGAAGCCATTTTGGTCAGAATGAATAAAATTCTCTAGAAATTTCTTTAATCTGTAAGAGATCTGTTTTCACTGGCAGAGGGTTGCAGGAAGCAGTCACAGCTGAAAATGGAGCGTGGGAGCCCATTTTCACTGGCAGAGTGCCTGGGCCGCCACAGGTGTCCCTGACATGAGTGACGTTGAGCTGGTCATGCCCACCTTGGCCACGCCCACCACGGTCAAACACAACCCTGATGCGGTTCTCAATGAAATTGAGTTTGACACCCCACGATAAGAGTATATTAGGTGTATTCTGACCAACACAGAATAGAAGTGTGGTGGCTTCCTTTGATATTTATCCTGTAATTCTATTGATGCAATATAGGATTATAGGAGCTAGTTTTGGCAATTACATTACTTTTGTGAATAAAGCATTACATTCCTACCAATGTCATAGCTTTTCCTTCTCTCCTATTTAACACTCTTTTATAGTGCATCTTGGTAACAGACAGGTATAAAGATATGTTACGTTTCTACTTTGGGGACACTTTTTCTTCTTTCCATATTATTTGATATTTGATATACACTATGGACCTAATATGGAGTGTGCAATTTAAAGTATACAATATACAGTTTAAAGTATACCAAATACCCGCATAATTGAGCAGTTTGGAACAGGATCCCACCCAGCCAACCAAAAAAATTCTGCCTAAGGATCATCTTACCACTGCACTACCATCTCTTATGCCCAGATCAGAAAGTGCCCCTACCTGTATAGGATGGAGCACAAGCTCCATCCTATATAGACCAACAGACTCCTGTCTTTCTGACTTTGCAGACCAATGTGGGGAGAGAGGGGATGGTTCTGGGCGAGTAGCGGCCGAGCGCATGAGCCCACAGCTCCAGAAGTACCACTTCCACAGTCCGGTTCTGAGCGGGCCACAGCCTGCAGGTTGGGGACTGTGCTATATAGACCATGTCTCTCTGCCTCTTCTGCCATATTCCATAAAAGAATGGACAGTGATATCTAAGGTTACAAATTCTAAGAGACATCTAATTCACAGAAGTTATACATGATTTTTTCTTAATTTCCATCTTGATAGTATTTGATAAATGATGTTCATTCATCGTGTTCGAAGAGGACCTTGACATCTAACAGGTTGTGGTCTGTCCATGATGTGTCAGCAGGTGGTTGCTAAGACCTATACGGGCACAAAATGTTCTGCCAGGTGTCAGGCAGACGTGTGGGCACCATTGTTGCAATATTTGCAGCTCTGACTTTGCAGAGTGATCGCTTCTCTTGTGCTATGGTTTTTCTTCTGTCCTCAGATGTCTGGTAGCCTTGGTGGATCAGCGTGCGCCATGTCGATAGATCTTGTGCAGGGTTTCCCAGGAGGTGGTGTCAATATCCAGGGACTTCAACGTGTCTTTGTATCGCTTCCTTTGTCCCCCATACGATCGCTTTCCTTGAGACAGCTCACCATATAGGAGCTGTTTAAAGACAATGGTCTGGCATCCTTGCAACATGGCCTGCCCAGAGTGTCTGGACTTTCATCATCAGGCTGTGAACTGATGGCAGGCCTCCTCTGGAGAGGACTTCTGTGTCTGGCACCTTGTCCTGCCACTGGATCCTCAGAATTCTACGGAGGCAGGTCGTGTGAAAGTGGTTCAGTTGCCTAGCGTGCCTCCTGTATACAGTCCACATCTCACTGGCATACATCAGGGTAGTTAGCATTACTGCTCGGTAGACTTTGAGCTTTGTAGCAATGCTTATTCCATGGCAGTTCCACACATTGGTCAATAGTCTGCCAAATGCAGAGCTTGCCTTGGCGATTCTGCAGTTGACCTCAATGTCACTGCATGGGAGAGGGTGCTGGCAAGGTATGTAAATTGGTCCACTGCTTGCAGCTTTTGTCCCTTCACTGTGATGGTAGGCTCTTGGTGTTGGGCTTTCGGAACTGGCTGATGCATCACTTCGGTCTTCTTTATGTTGATGAGAAGGCTGAAGTTGTCACATGCTGCTGCAAATTTGTCCACACTGGCTTGCATTTCCTGCTCTGATCCAGCATTCAGGACACAGTCATCAGCAAAGAGGAGGTCACATAGCATAGTCTCCTTTATCTTGGTGACAGCCTGGAGTCCCATCGGTCCTGTATAACTCCCAAGGAACTGTTCTGGAAGGTGTCCAACAGCATGGCTGAAAACATTATGCTGAACAAGGTCAGTGCCAACACGTACCCTTGCTTGACGCCATTTGTAATAGGAAAGCCTCTGAAGCTTCTCCGTCATCCAGAACACGAGCCATCATACTGTCATGGAACTGACATACTATCGGGATGAATCTATCACAGCACCCAAACTTCAACATTATGCATCACAGACCTTCGCGACTGAGTGTCAAAAGCCTAGGTGAGATCCACGAAGGTGGTGTACAATTCATGATTCTGGTCTTGACACTTCTCTTGGAGGTGTCGGGCTGCAAAGATCATGTCCACAGTGCCACGCTCTTTGCGAAAACCGCACTGCGTCTCGAGTAATAAACCCTGTTCCAGGTGGTCAGTTAGGTGGTTCAGCAACACTCGTGCAAGGATCTTGCCTGCGGTGGAAAGCAGTGATATTCCTCTATGATTATCACAGACTTGTCGATTCCCTTTCCTGTTGTAGAGGTGTACAATGGAAGCATCTTTCAGTTCCTGAGTAATGGATCCTTGATTCCAGAAAGACTGGAACAGCTGAGTGAGTTAGTTGACGAGCACTGCACCACCATCCCTATGGACCTCTGCTGGGATCGCATCAGATACTGGGGCTTTGGCACTGGATAGCTGGCTGATGGCCTGTAGGGTTTCAGTCTTTGATGGTGGAGCATCCAGGCTATGGTTGATATCCACCTGGGGCATTCTGTCAATCGCCTCGTTGATGGAAGATGGGTGGTTCAGTACAGATTGGAAGTGTTCAGCCCATCACTGTAGAATCAGAATCTTCTCAGTGATGAGAGTTACACCATCTGAGTCCAGTAGGGGGGGAGCTCTCTGAGGGCTGAGGTCCGTACAAGGATCTGAGGACTCCATAGAACCGTTTAGGATCATTTCTATCAGCAAACTTCTGAATTTCATCTGCTTTGGTACTCAACCAGGAGTTCTGCATCTTGTGAAGCTTGCTCTGTACGGTCCTGTGAGTGTTGTTGAAGGCATTTTTCTTAGCTGTTGACGACAGGTCATTCTGATAAGCATGGTGAAGGCAGTGCTTTTCAGCAAGTAGGGCCTTGATCTCTTCATCATTTTCGTCAAACCAGTCCTGCTGTTTCCTGTGTGAGGGTCCAAGAACCTTTAATACAGAAGAGTGCACTCTTCTGCATTTGATAAATAACATCTTTTTCAACACATATGCCATTTCATGCAGGAATTAATGGGCTATAAATTTTCTCAAATGAAATCCAGTGTTGAAAGGAGGTTATTTTTTCCTCAATTTCTGGCCATTCAAGAACAGACAAGTGATGACATGTGAGGCAGGATACACGATGCAGAGACTCCTAATTGTGGATGGACTTACTAAACTGCAATTTTCTTAATTATCTTCTGGGCATTTATTTGGCTACAGACTTGACTATAAATAACAACCAGCGTAGCTTAGGTATGTATAATATGACCTTAATAGTGTAAAATCTACTCAAAGAACAAGTTCAGAATCTAATTTAAATTTATCACTTATATTGATGCGATATCATTTGTCTGATTTTACTGACTTAATGTTACTGTCTATCTTAATAAGGAAGAATATACCTAATACATATAAAAGTACAAAGGTACTATCTATATATCTTTTTTTTCCTTTTAGTGAATCCAGATGACTTCTACATTGTAGAACCATTGAAGTTTTCCCCAGAAAAAAAGGTATGTTATTATAGATGACCTAAGCGCAGCATTATATAAAATAGTTCTAAGAGTTAAAAGGCCTTCACTTAACAAACTGTTTTTCTTTTTTAGAAGAAGCGTTGCAAATATAAAAATGAGAAAATTGAAACAGTCAAGCCAGTAGCTGAACCAATTCATCAAGTAGCTAATGGAGAAATAAAAAACAAGAGGACTTTTACCAATCAGAGAGACTTCTCTAATATTGGTGACGTATATCATTCTTTGTACAAAAGCCTTCCATCAGAAGGAAGCTCTGAAACCTCATCACAATCTGAAGAGTCCTACTTCTGTGGCATTTCAGCGTGCAGAGGTTTGTGCAATGGGCAAATCCAAAAGACAAAAACTGAGAAGAGAACTCTTAAACGAAGACGTTCTAAAGCCCCAGAACAGCAGAAACTCATAAAAACAATACAGACTAAGACGGGGTCCTTGCCAAGCCTGCACGATATCATCAAAGGAAACAAAGATATAACCGTGGGAACATTTAGTGTCACAGCTGTTTCTGGTCACCTTTAAATTTTATTGAATACTTCATAGTGGAAGTTTTTGTATGACAAATTCTGTTGTAGTGGGGTGATAGACTAAAAAAGTATAGAGGAGCATCTAGATATTTTGATGGTTTTTTTAAAAAAAACAAATAGCATTTTGTCAACAATTTTTCAAAGCTGCTTTTTTACATCATATCAATTTACCCTAGCCATGTTCTACACAATTCCCATTATCTCCTGCCTAGTACTTGCTGATTAGGGTTAATAAGAATTCCAAAGTATCCAGGGGGCAGCTGATCATGGAAGATCATTTAGCAATTGAATTCTGCGACATGAGGACTAATTTTACACTTTTTATGTAAATGTGTATGTGTTTTTTCATTTGACTTAATTTTTATCAGATTGCTGAAATGAGAGTACACCAGAATGAATGATAAGGACACTCTTTGGGGGAAGTTTCAAGATTATAGTTTATAAATTAACTTATTGAGCACTTTCAGCAGTGCCTCCTTTTTTCTTTTTTTAAAAGATCTAATGTCTTTTCTAAATTTCATATGTAATGTGACATTTAAAAGTCTTTGTTTCACATCTTTCATGTTAGTTTTTATAGTCTACAGGGCTAATGAGAAGGACTTATAAAAGAATATGAATTTTGAAGCGAGCCCAAATCAGAATGAGAGTCAGAAGGGTTAGACTGTGTGAATCATACAGAATTGTGGCACTAGGATCTGTAATAAACAACAGATTTATGATGCCAGTAGAAACTGTGAATTACAAAATAAATCTGAACACTTGTATTTAAAATATGTTTACTTATTTTGTTTTGAAATTCGAACAAGCAACCTTCTACAAGGCAATTTTTTAAGCTATTTTAATCCAGTTAATATACAGGTAGTCCTCAGCTTACAACTGTAATTGAGCCAGCAACTAGTCACAAGACATGATAGTTAAGTAGGTCATTATGTGATAGTGCCTGATCTTACAATCATTTTTGCGGTAGTTGTAAAGTGAATACCACAGTTGTAAAACCAACACATAGACGTTAAGTAGATAATTTTTTGCTAACACCAGTCTCTGGGAAAAAAAACTTAGTTAAGGTCATCTAATTGCAGGATGCTGTAATTGGCTTTAAATGTGGACCAGTGTCAAGCACTGCAAATGCAGTCCTATAACCATGGGGACTCAGAGATCAAAACTTTGAATCTGGATAACAAGCCTCTTTTTCAGGATCCTCTGTAACTTTGGTCACTAAATAACTGGTTGTAAGTTGAGGATTACCTGTAGATAAGGTCTAATATAGATAATGTCTTTGAAACTTCTAGATCCTGGCAACAATGGCCTCATCTGGGTGGACATTTCTTCCTTTGTGGTCTCCTGGAGTTGGCCTGTCAGAAAGTCAAACACTTCAGGATGCTGAAATAGAAAATTTGCCTGGTGGTTAAATTTGCAATGGGAAGGAGGGGAATGAAGGTTGATGTTCATCTCTGCCCTCAAAAGAATGGTTACTGCCCTATTCTGACAGTGGGCAACTAGGCAGTGCAAAGAAACCCTAGACCAGTGGTTTTCAACCTTCCTAATACCACGACCCTTTAATACAGTTCCTCATGTTGTGGTGACCCCCAACCAGGGGTGGGTTCCAATTTTTTTTACTACCAGTTCTGTGGGCGTGGCTTATTTTGTGGGTGTGGCTTGGGGTCATGTGACTGGGTGGGCGTGGCTAGCTGGGCATGTGACCGGGGGGCCATAGCTATGTGTATAGGGACTACTCAGAGGGCTGAAAAAAGTCATTTCTGACAGATCCTCACACTTTTGACTGGTCCTCACACTTATGACCATCCTCACATTTATGCCCGTGCAGCATTCTTAACAACCATGTCACTCATTTCACAACTGCTTCTCTTCACCATGGTGACAAGATAGGGCAAAAATGTAAAATGTGAGGACAGTCGTAAATTCGAGGACTGGTCAAAAGTGCGAGGACCAGTCAAAAATAACTTTTTAGCCCTCGAGTAGTCCATCTGCACAAAAGGACTACCCAGAGGGCTGAAAAAAGTGATTTCTGACAGGTCCTCGCACTTTTGACCGGTCTTCACACCTATGACTGGTCATCATTTATGCCCATTGTAGCATTCTTAACAACTGTGTCACTCATTTCGCAACTGCTTCTCTTCAGCATGGTGACAAGATAGGGCAAAAACATAAGATGTGAGGACAGTCGTAAGTTCGAGGAATGGTCAAAAGTGTGAGGACCAATCAAAAATAACTTTTTCAGCCCTCTGAGTAGTCCATGTGCATAAAAGGATACAGCAATAGAGAGGAATGAAGGAAGGGAAGGGAAGAGTAGGAGTGAGGGTAAGAGAGGGAGGAAGAGAGGAGGAGAAGGAGAAAGGAAGAGGAAGTAGGGAGGAGAAGAAGAGGGGGGGAAAGAGAAAGTAAGAAGGAAAGAAAAGAGAGAGGTGGTAGGTTTGAGGGGAAAGATTGCTGTACAATAAAAAAGATGAAAGGGAAGAAAACCAACCCCAAACAAATATAAAGATATTAAGATAAAGAATGAATTGTTAAACTTTAAAGAATAAAAGAGAACAAATATGAATAAATAGCAATAATTAGAAACACACATACAAACATACAATGTATTTTCTTTGAACAGAGTATTTGGCCAGTTCACAAATTTAAACAGTGTTTTGTCATTTCAATTAAATTTACAATTTCTATATTTCTTTTTTGCCATATTTATTCCTCATCTATTTTTTTAAAAAACCAATATTACCCTTCATCCTTATCTCTAATCTTAATCAAATTCAATTTTTCCCTTCTATTCTATATTATACCACTTCGCAATGTCATCTATTTTTATATCCATCCTCACATTGGTTATTTATGTAATTATATAATACAGTTGTTTAATAGACCTTTTTTTCTTTTGTGTTTTAAAATCTTGAACTCTCCTCTTTTGCCCTAAATTTCCCATTGTTTGCAGTTTTGCACCTACTTTTTTGGTGAGGAAAAAGAAAAAGAAATCTCTCTCCCTGCTTCATTTTGTCACGTTGCAGCAAAGACCCTGCTTTACTTTCAGTTATCTTTTAGCTAGGGGAAAAAAATTGCTCCAGCAGGCAAAGTTTGCTGCAAAAATTGCAGCAGGCAAAGTGCTTGCAAAACAAGAGCTTGCAAAAGAGCTTGCGCAAAACAGCTGAGAGTCGGGAGGCGGATTAATCTTATGGTAATTAACCTATGCTGAAGCTGAAAGAGGCTGTTTTTTCTATTTTTGCAGGCACCAATCTTCTCATTTGTTTTCTTTTAACATTGGCCCTTTGAAGCACCGCGGCAAGAATTTAAACAGCTTTTTTCCCTCTAGCGATCAGCTGGGACTCAGGAGGCAGAAATAGATTGGGAGTGGGCGGGATAAGCGACCGGTGACCGGCGATCCAACAGAGGCAGAGGGTGAGGGTGAGGGTGAGGGTGAGTGAAAGCATGGGGAGGGGGGGCGAGAGAGGGCTTTGGCGACCCCTGTAAAATGGCCGTTTGACCCCCAAAGGGGTCGCGACTGCCAGGTTGGGAACCGCTGGTCTAACTACTCAGGGAAAGCTCTTATTTGAAAACTGATTGTGTTTTTAGTCTAGTCAAACTGTGAGGAATATTAATATGTGTTTCTTTTGCAAATCTGATCTCTGTGTCAAAAGTTAAGTTTTCTGGCTGAATTGAGTCCTGCTGCCAATTCTTACATAGACCTTTGGCCTAACTCCTCAGGAAAAGCTCTTATTTGAAAATCAATGTGTGTTTAGCCTAGTCAGACCTTGAGGAACATGAATATGTGTTTCTTTTGCAAATCTGATCTCTCTGTCAAAAGTTAAGTTTTCTGGCTGAATTGAGTCCTACTGACAATTCTGAGATAGAGCCTTGGTCTAACTCCTCAGGGAAAGGTCGTATTTGAAAATAAATGTGTTTTTAGCATTTTCAGACCGTGAGGAACATGAATATGTGTTTCTTTTGCAAATCTGATCTCTCTGTCAAAAGTTACGTTTTCTGGCTGAATTGAGTCCTACTGACAATTCTGAGATACAGCTTTGGTCTAACTCCTCAAGCAAAGCTTGTATTTGAAAACTGGATATGTTTGGGGGCATTTTAGACTGTGGGGAACATGAATATCAGTTGCAAATTTTATCTCTGTGTCAAAAGTTAAGTTTTCTGGTTGAATTGAGACCTTCTGACAATTCTGAGATACAGCCTTGGTTAGACCTCCTGTGGGACCTTTTGCTTTCAAGGAGGGAAACTGCTCCCCTATTTCCTAGGATCGCTGCTGTGTGGCGTTTTACTCAGGCTTTGGCTGCCTGGGGGGGGGGGGGCCCCTTCACCCCCCCAACCTCTTCAGCCTCATACCTTGAGTGGTTGTAGCACAGTGGCATAAATTATTCTAATTGCATACATTAATAAATTTGCATAATTGAATATTTGCATAAATTAATAAATTTGCATAATTGAATATTTGCATAAATTAATAAATTTGCATAATTGAATATTTGCATAAATTAATAAATTTGCATTAAAAACACACACCACACGAGCCGCTGTTACTGTTGGCTGTGACTTTGGGCCTTGAGAGAATGGCAGACTCCTCATTCTCCTCAGATTTGGAACAGGAGGCCATCCCGGAGCATTCTGGCAAGAGGAGTCGTAAATCTCACCATACTAAGGCGTCCTCCTCGGCTGACAAGGACATACTTCGGAGGCACAAGGCTTTGGAGAGACAATGGGAGAAGGCTAAATTGGCGACGGCCACGTCGGCTACCCAAATTGAGGGGGCTCCTCCAGTTGATCATATCACTCAAGGGCAGGTCTTGTCCGGGACGGTCCCGTCTGCTCCTCTACCTCTCTCCAGGGATATATCTCAGTCCCTGCCGGATGTCTCCCGGGCGGGGTTGGATGCTAGTCATCACCCGCGCCGTCAGCTTCCCTCCGCTACATTCACACCCACTGCAGCGGGTCTGAGAACGGTTGCACAGCCGGACGTGGGTCCACATTTTGACCTCCAGACAGTGTTGTTAATGGCTTTGGCTTCTATCATGGCTGCAAGCGTGCAGAAAGCGGCTCAGACTCCGTCTCCTGCGGCTTTCCTGGCAACTCCAGTGGCTTCTGTTACACGCAGATCCCGTGCGCCGGTGCACCACGAGACTGATTCTTCGGAGGAGTCTGACCGTGAGGATGATTATCCTGAGGATGAGTTTTCGGAGGACGAGGGCCTGCTTCCTGATTCGCCCGCTTTTACGGGCTTGTTCCGCCCAGCCCTGTTTAAATCGCTGCTGCACAAGGCACGCCTGACTACTAATCTGGGTTCGGTGGGGACGCAACCTCCGCCTTCCCAGTCTGAGGTTGGCCTTCATGATGCCTTGTTCAAACAGGCCAAACCTGAGAAGGAGTTTGTACCGTGCCCTCAATTTTTCACCAACGTTTTGCAAGCACCATGGGGACAACTGGGTTCGTCAACTGTGCCCACTAATTTGGGCAAGAAGTTGTTTTGCTCGGCTCCTGAGTTGGATGCTCTGCTGGAGTTACCTGCGGTGGATGCCCCAGTGGCTGGGCTGATTTCGAAGTCCATGATCTCGGGGGACCCCCTGGAGGGCTTGAAGTTGGAGGAGAGACGCACTGAGATGGCCTTCCGCAAGGCGCATCAGGCGGTGGCTTGGACTGTCCGTTCGGCTACGGCGACTTCGTTCTTCAACAGGGCCTCACTGATCTGGCTGCGGCAGCTGCAGGAACGCCTCCCTCCGGAGGAGACCCACTTACACCACGATATTAACAAGATCATCGCAGCCACGGAGTATTCAGCGGATACTTCGCTGAGCTCGGTCAAGTTCGCTTCGAGGGCCCTCACAGCATCTGTGACCTCTCATCGTTTGTTTTGGTTGAGACCCTGGAAGGCGGATGTTAAGACAAAGTGGAAGCTGGCAGCAGCTCCGTATAAGGCGCCGGCTCTTTTTGGGGCTGCTCTGGATCCGGTCCTTGTGCAGGACAAGGATAAACGGAAAGTCCTTATGTCGTCTTCCCGCAGGCAGGACAGGTGTTTAACGCCCTATTCCTTTCGCCAGCCATTTCGACAATATTCCAGGACTGGAGGGTCCCCCAGCTATAGTCAGCCGTTCCAGGCAGCTGACCGCTTTTCCGAGAGGCGAGGTTTCTGGGAGAGAGGCAGAAGGCAGTCTACCTCGACTCGTCCGTTTAGAGGGGCCAGCTCCAAACCTTTTTGGCGGGGCAAATGACTCACCGCCGGCAGGTCCAGTCGGCGGTCGTCTTCGTGCCTTCCACACTCAGTGGGAGTCATCGACCCAGGACCTGTGGCTGTGTCGCACCGTGGCGGAGGGTTTGTGGATCGAGTTCATGGATCATCCTCCGAGGTGCTTCATCAGGAGTCCCATCCCGCTGTCGAGCGAGCGTCGTCAGCTGGCAGAAATCTCTCACCTCTTGGAGATAGAGGCAATAGAACCGGTGCCTCGGGATCAGTGGGGGACCGGATTTTATTCGGTTCTGTTCCTAGTGCCCAAGAGTTCGGGTGGAGTCCGTGGAATCCTCAATTTGAAGCAGTTGAATCTGGCGGTGCGTTATCGACGCTTCAAAATGCACTCTCTGCGTTCTATACTTGCTTCAGTGCGTCAAGGGGATCTTCTACAGTCCGTGGATCTCTGAGAGGCTTATCTGCACGTCCCCGTCCACCCCTCACATCGACAATTTCTATGCTTCGAGTTTGCGGGCGGGCATTACCAGTATTGTGCAATGCCGTTCGGACTTTCATCCGTGCCACGGACTTTCACCAAGTTGGTTGCGGTGGTGTCAGCTTCGCTCGGTTCGGTTCCAGTGAGGACTCTGTGTTACCTGGATGATGTGCTGGTGCTGTCATCCTCTCGGGACAAAGCATTTTGGGACATGGACCGGGTCTTGGCGGCGTTCCAGGTGCATGGGTTCACAATAAACATGGAGAAGAGTCACCTCATTCCGTCCACATCGATCCTGCACCTGGGCTCTGTAATAGACTCTGCGAAAGGGCAGGTATTTTTGTCTCCGAACATTTCACTGTTGCTGGACCAGGTGCTGTCCCGAAGGTCGGTGCCTCTGTTGACCCTGTCGAGGTTTTTGGGGAAGTTTGTCTCCTGTTATCAGATTATCCCTTGGGCCTGCCGTCATTCACGTCCGCTGCAATGGCTTCTCCTCCCGTTTCAACAGAAAGGGTGTGCCAACTCGTCGAGGAGAGTCCCCGTGCCCCCTCGGGTCAGGTTGTCCCTACGTTGGTGGAGGTCGGAGGCCATTCGGAGGGGTTGTCACTTTCTTGACCACCGACGCCAGTCTTCACGGTTGGGGGGCCCACTTGTCCAATCAGGTGGCTCAGGGACGCTGAACTCTGGCCGAGAGTGCCTTGAGCGTCAACCTCCTCGAACTGCGGGTGATCAGGCTGGCCCTTCTTCATTTCCAGATGGAGATTCGGGGCCACCATGTCTTGGTCCTCACGGACAACACGTTGGCCAAGGCGCACATGAATCGGGAAGGCGGTACCCGGTCACGGGCCCTGATGTTCGAGTCGGAGAGGCTTTTCAGCTGGGCGGAGCGGAACCTGTCTTCGATCCGAGCGGACCACATCTCCGGTGCGGCAAACGCCCAGGCAGACTGGCTGAGCAGAGAGGTGATCGACCAGGCGGAGTGGCAGCTGCATCCGCATCTGTTTCGAGAGCTGACTCTATGTTTCGGAGACCCAGTGGTAGATCTTTTTGCCACTCACACCAACGCCCAGCTTCCCTGTTTCATCTCCCGTTATCCGTCATCGCTGGCAGAAGACACCGATGCTCTGCGTTGCCGTTGGCCAGCAGGACTGCTGTACGCCTTTCCCCCAATCACGTTGATTCAGCAGGTCACCCGGAAGATCATAGCAGAGAGAGAGAGGGTTTTGCTCGTGGCACCCCACTGGCCACGCCGGCCCTGGTTCCTGAACTTAGTGGAGCTTTCGGTGTCCGACCCGTGGGTGATTCCTCTCCACAGGATTGTCCTGCGCCAAGGGGACATCTCTCACCGAGCTGCAATGGCTCCATCTGGGATTTGAGGGGTCATATTGAGGAAGGGCCGGCTACTGGATTCCGTCACCGGCACCATCGAGGTGGCTCGTCGGCCGTCCATGACGCGGATTTATGAGGAATCTTGGAAGGCATTTTGCCGTTGGGGCACTGGTAGCCACGTGGATTCCACCTCGGCATCGGTGCAGGACGTCCTTTGTTTCCTTCAGGCGGGTTTGGAGCGGGGCTCGCCCCGGCTACCCTATGCCACCAGGTGGCGGCTCTTGTGATGGTGGTTGCTGCTCCTCCTTACTAGTCACTGGCTCATCACCCCTGGATCCGTGGGTTTCTCCATGGTGCTTAGAATTTATGCCTGGGGGTGGTCCACTGGTATCCCACTTGGGATTTGCAGTTAGTTTTGCAGGCGCTTACCATTGCACCGTTTGAACCTTTGGGATCGGTTTCGCTTAAGTTCCTGTCTTTTAGGTGGCCTTTCTCCTGGCGGTCACGTCGGCTCGGAGGATTTCAGAGCTCGCTGCGTTGTCGGTCAGGGAGGACTTGTGCCTCTTTCATCCTAATACTTTTCTACTTTGTTTGGATCCGGCGTTTACGCCCAAAGTGAACTCATGGTTTCATCGCGCGCAGGAGATTGTTTTGCCGGATTTTTGTCCTTCTCGGCACCAGCGCGAAGTTCTTTGGCATACCCCAGACGTTCGTAGGGGGTTACGTCGCTATATTTGCCGGACGGCTACATTTCGGAAGTCGGGGGCCCTTCTTGTGTCATTCCACCCGGCCTCCCTGGGACAGAAGGTCTCGTCGGCCACGGTGGATTAAGGCGTGTATCGCGTCCGCTTACGAATGCCAGGCGAGGTTGCCTCTGTCTAGGATTTTGCCTCACTCGACACAGAGTGCGGCTACATTGGCAGCTTGGGCGACGCAAGAGTTGGTGCTGGACATATGCAGGGCGGCCACCTGGACTTCGTTGTCGCCGTTCATACGGCACTATCGGATTGACGCTTCTGCTTCTGCTGAGGCTTCGTTTGGTAGGAGGGTCTTGCAGAATGTTGTTACAGGATCTTCAGGGGGGTGCAGTCTGCCTCCCGACCCTGTGGTTTGAGCTTGATGTCCTGCAGATGGAGTGGAGCCGCAGCGCTCTGAAAAATGGACGTTGTCTTACCTGAACGTCCTTTTTTGGGGCGCTGTGGCTCCACTCCCTATTGTTCTTGTTGTTGGCATTCTGCTCCTGTTCGGTTGTTTGGTTTTGTGTTCTTTGGTCTGAATAAAGTTTGTTGTTACCTTCTGTGCTGCGCCTTCATTCAAGACTGGGGTTTAGGGGGAGGCGTGGCTAGAGCACGGAGAGGGGATCTAATCAATTTTAAGTTCTCTCAGTTGCTGTCAGAAATGAGGATTACACCCACAGATGGAGTGGAGCCGCAGTGCCCTGAAAAAGGACGTTCAGGTAAGACAACATCCATTCTTTTTCAAATCTGATCTCTGTGTCAAAAGTTAAGTTTTCTGGCTGAATTGAGTCCTAATCCCAATTCTTACATAAACGTTTGGTCTAACTCCTCAGGAAAAGCTCTTATTTGAAACTGAATGTGTTTTTGGCCTTTCAGCCCATGGGGAATATGAATATGTGTTTCTTTTGCAAATCTAATCTCTGTGTCAAAAGTTAAGGTTTCTGGCTGAATTGAGTCTTGACAATTCTGAGATACAGCTTTGGTCTAACTCAGGAAAAGCTCGTATTTGAAAATTGAAAAGGCCAAAAATGTGTTTTTGGCCTTTTCAGACAGTGAGGAACATGAGTATGTGCTTCTTTTGCAAATCTGATCTCTGTGTCAAAAGTTATGTTTTATGGCTGAATTGAGACCTTGAAAGACTCAATTCAGCTAGAAACCTTAACTTTTGAAAAGAGATCAGATTTGCAAATACATATCCCGGTTCCTCATGGTCTGAAAAGACCAAAATCACATTCAGTTTCAAATATGAGCTCTCCTTCAGCAGTTGGACCAAGCCTATATTCCAGAAATGGTATTAGGACTGATTTCAGCCAGAAAAGTTATCTTTTGACAAAGAGCTCAGATTTCCAAGTGAAACTTATATTTGACAGTCTAAAATGCCCCAAAACACATTCCGTTTTCAAATATGAGCTTTGCCTCAGGAGTTACACCAAACCTCTGTGTAAGAATTGGGATTAGGACTCAATTCACCCAGAAACCTTAATTTTGGACAAAGAGATCAGATTTCCAAAGAAACACATATCCATATTCCCATGGTCTGAAAAGGACAAAATCACATTCAGTTTCAAATACGAGTTCTCCCTCACCATTTAGACCAAGGCTGCATCCCAGAAATGGCAGTAGGACTGAATTCAGCCAGAAACGTATCTTTTGACAAAGAGCTCAGATTTCCAAGTGAAACTTATATTCATGCTACCCACAGTCTAAAATGCCCCAAAACACATTCCGTTTCCAAATATGAGCTTTGCCTGAGAAGTTAGACCAAACGTCTATGTCAGAATTGGGATTAGGACACAATTCAGCCAGAAACCTTAAATTTTGACAAAATTCAGATTTGCAAAAGAAACACATACTCGTGTTCCTCATGGTCTGAAAAGACCAAAATCACATTCAGTTTCCAATACGAGCTTTCCCTCAGTAGTTGGACCAAGGCTGTATTCCAGAAATGGTAGTAGGACTGAATTCAGCCAGAAAAGTTATCTTTTGACAAACAGCTCAGATTTGCAAGTGGACCAACTCTGGAAAAGGTAGGAAGGGGCTGACGGAAACCACCCTGAAGAGGTAGCCCTGCACCACCCCGACGAGGTAGGACAACAACACCCCTACGAGGCAGGACAGCAACACCCCCTCGAGGTAGTCCTGCGCCACCCTGACAAGCCTGGGCAACAACACCCCGACGAGGTAGGACTGCGCCACCCCGGCAACGCGGGCCAACCAGCCACTCTGGAACTGTGCCACGAATGCCAAGTAGACCAGGGACATCATGGCAGCACTTTCCTACACCACCCCGGCAAGGCAACCCAGCTCCACCCCAGCGGAGAAGAACTCCAAAGAGCTTCCGTAGACAGGGACATGTCCGACGAGGAGGGCCAACAACAACCCAGCGAGGGGGACCAACAGCACACCTGCATATGGGACCCAAGGCGCCCCACCGAAATCCCCCATCCACCTGCCAACCAACCTCGGCAACAACAACACAACAAGGTTGAACTGCGCCACCCCGACAGGGTCAACCATCAATCCAATCAAAGAAATAGACATTCGCAAAATAATAAAATAAAACCAGTAGACTTACCAGCCAAGTGAAACTTATATTCATCGTACCCACTGTCTAAAATGCCCAAAAACATAAATACGAGCTTTGCGTGAGAGTGAGACCAAACGTCTATGTAAGAATTTGGATTAGGACACAATTCAGCCAGAAACCTTAAGTTTTGACACAGAGATCAGATTTGCAAAAGAAACACATATTCGTGTTGCTCACGGTCTGAAAAGACCAAAATCACATTAAGTTTCAAATACGAGCTTTCCCTAAGTAGTTAGACGAAATGGTATTAGGACTGATTTCAGCCAGAAAAGTTATCTTTTGACGAAGAGCTCAGATTTGCAAGTGAAACCTATATTTGACAGTCTAAAATGCCCAAAAACACATTCCGTTTTCAAATACGAGCTTTGCCTGAGGAGTTACACCAAACCTCTATGTAAGCATTGGGATTAGGACTCAATTCAGCCAGAAACCTTAATTTTTGACACAGAGATCGGATTTGCAAGAGAAACACATATTCGTGTTGCTCATGGTTTGAAAAGACCAAAATCACATTCAGTTTCAAATATGAGCTCTCCCTCAGCAGTTAGACCAAGGCTGCATCCCAGAAATGGCAGTAGGACTGAATTCAGCCAGAAAAGTTATCTTTTGACAAACAGCTCAGATTTGCAAGTGAAACTTATATTCATGGTACCCACAGTCTAAAATGCCCCAAAACACATTCCGTTTTCAAATACGAGCTTTGCCTGAGGAGTTACACCAAACGTCTATGGCAGTGATGGCTAACCTTTTTGCCATCGCGTGCCAAAAGCGGGGGGAGCGTGGTGGGGTCACACACACGCGTGCCCACGTCCATAATTCTATGCGCCCCCTGTGCTCTCCCCGCTTTTGGCACGCGATGGCACGGGGGGCACGGTAGGCCCGTTTTTTGCTCTCCTCAGGCTCCAGAGCCTTTCTAGGAGCCTGGGGAGGGCAAAAACAGCCTTCCCCACCCTTCCAGAGGCCGGAAACTGTGTGTTTCCTGACTTCTGGTGGGCCCAGAAAGCCCAAAAATCAGCTGGCTGGCGCACACATGTGTGCCGGAGCTGAGCTCGCGTGCCCACCGATATGGCTCCACGTGCCACCTGTGGCACCCGTGCCATAGGTTCGCCATCACGGGTCTATGGGATTAGGACACAATTGGGATTAGGACACAATTCAGCCAGAAACCTTACGTTTTGACACAGAGATCAGATTTGCAAAAGAAACACATATTCGTGTTTCTCACGGTCTGGAAAGACCAAAATCACATTAAGTTTCAAATATGAGCTCTCCCTCAGCAGTAAGACCAAGGATGAGTCCCAGAAATGGCAGTAGGACTGAATTCAGCCAGAAACGTATCTTTGACAATGAGCTCAGATTTCCCAGTGAAATTTATATTTGACACTCTAAAATGCCCAAAAACATATTCCTATTTGAATTCCTTACAGATTTGCAAAAGAAACACATATTCCTTTGCCTGAGAAGTTAGACCAAACGTCTATGTCAGAATTGGGATTAGGACACAATTCAGCCAGAAACCTTAAATTTTGACACAGAATTCAGATTTGCAAAAGAAACACATACTCGTATTCCTCATGGTCTGAAAAGACCAACATCACATTAAGTTTCAAATACGAGCTTTCCCTAAGTAGTTAGACGAAGGCTGCATCACAGAAATGGCAGTAGGACTGATTTCAGCCAGAAAAGTTATCTTTTGACAAACAGCTCAGATTTGCAAGTGGAACAACTCCGGAAAAGGTGGGAAGGGGCTGACGGAAACCACCCAGAAGAGGTAGCCCTGCACCACCCCGACGAGGTAGGATGACAACACCCCTACGAGGCAGGACAGCAACACCCCCTCGAGGTAGTCCTGCGCTACCCTGACAAGCCTGGGCAACAACACCCCGACGAGGTAGGACTGCGCCACCCCGGCATGGCAGGCCAACCAGCCACTCAGGAACTGTGCCACGAATGCCAAGTAGACCGGGGACATCACGGCAGAACTTTCCTACACCACCCCGGCAAGGCAGCCCAGCTCCACCCCAGCGGAGAAGAACTCCAAAGAGCTTCAGTAGACCGGGACATGCCCGACAAGGAGGGCCAACAACAACCCAGCGAGGGGGACCAACGACACACCTACATATGAGACCCAAGACGCCCGACCGAAATCCCCCATCCACCTGCCAACCAACCCCGGCAACAACAACCCGACAAGGTTGACCTGCGCCACCCCGACAGGGTCAACCATCAATCTAATCAAAGAAATAGACATTCGCAAAATAATAAAATAAAACCAGGAGACTTACCAGCCAAGTGAAACTTATATTCATGGTACCCACAGTCTAAAATGCCCAAAAACATAAATACAAGCTTTGCCTGAGAGTGAGACCAAACGTCTATGTAAGAATTGGGATTAGGACACAATTCAGCCAGAAACCTTAAGTTTTGACACAGAGATCAGATTTGCAAAAGAAACACATCTTCGTGTTGCTCACGGTCTGAAAAGACCAAAATCACATTAAGTTTCAAATACGAGCTTTCCCTCAGTAGTTGGACCAAGGCTGTATTCCAGAAATGGTAGTAGGACTGAATTCAGCCAGAAAAGTTATCTTTTGACAAACAGCTCAGATTTGCAAGTGGACCAACTCCGGAAAAAGTGGGAAGGGGCTGATGGAAACCACCCCGACGAGGTAGGACGACAACACCCCTACGAGGAAGGACAGCAACACCCCCTCGAGGTAGTCCTGCGCCACCCTGACAAGCCTGGGCAACAACATGGTATGGTCTTTGCTAATGAATGAAAAGCCCTTCTTGCATGTTTTGTAACAATGTTTTGCCCCAAGGACATGAAGGAAAAGAGAAGAGCAAATAACAAAAAATATGTATACTTTGCAAATAGGTGAGCATAACCAGCAATTATCTTTAGTTTACAAAATACTGTTTGTAGAGATATTGTTTCTGGAAGTTGCACAATTGGAAAAGCAGTTAATGAAGTCAGAGAAAGAAAGTGAGTGAAACAGAGCGCTACAGATATTATTGACCACCAACTGAAAGTTGGACTTTGAAGAAGTAGGATGGGAAGAGAATGGATGCCTATCACCTTGGGTGCTGGAGAAGACTTTAGAATAGTCAAGAAAACAAATCATTACCAATAGAAGAGAATATTTGTAAGTCAAGGTTCAACTGTGAGGTCCTTGGCACTCTGTGCAAATGTTGATTTCTTGCAGACGTTTAATGACCCAACTGGGCAACATCATGAGTGGAAGAAAGGAATGAGATTTTGCAAGGAGGAGGAGGAGGAGGAGGAGGAGAATTTTTTATTGGCCAAGTGTGATTGGACGCACAAGGAATTTGTCTTGGTGCACCATTGGAAGACTTAAAAGACCAGGTTAGGGACAAATCATCCTGGTGAAAAATCTACTTAATGTGATTGGTAAGACTAACTTTTAAGGCATATAATCAATCGATCGATCGATGATAAAGAATAGATAGAGCTATAAATACTCAGAGGCCATGACTGAAGGACAGAAAGATCTTGGCTACAGGAAACGGGAACAATTTCAGAACAGGATTATCGACTGATTGACGATCAATCAATTAGCTGACTTTTATTCAATAGAATAATGCCCATTTGTACATGTGTGAAACAGATAACAACAAATCAGGCTAAAACGTTAAACTTTAATAGCCTGGTTAAAGAATCCATCTTAATTACTCGACCAAGGAAAAACCAAGGGAAGTGTGAGCAAAATCTGGAACCAGGAATGGAATAGCAGATGGGGTGAGTAGGCTCATCAACAGGTCTGCAATTCCAGTTAAGTTCTCCCCTCCCTCCCTCCCTCCCTCCCTCCCTCCCTCTCTCTCTCTCCCTCCCATCCGCCCTCCCCTTCTCCATCCCTCCCTCCCTCTCTCTCTCTTCCTGCTTGCACCCTAGGTCAGTGATGGCTAACCTTTTTGCCATCGCGTGCCAAAAGCGGGGGGAGCGTGGTGGGGTCACACGCACGTGTGCCCACATCCATAATTCTATGTGCCCTGCCGCCCCCCCGCCCCCGCTTTTGGCACGCGATGGCACGGTGGGCCTGTTTTTTGCTCTCCCCAGGCTCCAGAGCCTTTCTAGGAGCCTGGGGAGGGCAAAAACGGCCTTCCCCACCCCATCAGAGGCCCTCTGGAGGCCGGTAACAGTGTGTTTTCTGACTTCTGGTGGGCCCAGAAGGCCTGAAAATCAGCTGGCTGGTATACGCATATGTGCCAGAGCTGAGCTTGCGTGCCCACCGATATGGCTCCGCGTGCCACCTGTGGCACCCGTGCCATAGTTTCGCCATCACGGCCCTAGGTGAAGATCAGTGGTGGGTTGCTACAGGTTCAACCGGTAGTGGCGGTGGCGGGAGTCTCCGCCCGCCCAGACGCTTCTGCGCATGTGCAGAAGTGTTTTGTGTGCACGCAAGCACGCATGCCCCCACAAGCAAACCGGTAGTGACGGGTTTTGAAACCTGCACCTGGTGAAGATGCTCAGTAGCAAACAGAGTGAAGTGACACAGGAGCTCTCGTCTTCACACAGAGGAAGAACATCTCTTCAAAGATCCTGAGACCCTAGAAAGAGTGCCGAGAAGAGCAACGAGGACGATCAAGGATCTGGAGGCTAAATTGTCTGATGGACAGTTGAGGGAACCAGGTATGTTTAGCCTGAGGAAGAGAACACTTAGGGGAGACATGACAGTATCTTCCAATACTTGAAGAATTGTCCCAGGGAAGAGGACCTCAACATATTCTCCATAATACCTGAGGGCAAGATGAGCAGCGGGTGGAAGTTCCTCAGAGGGAGATCCAACCTGGAATTGAGGAGACATTTCCTGATGATCAGTGGAACGGCTTGCCTTCAGTAACAACTCACTGGAGGTCTTCAAGAAAAGATTGGACGGCCATTTGTCCTGGATAGAATAAGGACTCCTGCCCTGGGAAGGAGATTGGACTAGAGGACCTCCAAGTTTCCTTCCAGCCTTAAGATTCTATTCTATGAACACTACCGTCTGATAGGAATGATCTGATCAATCCTGGGTACTGATAAGCCAGGGGTCCCCAACCTTGGCAACTTTAAGACTTCAACTTGTGGACTTGTGGACTTCAACTCCCACAGTTCCTCAGCCAGCTGGCTGAGGAACTCTGGGAGTTGAAGTCCACAAATCTTAAAGTTGTCAAGGTTGGAGTCCCCTGTGATAAGCCACTCTTGATTGTTCCTGAGCAAACCACAACTGTGGAGTTACAGGTCCAATTTTCTCCTGGGATGGATAAAGGACAGAAACTTTCACAATTTACACAACTTTCACCATGCAGAGGTGTGAAAACGAGGATCAGTGCTGCAACCCGTTCATAAAAGTTATGGGGAACCAGTTTTGATGACCACTGTAATTCAGGGTCTTACATAAAAATAGGGATTGGGATGTATTTGTCCTGCTGATGAATTTCATCCCCAACTCCTGGACTCTTTCCAAATGGAAGAAATACACCAGGACAGAAAATTGCAAGAGGGTGTTTATTCTTCATAGATTTCCTTTCGGTGCAAAATGAGGAAGGGTAATAAAATATTCTGAATTTGAATGCCTCTTTGGAAAAACAGCTTCCCTCCTGTTCAGGTTTTAGAGCGGTGTTTCTCAATGAACTGGCAATTTTAAGACGCGTGGATTTCAATTCCCAGAATTCCCTAGCCACAATGCTGGGAAGTTTTAAAGCCGGCCGGCTGTAGGAGAAAGGTGGCAAAAACTGGGGGTGGAGTCAAATGAGGAATCAGCTTAGAATCCCTGCATTGCCACAAGTGAACTAACTCCAACCTCCCTTGAATTCCTGGACCCTTCTTGCATTCCAAGAAGCTGCTAACCATTACAGATAGTTTTTGACTTACAAACATTCATTTAATGACCATCCAGAGTTACAACGGCACTGAAAAAAGTGACTTAGGACTGTTTTTCATAAGTAAGACCATTGTAGCTTTCCCATGGTCATGTGACGCTTGGCAACTGGCTCATGTTTATAATGGTTACAGCGTCCCAGAGTCACGAGATCCTCTTTTGCGACCTTCTGATAAGCAAAGGCATTGGGGAAGCCAGATTCACTTAACAGCTGTGTGACCCACTTAACGACTGACGTGATTCGTATAACAGATGTGGCAAGAAAGGTCAGAAAATGGGGCAAAACTCACTTAACAACTGTCTTGCTTAGCAACATAAATTTTGGATATTATGCTCATAAGTTGAGGACTATCCAGAATGCGGCCGCACAGGTGGTTATGGGCGCGACTCGTTGCGCCCACGTGACACCGCTCCTGCGCGAATTGCACTGGCTCCCAGTGGTCTTCCGGGTGCGATTCAAGGGGTTGGTTACCACCTTTAAAGCGCTCCATGGCATAGGACCAGGGTACTTACGAGACCGCCTTCCGCCACCAATAGCCTCCCACCGACCAGTTTGCTCCCACAGAGGGGGACTCCTCAGGGTGCCATCGGCCAAATTATGTCGGCTGGCGACACCCAGGGGGAGGGCCTTCTCTGTGGGAGCCCCTGCCCTTTGGAACGAACTGCCCCCAGAAATACACACAATCTCCGACCTCCGAGTTTTTCCCTGTGCCCTCAAGACCCTGCTCTTCCGACAGGCAGGGCTATCTTTATAATGAAGTTTTAAATTTGGAGTTTTTTTAAATTTTGGGGTTTTTAATGAATTTCGGCTGTAAATGGAATAATTTTAATTAATTTTTACATTTAATTATGATGTTTGTATTGTGTTTTCTTATTTGGCTGTGCACCGCCCCGAGTCCTTCGGGAGAGGGGCGGTATAGAAATAAAATTATCTCTCTATCTATCTAGCTAGCTAGCTAGCTATCTGCGCACAGTCACTCATGCCCTAGTCACCTCCCATATAGACTACTGTAATGCTCTCTAGATGGGGCTCCCCTTGAAGAGCACCCGCAGGCTCCAGCTGGTCCAGAATGTAGCCGCGTGGGTGATTATGGGCGCAACTCGTTACGCCCATGTAACACCTCTCCTGCACGAGCTGCACTGGCTCCCGGTGGTCTTCCAGGCGCAATTCAAGGTGTTAGTCATCACCTTTAAAGCGCTCCATGGCTTAGGACCTGGGTACCTACGAGACTGTCTTTTGCCACCAATAGCCTCCCACCGACCAGTTCGTTCTCACAGGCAGGGACTACTCAGGGTACCATCAGTCAAATCATGCTGACTGGTGACTCCCAGGGGGAGGGCCTTCTCTGTGAGGGCTCCAACCCTTTGGAATGAACTGCCCCCAGAGATACGGAATATTCCTGATCTCCGTGCTTTCCGCCGTGCCCTCAAGACCCTGATGTTCCAACAAGCGGGGCTAAACATATGAACATGTGAATGATCTTTTAAAATGTACACCGCCTTGAGTCCTACGGGAGAAAGGCGGTATAGAAATATAATATCTATCTATCTATCTATCTATCTATCTATCTATCTATCTATCCCTCCCTCTCTCTCTCCCTATCTCCCATCTATCTATCTATCTATCTATCTATCTATCTATCTATCTATCTATCGTTGTGAAGATTCCTGTGCATAGATTGTGCATAAATCACTTTAAGTAAACCTTTGCATATGGACCTGGAGTTCGGCGTCTGACACTGGCTGGGGGAATTCTGGGAATCGAAGTCCAAATTTAATTTAAAAAAAATACACAAAATAAAAAAATTCTCAGTAGGGCAAAATGTCTAGAGAAGCGAACCAGCTCATTCACATTGGCAGCTTCCAAACAGGCTGTTCAAACCTTAGATTTTTCTCAGCAGGGACAAGGGGGGGGTTAGACTACATGACCTCGCAACGCCCCTGCGACTCCACCAACCGATGTTCATATTAGCCCCAATTTTCTCAACCTGCTTTTGTGTGTGGTAATGTATCTGGGGACCCCCAAGAACATCCTCAGGCTGTCCACCCAATGCCCCCCCCCCCCAATTTCGGCGAGCCTCTCATTCTCTTGAAGAACACAGGCTGAATTCTTTCTCCGTGGGGCTTTTCAAAGGCTTGGCTAAAGGCCCGTGAGGCCACCGTGGCCTTTGGGGGCTGTGATGCGGATCAGTGACTAATCAGGAGATGCTTGCATCTCTCGCCACGACAACCGGTATCAGCGTTGCCATGGAAGCAGGCGGGAGGGAGGAGAGGCAAATTGGGTCCACTCCCTTCCATTGGAGTAGCTGAATAAATGTTTAATCGCCTTTTCAATAGAGACAATGATTGGCAAGATGTCGTCCTAAGGGTTTCACTCTGGTTTTTCAATCAGAACAGAGCTGGAAGGGACCTGGGAGGTCTTCCAGTCCAACCCCCAGCTCAGGCAGGAGACCCTATAGCAGTGTTTCTCAACCTTGGAAGCTTGAAGATGGGTGGACTTCAACTC